>CM040238.1:314418759-315018759 GCA_022545495.1 Chrysanthemum lavandulifolium
ATATATATATATATATATATATATATATATATATATATATATATATATATATATATATATATATATATATATATATATATATAAAAGTAAATTACTATAGAGATATAATTGTGATTCTCATATTTATCTATACTACTTTATAATGCATTTAGGCCTTCTAAAATTAGAAGGCTTAAAAATTCAGACTTTTTTACTTGCTTATTATGGAAAGAATTAAAAAAACTAAGATAAGGAGCTTCAATCATTGAGTGTCATGTGTCACTTCTCTAACTAAAAAATAACAAAAAGGGAGGAGGTCTAACAAACTAAAATAAAGAGCTCCAATAATGGGGTGACACATGTCACTTCCTAACTAATTAAAGAGCTTCAAAGTTGGTCGTGGTCTTCGCCAAGGGGACCCTCTTTCCCCTTTCTTGTTCATTATTGGAATGGAAGGGCTCCATGCAGCAATACAAGATGCAATTGACTCAAACCTCTTCACTGGTCTTCTGGTGGGAAATAATGATCGGTCTATTTCCATTTCTCATTTCTTGTATGCTGATGACGTGCTTTTTGTTGGTGAATGGAGTGAAACCAATATAGACAACCTAATCACTTTGTTGGGATGTTTTTATGCGGTTTCAGGATTACAAATAAACATTCAAAAATCAAACTTATATGGGATTGGAATCCCTCACCAAGAGCTCAAAAGAATGGCAAGAATTACCGGTTGTAGTTCTTCGTCTCTGCCTTTCACGTATCTGGGTCTTCCAGTTGGTCTCAATATGCATCTTTCGGCTAATTGGTCTCCTATCATCGACAAAGTTAGAAACGTTTGTCTAATTGGAAAGCAAATTTGCTTTCCATAGGGGGTCGCCTAACTTTGATCAAATCTGTTTTGGGATCTCTTGGGATATATTACATGTCTCTTTTCAAGGCTCCTATTATAGTTCATAACTTCCTTGAATCTCTCAGATCGTCTTTTTTCTGGGGAAGTAATGGAGAAGACAGGAAGATCCATTGGACAAAATGGAATCTTATTCTTAACTCTAAAGAAAAAGGAGGGCTTGGGGTGGCTAGTATTCATGCTCTTAATCTAGCTCTAATTTACAAGTGGAGATGGAGGTATGTTCATTGTCAAGATTCCTTATGGGTTAATGTTCTTAAGGCTATTCATGGCGAACAACCCAACGGTCTGCACCCCCGTGTTAAAGCGAACTATGGTGGAGTTTGGGCTACGATAAATCGAAGTATAGATTGTCTTCATCACAACCAAATTATTCCTTCTTCATCAATGTCTCTCAAGGTCGGAAATGGTCACAAAATTAAATTTCGGATCGATATTTGGCTTTGACTTCTCTCTTCAATCCGAGTTTCCTCGTATGTTTGCTCTTGAAACTTTCAAAAGCGTGACGGTTGCGAGAGGTTTTAAATGGAGATTGGAATTGGCAATGGCGTCGGAATCCTAGAAATGGTGTCGAATCTTCTCAGCTCTCGGCTTTAATGGATGCATTGACGAACGTCTCTTTCAATGACGAAGCGGACAAATGGATATGGAATGTACATAACTCCCATATCTTCTCGGTTTTTAATGCTCGGCAGTTGATTGATGATATCAATCTACCGTCTGTAATCGTCCTACTAACTGGAGCAAATTGTTCCCATAAAGATTAACATCTTTGCTTGGCGCTTGCTTTTAATCGCCCAACGAAAACAAATCTCAATGACCGTGACATAGATGTTCCCAATATTCTTTGTTCTATGTGTAATGAAGTTCAAGAGGATGCCTCTCATATCTTCCCTGCATTGTGAGGTGACATCTCAAGTTTGGGTCAAAATTTCTCATTGGATGGACCTTTCTTTTCCTCAATGGCTTAACATTGAAGACTTTTGGTCTGGATTGCGAGACTCTCATCGAATGGGAAACAAAGAATCATTATCAAGTCATTGCTCTGTCTACACTGTGGTCCATTTGGAGATATCGAAACAAATGTGATCTTCCAAGACTCTGTGTTTAGAAAATGTCATATTATAGATAGCATTGTTGTTAACTCTTTTGATTGGCTTTCTAGTAGATTTAAAAAGTCTAAACTAGATTGGACGTTGTGGTTGCAAAACCCTATGACTTTCTTGTAATTTGTTCCTAGCGCCTTGCTAGTTTTAATTTAATTATGCTGTTCAAAAAAAAATAACTAATAACTAATAATCCTCATTCAAATATATATTTTTTTTATCACCGCAAGAAAAAAATATTGTATATACTCTTTTTAACCATAAATAAACATATATTGAGAAGTATAAAATATTGTATATTCTCTTTGTTACATAAGTTAAAAAACAAAAATTGAGAATCGTACAAGTTTTTGAAGATTATATGAGGTTATGTGGTTACTCACATAACCACATACAAGCACACACAACCATCAACATACTACACAACACAATTTAACTGTCTAATAACACCAAAGTATATATACAAGAAAATTTTCTTTTCACACGATGTGGGTTTCAAAGCCGATACTTTATACTCATTGGGTGTGTTTGTTAAAGTAGCATGGAGAAGGGTCCGTGAGAGTATTTACATGGAGAAGGTGTGTTTGTTATTTCGTTTTCATAATTAGAATATATCATACATGGTATGTTTTGTGGTTAGTCAATTTGTCATAGAAGATTGTGTGCGTTTATAATATCCAACTTGCTTTAAATTATACCGTCTTAGGCATACAAATCCAAATAGTTCTTTTGGTAGGCATCTTATTTTACGAACCACCTTATATCAAGGAAACGGGTTTCACTTCTCATTAGCTATTCTAGACGCGTGCGGCGTGCCAAATCACATTTTACATTATTAGTGAAAAACTTGTAACAGTTAGTAAAATACGCATTTGGCTAGAATGTTTGTATCACATGCCAAACATAGAATTATGTTCATCATCAGCCAATAAGGATCCTTAGCATTTGGCTAGTTTTATACTTTTATGTAGAATTTAAAATCGACGCAGCTTTAGGTAGCAGAAAGAACTTATGATCAATTTTGACAATTGTCCATTCACCTGTGTTTATCATCCTTTGGTACGAAACAGTGGTGACTAGTGAAGATTTTAGCCATATGCATGGTTTGGCCTAAGGGACCATTCGTCCATTGCAAAACCTGAAGCGTGTACTTGTTATTGGGATTAATAAAGCGAAAATCTGGATCTCCTTGGCAAATAGTGTGGCATCTTTATTTGAACAATCTTTCCTTCTCTCTTTATTTATTTGGGTTAAAACATGAACTCTGTTTATATTAGTTCCAAGCTTAGCTTTTATCGACTTACAACGCTCTAAACTGGTTACCATCTAAATTTGATAAAACTGTCTCTTATTATATTCGTTTGTTATATTTCTTTTGATTATAGGCTCCGAGAGAGCATAAGCGCCTTGTAATAGATGAGAGTGAATTATTTTGCGATGCTAAAAAGAGCATGTATGTCGACAAAACTGATCTCTTAAATGGTATTTTCTGAATTTCATAATGTATGTCGACAAACCAAGTCCCAGTTCTTAAAATATATTTTCTGGCATTCAATTCACTCAATTCCTGCAATGGAACCTTTTTATTATTTATTTATAAATATTTTTAGGCTTTTTCTACTTTGCAACACCAAGGTGTGGCTTGATATTGGGATCAATATGATGAGAAGCGGTCCATTTTCGATGACTGGGCATGTACTCGTTAAAATATAAAGAATGAGATTTAAGATCACAAAAGATTCTTTCACAGAATCAATCTCTACCATCTATTTTATTAATCCCAACAATTTAAAAAACTCACTTTCATCATTTTTATTCAAATATTAATATCTTTCAAACCGTTAATCGTTAAGCGAAAAAAATATATCATTACGACGAACATTTAATTATCTTTCTATAGATAGGCACTTTGATATACTTTCGACAATTTTTATTTCTTCGTATTTTCACTTTTTTTTAAGTTTTTCGTTTTTTACGTTCTTTGAAATTTGCATTAAAATCATATATGAGAAAACACTAATTTGACTATCACATGTGATATTAGTGTAATATCATATATGATATGTAATATCACATGTGATATTAGTGTAAGATCACATATGATATTAAATATCATATATGATTTAACACTAATATCACATGTGATATTCAACTTAGTATTTTATCATATATGATTTTTTTCATGCAAATTTCAGTAACGTGAAAAAACGAAACAAATACGAAAAACGTGAAAAAAAGGATTTTTTTTTCTTTTTTCGAAAGTATATCAAAGTGCCATCTATAGAAAGATAATTAAATGTTCGTCGCGTCGGTGTAAATATTTTGGCTTAATGATAACGGTTTAAGAAATATTTAAATTAAAAAAAAATAGGTGAAATAATAAACGGCTTTTAATCTCAGCCATTGATTTCTTTTCAAATGGATGATGAAAATGAATCCCTTGTTATGTGAGAAAAGTTTGGTATGTAAAATAACTCTCATCTTAAAATTATCCTTCGTAATGTTCTGTTGATTAATTATTGTTTAAATTATAATCAGACATATAAAAGTATACATAAATTGTCTTGCCTCAAACTTGTAAAGGAAGAATTGACGTAAAATATAAAACAAACAAATCAAACCTATCAAATACAAAATAAAAACTACTATCTCTTCAGTTTAAATTTACAATCATGTAGCAAATCATTATTCTTTCTTAATTAGCATTCATTCATAACCATCGCACCTTATTCCACCACTAGTTGTTATTCTATAAAAGTTGAAAACTTTTACTAATTAAGCTTTAGAAATAAGTGATGTTATTAGCTCTAACATGAATTGTAAATTTGTTGATTGCGGAAAAAAATATGATTTGTATTAAATTGTTTGGTTGAAGCATCACAAGTGGGTTATAAGTTATACATGTATAACACACAATAATGCATCAAACAATCAAGATAAAACAGATATCAATTTAATAAATCCTTAGAACCACGTACAATATATAAATACCAAAAGTTCTTTTTCCTTATCGATGTGGGATAAAAAACCAAATGAATATTTACAGAATGTTCACTATTTTCAATTCAGTTACATGATTGTAGCTTATTCATTTTTCTTGATCATCACACCTTATGCCGTCACTTCTCATCACACAAAAAAGAGTTAAAGAACTGATATAAATTCATGAGTGGCACTGATTATAAGAGTTATATCTAAGAGCTAATATCAATTCATGAGCGGCACTGATTATAAGAACGATACTATTCTACTAGCTCGGTGAACCATGACATGCCATAATCATAATAACAAAACAAAAATAACCGACCATCAAAAAAAAAAGGACATTTCAAAACAACAATAGACTTGCCCGATGTCTTGCAACTGCCTATAAAAAAACACAATAAAACGGGAAATTTCAAAACCCTCATGTGTTCTATAAAATTTCAAAAACCTCACGATTTATAATAGAAAAAATTAAAATTATACCTAAGAAAGTCAAGGTAGTTACATTTTTGATAGAATTATACCTAAGCTTGTCTTAATAGAATTAAATTATTCTAAGAGTGTATACATCGTGAATAAATAAAATGAAAGGAATTGAATATAAGTAATTATATCTAAGATTTTTTTGATAGAAAAAAAAAATAATTTCAAAAGTATATACATTGTGAATAAATAAAATGATAGAAAGTGGATATAAGTTTATTACCAGTTGCACGATCAAAATATTATATTAAATATAATTTCATGACGATAACCAATCAATTACATTATATTTGCATTTCAAAACACAATAAACAGGACATTTCAAAACATGCTCGATGTCTTGTACTGCTTATAATATACTCCTTCGTCCCAAATTTATTATCCTTTTTTTACTTTTTAAAGTCTATCTTTATCAAGTTTAATATTTAATATTTTTGTTTGTGTTATACAATATTTGATGAAAATTATATCAATGAAAAATACATTTCAAAACCAATCCATTCATATATTTTACAACAACAATTATATAACACAAATGAAAATATTTAAGATTATAGTTGAAAAAATGAGACTTCAAAAAGTCAAAAGAGGACACTTATTTTGGGACGGAGGTAGTATAAAATTTGAAATTCAAAAGATTTGAACTCGGTTGAAAACTATTACCTTATAAATTTTTATGGTCCGCAACACCAACCAGAGAAAGCTAATCTATGGGCATTCTTATGTACTTTCATTCAAAACCACGTGAGAAACACTATTCTTTTTGGCGATTTAAATGAAGTAAGGAACGAATTGGAAAGGGATTTGGCTCTTCTTTTTCCACTATAGATGCGTCGATATTTAATACCTTTATTCATGATGCCGGTTTAATTGAGCTTCCTATGGGAGAAAGACAATTCACATGGATGAATAAGGCTAGTTCTAAATTGAGCAAAATTGACCGTTTCTTGATTTCTCATGGCGTTTCCTAAACTCACACTGATGTACAAGTGACCATTCTTGATAGACTATGGTGGGATCACAATCCATCCTTTGCGGTGTAAAAGCTGCGACTTTGGCCCGATCCTTTCAAAGTTTTTAATTCTGGTTCGATCGAAAAGTCTTTAAAGATGTCGATAAAGATGCTTGGACAAATATCTCGGATGGTCAAACATGTCCCTTTCACATCAAGTGAAGACTTTAAAATCATCTCTTAAGCTCGGTATTCACTGTGCTAGAAAGCCGAATTCGATAGAAAAAAAGCATCTTGTCTTCTTTGAAAGCTTTAGATAAAAGATAGATATGGGATGTGCAAATGGCGATGATAGAACTCTTGAATTAGTAACATGCAAGATTTAGATGGCCTTGACAAATTAGAGGCATTGGACTTAGCTCAAAATGCCCGTGTTAAGTGGGATGCGGAGGAGACAAAATCACTAAATTCTTTCATGGCCATATAAACTCAACAAGAAAATCGTAATCTATTCGAGGTGTAATGCAATAGGGTTCTTGTATTACAAATCCGTGGATATAAAATCGGCTTTATTAACTTCTATAAGGAAAGTTTAGATGTCACGATTCTCTTGTTATCTTCCCTTCCATGTTGGCTGCCAAGAGATTAAGTGACTTAGATCGTGATTTTTTAGATTCCATGGTGTCTTTGGAAGAAATTAAAATCGCAGTTTGGGATTGTGGTAGCCAAAAAGCACCGGGTCTAGATGGCTATTCATTTATGTTTATCAAGAAGTTTTAGGACATGCTGAAATTCGATATCCATACATTTGTGGTCACTTTCTTCTCCACATGTACCTTCCCCCAAGGTTTGAATTAGGCGTTTATTACTCTCATCCCAAAAGTGTCAAATCCTTTATTCATTAAAGACTATAGACCTATTTCGCTAATTGGTATTCATTACAAGATCATAGCTAAAATCTTGGCAAACCGGTTGGCTAAGGTCATTGACTTGATCATTAGTCACGAGCAATCAGCTTTTATTGTGGGTCACCAAATCCTTGATGGGCCGCTTATTCTCAGTGAGGTTATTGATTGGTATAAGAAAAGGAAAAGAAGATGTTGGTTTTCAAAGTAGATTTCGAAAAGGAATTTGATTCAGTTAGCTGGAGTTTCTTAGACTATCTTTTGGATAAAATGGGTTTTGGTTTTCAATGGTGTCGCTTGATTAAAGCAAGACTTACTTCTGCTAGGACGTCTATCTTGGTCAATGGGAGCCCCACTTCGAGTTTTGTTAAAGAGAGGTTCAAGACAATGAGATACATTATCCTTGTCCTTTTCATTATTGTTATGGAGGGTTTGCACATTGCCCTAAGAGATGGGCTTGCAACAAACATGTTTAGTGGCGTTAAAGTCGGCTCCAATGGTATCCATCTTTCTCACTTATTCTATGCCGATGATGTCATAATTCTTTCTGACTGGAGTCGAAATGATATTGATAATATCATTCGAATTCTTAATGTTTTCTACATTGCTTCGGGCCTAAAGATTAACGTTAACAAATCGAATCTATATGGAGTGGGAGTTTCTACTAGTGAAATAGAACGTTTGGCTTTAGGCACCGGATGTATGGCAGGTACCTTTCCTTTTCTTATCTTGGTTTGCCTATAGGATCGAACATGAGTCGAATTGTGAATTGGAAGGTTATCACTGATCGATTTAAAACTAGATTGTCAAGATGGAAAGCTATCCTCCTTTCCATTAGTGGCTACCTTACTCTAATTAAATCGGTTCTTGGTAGTCTTGCCATATATTATTTTTCGATTTTCAAAGGTCCTGAAGCGATTATTAAGGAGCTTGAATGTCTTCGTGCTTCATTTTTATGGGGTGCCTCTGAAGATAAAAACAAACTTGCGTGGATTAAATGGCCTAATATCTTAGCCTCTTTTGACAAAGGTGGTTTAGGTGTCGGTAGCCTTAAGGCTTTTAACAGTTGAATGCTCTTGAAATGGAGATGGCGTCTTCTTTCATCTTCGGGTTCGCTATGGGTTAAAGTCGTTAAATCGATTCATGGAGAAGAAGCGGGTATCGATCTTAAAGGTTGTCAAACTAATAGGTTATGGGCTAGTATTGTTGGTACGATAAATCACCTCCATTTGAGTTATATTGTCCCCATAAATTCCATCCGTTTTAATGTGGGTTATGGTTCTTTGATTCGCTTCTCGAAGGACACTTTGTTAGGAGATTCGCCTCTTCACATTCGCTACAATAGGTTGTATCGCATGGAAAGAAATAAAAATTGTCTTATCATATATCGTATTGTCAATGTATGTTGGTCGCGGATTGGTATAGACCGGTTACTTGGAAGATCTTATTCCGACCTCATCAATCTTTTGATTGAAATCGGTTCCTTAGAGATGGTAGATGGTGCTGATTCTTGCCATGTTCTTTATCTCAAGATGGGTCTTATTCGATTAGTAACATCGAAAACACATTGATGATGTTATGCTTCCTAATTATCTCCCATGCACAAGGTGGTTTAAAGTCATCCCTAAGAAGATTAACATTTTCATGTGGTGTTTCTTCATGGATAGCCTTCCTCATCGGCTTAACCTCTCAAAGCGGGGCTTGGATATTGATTCGATTTTATGTCTGAGCTGTAATAGGAATGTGGAATCTGATGTCCATATCTTCTTTTCTTGCGACACAGCCTTGAGTATTTGGAATCTTGTACGTGTTTGGTGCAACTATATATTTCCAGTTTTGAACTCTTATGAGGACTAGAATTCTTGGTTCTGTGTTTGGCACGCTTCAAAGGCTTCGAAAGACCGTGCCTATGCCATATTCGCTGCTTCTTGTTGGTTAATCTGGCGTTTTCGTAATAATGTTACATTCAACTCTCAGTCCATGAGAAAGTGTGACATATTCCATAATATTCGACTTTCTTCCTTTTCTTGGATAAAATCTAGAGATAAACTTTGTAGTAGTTGGAATAATTGGTTACAATCTCCTTTATAATTTTATAGCGCCTTGCTAGTCGTTTTATTAAATTGCCGCCGTTGAAAACAAAATTAAAAAAATTAAAGTTGTAAGAAAAGATTTAATATATAACTGAAAAAATAAAAGTTGAAAGAAAGTTGTTAGCTGAGAAAATGAGAATGTTAATAGATTTAATATCCTATCACATAATGTTAATAGATTTTTATATCCTATCACATAAACAACCAACAACATTATACTTACTATAATGTTGAAACAAAAGCATCAAATTACCACACCATTATTCCGCCACTAATAATTACACTAAAAAAGGTTGAAAAGATGGTATTGTAGTAAATAATTTATTTATAAAATATAAAAATGTGAGAAATTGTATGAATTGCCTTTTGATGGAATGGTGAGGAACTTATTTATTGAAGTGTACTAAGTTCCCACAACTCATTTCAAATTGTATGAATTGCCTTTTGATGAATGGTGAGGAACTTATTTATTGAAGTGTACTAAGTTCCCACAACTCATTTCAAAGTCAACATCATACTTACCTCAAACTTAAGAGCTTCACATAAACAACCAACAACATTATACTTACTATAATGTTGAAACAAAAAGCATCCAAATTACCACACCATTATTCCGCCACTAATAATTACACTAAAAAAAGGTTGAAAAGATGGTATTGTAGTAAATAATTTATTTATAAAATATAAAAAATGTGAGAAATTGTATGAATTGCCTTTTGATGGAATGGTGAGGAACTTATTTATTGAAGTGTACTAAGTTCCCACAACTCATTTCAAATTGTATGAATTGCCTTTTGATGAATGGTGAGGAACTTATTTATTGAAGTGTACTAAGTTCCCACAACTCATTTCAAAGTCAACATCATACTTACCTCAAACTTAAGAGCTTCACAACACCACAATATATAAACAAGAATAACATGTATTCATGACTTGATGTGGGATTCAAAATTCGATAGTTCATAGCAATAATAATCCTTTTACTAGATGTACAACTTCTTTACTTCAATTCCACGATCATATCATATCTCATTCGTTTTATTCTTGATCATGACCCCTTATACCGTCACTAGTAGTTACTAGTTATAATCACAAACCTTGACATTTTTGCGGTTTGAAAGGTAGTGGAGCTGAGGTATGGTGGAGTATCTATGTGATGGCACGAAAAATGTAATAGTCTCTTTCTTTGTTAGCGAGCGGGGACTCAAAGGTATAAAGAATTGGATTTACTGGGTCTCATGTTCAAGCGTGTAACCATGAAGGTGATCTTCTACAATAAGAAGGATTTGAGCTTGTTTGAAGTGGTGCTATATGGTATCAAGTTCTGATTTTGGGAATGAACAAAGTCAATTTATGTGGGACGGAGATGATGATGAACTGTCTATTGAATGCTAAAGCAATATTTTTGTGTCAAATGCTTGTGTTGATCTTGTTATATGAATTCTGTTGGAAGAAATACCATCATTGCAAACTATGGAAGTTTGATTGATCGACTTAGTCTTTATGGGTTTGTTGGAGCTATGATTATAGATGTCGAGTTGTTTTTTAATCGAGTATGTTAACGTGGAGCCTCAAATTTATAAGCTCGGAATTAATAATAGAGGTTAATGGATATCGTATCTGCTGAACAAGTTAATGCATTTTCATGTTTTAGTCAAGAAAAAATTAACAAGTTGATACAGAGAAATTGTTACAGCAACAGATAATGCATTTTCATAATGTTATTAACAAAAAAAAAGTCTCGGCTTATAGTTGAGAACGATAAAACATTCTTAGATATTATCGTTCTATATTTTGTTTTGACCAATCAAATGATACATAAATATGTGTTAGATAAAATCCATTCTCAGATTATGGTTGAGAAAGATTGTCACCCAGGAGACCGGGTTTGATTCGGCAATGGAACTTTTTTTTTTCAGCTTTTTTAGGCTTTTTCTACTTTGTTTTATCTTTGATGAAGATTTCTTACAATGTCTTACATCACATTGTTTCAACTATTTTGTTTGGGTTAAGTTGAATTAGGCCATTGCAATACCAAAGTGCGGCTTCGATATCGGGATCTATATGGCTAGAATGTTGTTCTCCAACTCAAAATGGTGGTGTCATTTTGAGTTACACAATCTTTCGCTCAACTCCAAGCTAGAAGTTAAGTGCTTGAAAGTCTAAATTCCTCTCAACTTGTGAATTGTGACAATCTCGTATTGCAAATGCAATAAAAATAAATGATCAATCTTTCTTAGTTGGCATTCGTTCATAATCATCACACCTTATTACACCACTAGTGGTTTAGAAAACAAGTGATGTTATTAGTTCTAACATAATACAAAAAGATGATAGTAAATTTCAGTTAAGTAGTGTGTGGTATATAATACAAAATGCTCGTTGAATGTGGGAAAAAAAAAATTAGAATTGGTATTAAATTGAGCGGAAAATGTGTCAACAAGAATTATATATGTAATAACATCTGATAACACACCAACCAATAAGCATAAGACTTAAACCAATTTACAAATTGTTTACCACCGCAATATATAAATAACAATGCCGTTTGGTTTGATGATAGGAATCACAATTGGTATAAGTTTGATAGTAGTGATGGGCCCTCAACTATGATAGATTCATACAATGCTCCTTTGCCTCCTTTGATGTATAGCCAATATATGAATTTCACCATACAAATTACCATAAAACAAACAACATATATCATTTCCATTGTCATTCCTTCATTCCCTTAGGCACAAACCAAACGCATTCTCTTATCGATGTGGGATTGAAAACCAAACAACTATTTACAAAATGTACACTATCTTCAATTCAGCTACGATTATACCTTATTCATTTTCTTGATCATCAAACCTTATGCCGTCACTTCTCATCACAATATCCACGTTCAGTTAAATAACAAATGGTGTTGTTTTGCGGGTGGTGGTGGATATACCGTTAGTGTTATTGGGGTTGTTTATCCGGATGGTGGTGATCGTGGTGTTGAGTGTGGGAGAGGATCTCGTGGGAGTGTCTCGCTAAAGCGTGAAAATGTGACGGTCTCTTTCTTTGTTTGATTTCGTATTCATGATTAGGATATAGAGTATGTTGTTGTAGTTTTCATATTGAATTCTTAACACTGAGTTCATGTAGTTGAATATATGAGGCGTCATAGAAGATTGTGCGTTATAACGATTGCTTGTTGTAAATTATACCGTCTTAATTAGGGCACTGTTCAGAATACATATGAATGAATGTGATATGGATTTGATGGTGGAAGAATATCTGTGAATGTGACGAGAAGACCGATCATTCTTTGTTCATGGTACGTTCATATTAGCATTGCTTTCAATCATATTTAATATTACTTACAGAAATCATTTATATGGTCATATATTCATGTTACTATTGATGTATCTAAATGCTACTATCTTTCTGAATACTGAAGCCAATAACACTTTTCATGTTGATCAGCGTTTTGCTTATATGGCTTTCCCCAGTAGACCCGGTTCGACTCCCTGCAGTGGTGAGTGATGACTAGCTGAAATATTAGCCATATGGCTTGATTATTATAATTAAGCTTTAAACAAACACCCTCCATGTCTTAGTTTAATTCCACAGTCATTCATAATCATCACACCTAAATTCTGCCACTAATTGCGATTCTAATAAAATATTGAGAACTTATATGAATTAGCTAGTAAGTAATTGCTATTCGTCATACTAAAAAGGAGTTTGGATATATGCCTAATTTAATAAATATTTTTGTGTATATTGGTTATGATTCGTGCGTACATGGGGTTTAGTATAAAAGTTAATTTAATTTATATCAATAACCCGTGCTTCCACACGGATTAAACTTATAAAGAGGAATAACGTGAGTCGTTGTTGAACGTGAATAGTAAATTAAAAAAAAAAAGATGGGCATCTTTACTTATTCTCGAGGAATTACATGAGTCGTTCGAATGTGTACAATCTCCAGTATTTATTTACGTGAATCGTAACTCGTGCTTTCATTTTAATATTTATAATTACGTGTATGATTTAACATATAATAAAGATAATATTTATAAATATCAACAACATATTTGTTGTTGTGAGGAAAAAATTAGGGGTATAAAGTCGGTGGTAATTTATTAAATTTATAAGGTTATTAAAAATATGAACAATGGTAAATTAACTTAAGTTTATATATGTTATTTAAAATTAATAACTAAAAAGTTTCTAAATTACCTTTTTATTCGTATTTTTTTTTTTACTAAATTGGGATGAGTTAAATGAAATTGTCTCAATTTGGACTAACTATAAAAAGTGTGTCGGCTCTCTTACGTGGCAATGTTTTTATTCGTATTTTTTTTTTTTTTGACTAAATTGGGATGAGTTAAATGAAATTGTCTCAATTTGGACTAACTATAAAAAGTGTGTCGGCTCTCTTACGTGGCAATGTTTTTATTCGTATTTTTTTTTTTGACTAAATTGGGATGAGTTAAATGAAATTGTCTCAATTTGGACTAACTATAAAAGTGTGTGGCTCTCTTACGTGGCAAATTGTTTTAAACGAAAAATGGAAATTGAAAGAACAACACATATAACAATCAACATTACACGAAGACCAACATACTTATGTCACAACACTACAATATATAAACAAGGAAAACTTCTATTCCTCAGCCGATGTGGGATTGAAAACACGATACTTCACGAAATAACTAATATAGATGTACATTATCTTCACTTCAATTCCATGATGATATCATATATCATTTGTTTTTTTTTTCTTCTTGATTGTCTCACCTTATTCCGTCATTAGTTACTAACTCTAAATGGTAGGAGTATCTATGTGATGGCACGAATAATGTAACAGTCTCTTTCTTTGATTTATTTCATTTTCATGTGGTGACTTCATGTAAGAATTGTATAAGTTGAAAATTAAATGAGACTACTAACTTTATCGTTTGAATAAAGTCAACAACAACAAATAACCATTAAATACATTTAGGGTGTGTTTGTTTTTTTAAAAAAAAAGTCTTACTAGCCCTCTTACTCTTACCAGTAAGAGGATGGCAGACGTTTTGCTTGTTTGTTTTTTTCTTTTGAGTAAGACCCAATTAGATATATAACATCTTACTCAGTAAGAGGTGGGGGATTTGTCTTACT
This sequence comes from Chrysanthemum lavandulifolium, assembly GCA_022545495.1. Classification (NCBI taxonomy): domain Eukaryota; kingdom Viridiplantae; phylum Streptophyta; class Magnoliopsida; order Asterales; family Asteraceae; genus Chrysanthemum; species Chrysanthemum lavandulifolium. Next base: position 314,433,309 of record CM040238.1, read on the forward strand.
GCCTCTTACTGTTTTGTAAACTTTATATAATATATTTGATTGTTTATTAACTATGTTATATTTATGATAAAAGTCTTGTTTCATATTTACATAAGTTATTTATTATCGCATTGCGTTGGTTTAATAAACAAATTGCAAAAGCGTGCACAAAAATCATTCGAGACACTTATAAAAACAAACAACATTATTTCGTTCGATTTAGACTTTCTAGCCACCTCTTACCAAGAAGATGTGGTAGTCGATTGAGACCCAAAACATCTTAATGAAACAAACACACCCTTAGTCTTAGGTTTTTCGCTCCTTGCAACAACTTTTAAAGCGCTCATTATGATATTTCTTTTTCGTCACCGTCCACTTCAATAATTTTTAAATAGCTCATTGGGAATTTTTTTTTCGTCGCATAAGTAAAAAAAATATGAAATGTACAAATTAATAATTATCTAAGCACTTGACTTTATTTTTATAAAGGCAACGACCACAAACAACCATCAATTGCACTTTGACTTAGGTTACATCCGCCGAGTGCAATAATTTTAAAGCCCCAATGTGGTATTATTTTTCGGCTTTTGCATATACATCTCTACAAAGACTCAAAATTGCATATATGCTTTTAAAGCTTGCATAAAAGATCATTGTATCATGTCAATTAAAACTTGTACCAAAGATATATAAGCAAATATTCACTTTTACATAGTGTTCTCGAGTTAGAGTTAAGAAAGAAAATGAAAAGGAAAATAAGTTGTATTTTGAGTTTCACTTAAGAAGGAAAAGAAAATGAAAATGAATAAAAATAATTTGGGTGATTTTTTAAATAAAGTGTTTCCACCCAAAAGTGAGGTAAAAATGTTTACTTCATATTAGTTTACCTTACACATAAAAATTGCAATTCAAAAATTTATATAATAGAAAAATAAAATTTGACTGCACATAGTTCATAATTAATATGTTACTCTAATGTACATAGTTCGTTCATGGCTTCAACATTGTTTGGAGCTATGTATATATATATATATATATGTGTATATATATATATATATATATATATATATATAAAAGTAAATTGCTATAGAGATATAATTGTGATTCTCATATTTATCTATACTACTTTATAATGCATTTAGGCCTTCTAAAATTAGAAGGCTTAAAATTCAGACTTTTTACTTGCTTATTATGGAAAGAATTAAAAAACTAAGATAAGGAGCTTCAATCGTTGAGTGTCATTGTGTAAACCTGCAACTAAAAAATAACAAAAGGAGGAGGTCTAACAAACTAAAATAAAGAGCTCAAATAATGGGTGACACATGTCACTTCCTAACTAATTAATCACCTTTATTTTTAAATTTAAATATCTTTTAATCCGTTTAATTTTTTATGATCTAATTTCACCATATTTTTAAAATTTTGTGCTCTTTAATTCAACATCCATTTTGATATATTTTTATGAGTTTTCTTTAGTAGTCGGAAGAAGCGGAGTTGAAAAGAAAGAAACTTACTTGACTTAGACGTAAAATGAAAACATTTGTTCGCTACAAAATAGTCATCGGTGCCCGCACGCATTGCGGGTACCTTCTAATTAATTTTAACGGCAATTTGATTAACAATCCAGCAAAGAGCTAGAAACATACAAGAGATGGGGATAGCGTTACAAGGTAACTACACCACTCGATAATACATGAACTTGATATAGTTGTTGGTATTATATATAAAAGCAACATAGTACAAATGCAATAAACTTGTACATTAATCTTGCTCTCAAAGGCAAATAATGTGGCATCCTCCTTAATTGGACAATTTTTGTTCAATCGTTATTCATTTAAATTAAAAACCTGAACCGTTTTTACTCATGAAATGCGATCATGGATAAATATTAGTTCCAGGCTTCTTACACTCCTAATCATCGCACCAGCATCATTCAGTCACCAACATCATATCACCAATTTTGTCATCGTTACTATCATCGGCATTTCGCTCAAATTCATTAGATTAAATGACTAAAAACTCATTCATCACTTCTTAAGTCTAATCACACTCTCGGTTCAATCGTAAACTTTCTAATCAACATCGGGTCTTGAAACAAGTAAACATGTGTAGCGTCAATGATTATAGCGTCAATGATTATATAAGTAACTTTAGCATAAAATTGAAGAACTACTAGTGGCTCGCTTATTAGAGTCTATAACTCTAGTGGCTCGCTTATTGAGAAGGCAATAGTGAACGTGAAATTTATACTGTACTTTTTTTAACACCTTGGCAAAGTTTTTTTTTTATATATAATGAATCGTTTATATCCATGCAAAGGTTATGGAATAGTCTCCATATAACACAAGAAAGAAATATAGTACTACTGGCTCGAGGAACCATGACATGCCATGATCATAATAACCATAACACACAAAACCGACACGCAAAAAATAAAAAACACAATACAACGACATTTCGAAACAAGTATAAACCTGCTCGATCTCTTGTACCTGCATATAAACCCTAGTGCTGAAACATTCTTTCCACCTGATATGTTCTTTTAAACTTTAAGATAGAAATAAGCTTCACCACCATTCTTTAGCCTATGCAAAGCAAGAAATTTGAATATGGTGCAAGTTACTAGTAATGGCCTTATTCGACGTTACCACCATCATTCTAATGCAAGCATAATCAATCATTTATCAAGAAATTTGTATAATGCAAACATAATCAATCATTTATCAAATCATCTATCATTCTAATTAACATTCCTTAGTGACCATCATAATGGCCTTATTCGAGCGTTACCACCATCATATCACCAATTCTGCCATCAATACTGCCACCGTCATTTCACTCGAATTCATTTGATTAAATGACCAAGCACATTCACCACTTACTAAATCTAATCATACTCTCGGTTCAATCGTAAACTTTCTAATAAACTGTGGGTCTTGCAACAAGTACACATGTGTAACATCAATGATTATATAAGTAGCATAACATAAAATTGAAGAACTACATAAATTCTATAACTCTAGTGGCTCGCTTAATGAGAGGCGATAGTGAACTTGAAGTTTATACTTTTCTAACACACCGTAAGCTTTTATATATAATGAATTGCTTATGTATATAACACAAAACCGACTCTCCAAAAATAGAAAACACAGTACAATGACATTGAAACAAGTGCGTACAGACATGCTGGATCTCTTTACTTTCATATATACAAACCCTGTTGCTAAGACATTCTTTCCACCTGATGTGTTCTTTTAAACTTTAAAGACATAATTTTCAATTCATTCGGACCACTTCAAAAATCTGCATGCATGCAAAGGTACATATAGGTGACTCAATTATTGAAATGAACTTGTAAACCGTCCAACTATTGGTTTGTTTCTTATTGGAGTTTGAGTCTTTGTTTGTGTTTTAATCTCTTATAATAGTATCTAGCGAGAGTAAATTTTTTAAGACTATAATCATGTAGCAAATCATCTCCTCTTTACTAATTAAATTCATTCATAATCATTTCATAAGTGACAACCATCACTTCTTCGTCACCATCACCTCGTTCAACCAAATCAACCATCTACCAAAAACTTAAATGACCTAGAACTCATACGACATAATGCAAATAAGTTATGGATTAAAATATCAATTTGTGAAATAAAAAACTTATCTAACTTGATGACTAGCTCGATTATTGTATGATGATTGGTGACTATAACATGTAAGTAATTTGTTTCCCCTAAAAAAAAGTTAAGAACCGATACAAATTGATCGTTGACCGTGGTCCTGAGAGTTGTCTTATGTTCAACTCTCGTAACCTAAGCCAAATGCTAACATAGCATCAAATTCAAACTTGTATATGCTTTACATGCCACACTATATAACAAAATGAAAAATCTTACTTTCATCCGATGTGGGAACATAAACATGATACAAGTTTTATGAAAAGTTAGCTCTCAAGACATATAGTAACACCTTACATTGTAAAATGAAAACATAATCAATCGTGTATCAAATCATCTATCAATCATTTACAGTTGATTAACATTCACTTGTAATCATCCTCCGGCCTTATTCCATCACCACCATCATATCACCGATTATGTCATCGTTCTTGTCGTGTCATTTAGCTCAAATTCATTAAATTAAATGACTAAAAACATTCACCACTTCCTAATTCTAATCACACTCTCAACTCAATCACAATTTCTTATCAAATGTGGGTATTGAAACAAGTATACATGTGTAGCTTCAATGATTATATAAGTAACTTTAGCATTAGTTGAAGTATTACATTAGAGTCTATAACTCTATGTGATTATGTATGTAGTTTCTAACTCTGAATTATCTTTTATACAGTTAGTGGTTGGTAAAATTTTGAGTTTATAAAGAGTGATTTTATAACTTTGCTGGATTAAGCATTACATTTTTTTCAAACAGCAAGTCTTCTCATGCAAAGCTGCTTTCATGCATCAAATCTATGAGGTGCTAATTCATCAAAATTCTTACCTCAAGCAATGACATTTTGTCACAAACCTAGCTCAAAGACAACATAATACTATACATCACTTATTGTTCGATACAGTGGAAGTGCGATAACTACGACATATTTGGAATCACACACGATCGTCGATACCTACTGGCTCGCTCAATGATGGTGATAGTGAACTTTGAATATTCTTCTTTTCTTACACTCCAGTCGTTTATGTACAAAATAATATGGAATAGTCTCCATAACACAAAAAACAAATAACTACTACTATACTACTAGCTCTATGAACCATGACATGCCATGATCATAATAACCAAAACAAACAAAAATCGACCCGCCAAAAATAAAAGCGCAATATAACAACATTTCAAACAACCATAGACTTGCTCGATGTCGTGTACCCGCCTATAGGCTCCATAGTTGCTACATTCTTTCACCTCATGTGTTCTTCTACGAACTGAACTGGACCGACCTGGACCCGGACAGAACATTTTGGTCCGGTCCTCGGTCCGGTGTTTTGGGACCGTGCTCACCCCTCACACTGATGATTTACAGCACTTTAATTTAGAGGATATGAGGTGTGTTGTATTAAATGATGCACCACTATTTATATTACTTCTGAGAACTTATAGATGTACATGAACATTGTACATTATTAAGAACTTATAAATGTACATGAACATTGTACATTATTCCCAATTCAACCTTCTAGGGTGGTTATTGTACAATCTTTCAAGGGAAAACCAAATAGTCTCTTACAAAAACCTTTTAGACTTATTTGTTTTATATCATAACACTCTCCCCTCTGGCGATTTGGGAGACTCTTTATCCCTAAATCGTTTTTCCATTCTTCTAATCGATTCCTCTTAATTCTCCATCACTATTCTGAATTAATTTAGTTTATCTCCTTTGATTAACCTATCTTAATTCTTACGTGTGCCTGGTCAGTTTTAGGATCGATTGAAAGTCTTCTAGGGTTTTCCTAAATCGCTGGTGTTGGGTTTGCTTCTTGTCGGTTTGGTTGTATTAAATTCTATCATAGTTACAATCACATGCCGATCAAGATCATGTAATACTTATTGCACGCTTATGGCTTATGAACCTAGTTTTAAACTAGGGTTTAATTCGTTTTGTTTGAAGTGCGGACGTTTTTCTTCTTGTTTTTGGGTACGATCTGCTGTTTTTAGGGTTTTGGGTTTCGATGTCGAAGATGGAGAGAGACCAATACTCCGCCACGTCTGGTGGTTAAAGATGCTAATGAATCGATCCTCTGGTAGTGCTTCGATTCTCGTTCGATGAACAAGTGGAGCCGGTTTCACTTGGTTCAAGCCCTAGTCATGACTCTTCGAGGTCAAGATACTTTCTTGAAAATTCGTGCTATTGAAAACAAATATTTGAGGAAAACTTGTTCTTGTGGGTGAAGATGGGCAACCATTGAAACTGCCGTATTGTGGATGCTACTACTTCTACTAGGGCTAATCCAATTGAGCATCTTAAGGTACCGTAGTCACGAAGGAGCTAGAGGAGATGCTTAATGCTATTGGTTATTATTGAAACCTCCTCATGATACGAGTGATCCTATGGCTTCTAATGTTAATGGCCATAATAATGCTAATGATAAGGTTGATACGAATGCACATGGGGTGTTGGAATTGAGAAGGTTAGTGCTTTGAAACAACCCTCTTCATCATTATCTTGGTGTTACTTCTCTTGAACCAAAGAAACACACGTCAAACTTTCGTAGGTTGGAGTGTAGTGAAAAAGCTAATGGTGTGGATCTTTTTGTCCCGATGAAAGTAGTTGAAGAGGTGAACACTAGATTTGAGAATACTTTGTATGGGTATTTCCTTGGTCAACGCCTTGCTTTTCCCTTGTTGATTACTTTATGCAATCGTGGGCTAAGTTTGGTATACAAAGGTAATGATGAATGCAAAGGGTTCTTCTTCTTTAAGTTCAATTCGAAGAAAGGTGTTGATGAAGTTCTTGAAAGCGGTCCTTGGTTGATTAGAAATGTACCTATTATTCGAAATCATGGACATTGAACACCAATTTACATAAAGAGGATTTGACCAACATCCGGTGCGGGTAAAATTCCATGATGTTCCTCTTGCTATATTTTCGATGATGGCCTTAGTCTCCTTGCCACGATGATAGAGTACGCCCAAAGGTTAGATGCTTTACTAGCCAAATGTGCAGGACTCGTGGGGCGTAGTAGTTTTGCTCGATCGTGATTGAAGTGAAGTCGGATGAGGTGCTTAGAGACGACCTTACGGTTGAGATACCGTTACTTGATGGGTCGGGTTCGACTATTGAGAAGATACGGGTTGAATCTGGTGGAAACCTCCCATTGTGATAAATGTATGATTTTGGTCATACTCTTATCGAATGTCCTAAAGTTGTTGAGCCTCCTACTCACCTACTAAGCGTGTTAATGATGATTTTAAGAAGGTCAATCACAAGAAGGGAAAGCAAGGTGGTTCTACTATTCGGGTCAAGGAGGGTTTACTAAACTTTGTTGTGGGTGGCGGTTTCAATATCAACCCAAAAGACTCCTCCCGAACCTAAGATAGTGGAAGTCACTAAGAAGAATGTTTACGATGTGGCTAGTTCGAGTGGAACAAAGATCCCTACATCTAATAAGTTTGATGCTCTTAATATGGAAGATACGGATGTACGGTAGTACCTCAAATGACACCAACAAGGATGTGGATTACGGTCGTACATTGGAAGTTAATGAAGTTAAGTCTACTAAGAGCAGGTCTGCATCACAAGAACCCCTTGTGAGTGATTTGAAGGAGATGGAGTCGGTGGGGCTCCTAATTCTTGTATTCGCCGCCTCTTCCACTAAGAGAGTTAACCCTTTTCTAAAGTGAGAGACATCGTGGTGTCGATTCGAGAAGATGAGGTGATTCTTGACCCATTTGATGAATCATTAATCTATTCGGTGGTGGCCAAGAGTTTGAAGATGAGTATGATGACTATGACTACGATGACAATGCGAAGCGAGGTTTGGATCTTCAGGAATTTGGATGCTTTTAATGCCATGTATTGCACCAAGCTTCAAGGACCTAGGAAGTAATTTTCTTCGTTATGTCCTATGTTATCATTTGAGTAGTGGTTTGTTTTCGATTTAGAAAATAGGTAGTATCTTGTTATGTAAGCTTTATGCCTATGTAACAATTGAGATATGGGATTTCACTCATATCCTTTGTACTTAAACGTTTCTTTTAGTTAATATATTTACGAGTGCAGTGATTACTCCCTTTACCAAAAAAAAAAAAAAACCTTTTAGATATTTTCGACACTTAATTGTGCCTCTTGAATCGTCAAGAATAGTGTAGATACTTCCATAATTAAGATGTAGGTCGTGATAATAATCAAGTGAACACGAAACAAACATAAATGAAACTAATTTGCACGTATATTGTATATATATATGATGCTTTTATAGTTAAGTTCATATGTATAACATCTCCATAAGCGATACTATAAAAAATAAACACAAACACAAAGGTCCATTCGTTTAACCGTTCGTGTTACGTTGTTTCTCCTGTTAAACTTAAACAGTCGAACACAAGCTCTGTTCGTGTAGCCTTACTTAGTTACTTATAGATTACCACCAAACTTACACTAGCATGTCAATCTTTTGAATTAAGGGACGGGAATCGTATATGTGTAAACTTTTTTTACTTCACCTGAAAACTACTAATAAAACTTTGTCGAGTTCCATTATTTTTGTAACGTCTCCCGTCTCACCGTGAAATAAAGACTTTAATTGGCCCAAAAAGACAACCTGTGACCAACGAGAGTTAGAGATGGTTAACTAAGCAATCTGTTTACACGAATCTAATTTTTGGGAATAGATAAATCACCCAAGGCTCCGTCAGAAACCACTTGTAGAAGCTTGTAATCATTGTTAGATTAACATAAACCAATAGCGTTATGAAACTAGCTGTAAAAGCGAGGAGCATTTGAGTTGGACAACTTCTTGTAGGCGCCCGTTAATGGATTCCAGAAAAACAACTCACGAGTATTCGATAAAGCTACACATTCCAAATGCATCCAAGCATCATAGAATTGAATAGTAAAACGTAAACTATTTCACGATTATTAGTTTTAAAACAGGGTAGTTGAAACCTGGTTGTTGAGATCTTCAGTCATTCATATGGAGACTATTAAAAGTTTTAGGCATGTGGAAAATATATTCGATATAAGTTTGTTTGATCATGTTTACCGAATAGTATTTACAGCAATAGTTAATGTATTTTCATAATGTTATTAACACAAAAAATGCCTCAGCTTATAGTTGAGAATGATAAAACATTCTTAGATATTTTCGTTCTATATTTTGTTTTGACCAATCAAATGATACATAAATTTATGTTTTGAGGGGTTTGTAACAGAAGATAAATATATGTTTTATCTTAAATGAAGCTTTCTTACAATGTCTTACATCGCATTGTTTCAACCATTTTGTTTGGGTTAAGCTGAATTAGGCTATTGCAACACCAAAGTGTGGCTTCGATATCGGGATCTATATGGCTAAACTGTTGTTCTCCAACTTAAAATGGTGGTATCATTTGAGTTACACAATCTTTCGTTCAACTCTAAGCTACAAATTAAGCTCTTGAAAGTCTAAATTCCTCTCAACTTGTGAAGTGTGACAATCTCGTAGTACAAAAGCCATAAAATAAATGATCAACCTTTCTTAGTTGGCATTAGTTCATAATCATCACACCTTATTACACCACTAGTGGTTTCGAAACAAGTGATGTCACCACTAGTGGTTTCGAAACAAGTGATGTTATTAGTTGTAACATAATACAAAAGATGATAGTAAATTTCAGTTAAGCAGTGTGTGGTATATAATACAAAATACTCGTTGAATGTGGAAAAAAAATTAGAATTGGTATTAAATTGACGGGAGGTGTGTCAACAAGAGATTTTATTTGTAATAATCTCGATAACACACCAACCAATCAACATAAGACTTAAACAAATTTACAAATTGTTTACCACCGCAATATACAAATAACAATAATTTTACTCGTATCGATGTGGGATTGAAAACCAAACAACTATCTACAAAATGTACACTATCTTCAACTCAGCTACACGATTATACTTTATTCATTTTTCTTGATCATCAAACCTTATGCCGTCACTTCTCATCACAATATCCACGTTCAGTTAAATAACAAATGGTGTTGTTTTTGCGGGTGGTGGTGGATATATACAGTTAGTGTTATTTGGGGTTGTTTATCCGGATGGCGGTGATCTTGGTGTTGAGTGTAGGAGAGGATCTCGTGGGAGTATCTACGCTAAAGCGTGAAAATGTGATGATCTCTTTCTTTGTTTGATTTCGTATTCATGATTAGGATATAGAGTATGTAGTTGTAGTTTTCACATATTGAATTCTTAACTTGAGTTCATGGAGTTGAATATATGAGGCGTCATAGAAGATTGTGTGCGTTATATGATTGCTTGTTGTAAATTATACCGTCTTAATTAGGGGCACTGTTCGAATACAAATGAATGATGTGATATGGATTTGATGGTGGAAGAATATACGTGAATGTATTCGGTGAGCGAGAAGACCGAGCATTCTTTGTTCATGGTACGTTCATATTTGCATTGCTTTCAATCATATTTAATATTACTTATAGAAATCATTTATATGGTCATATTCATGGGTAAAGGTCAAAGATCCGGTAAATATATTACTCCAAAACGTTTAAGTACAAAGGATATGGGTGAATCTCACATCTCACCCGTTACATAGGCGAAAAGCTTACATAACGGATACTTCCTAATCTCTATATAAGAAAATAAACCATTACTCACAAGATAACATCAGACTCCTATGGAGATAAAATTACTTCACCAAGGCCTTGGAGCTTGATACCATACGTGTCATAATAGGCATCCAAATTTTACGGAAGATCGTAAACACGATGCGCATAGTTATCATAATCATAAGCATCATAATCATCTTCACGATCGTGACCACCACCAAATAGATTACTCGACTCATCAAAGGTGTTCACAACCTCCTTCATCACTATCGAATCCACAATCATCCCACCTTAGTGAATGAGTTAACCCTCTTAGTAAAAGAAGTAGCGGAAATCCTTATTATAACCTTGATAATTAACTTTTTAATAGGATTACCATTAGGTGAAATGACAAAAAATGCATCGAACTTGACAATTTTATGATTGTGTGTAGCCAACTATTTTTTCTTATTATGTGTCTTGAACTTTCAAAATTCGATTATTGTACCCTTGATTTTTCAAATTTGAAGGGTAAAATGGTCATTTACATGATGAATAGTCACAAAATACACATAATTATCGAAATTTGAAAGTTCAGTACATACAATAAGAAAAAAAATAGTTGGCTACACACAATCACATAAAGTGTCAAGTTCGATGCATTTTTTGTCATTTCTACCATTATCATCAACAAGATCGAGTAGCTTTAATTTCCCATCAATAAGAAGCCTTTCAAACTCCCTATTTTCTCAACAATAGGGTAGGACCAACCTTGTTAGCTTCCATTGACTCACTCCAGCGGATCTTGTGATACATTACTGTCTGAGAGACTCAACCTCCTTTGCTTCCATTGTATTACCGAATCCTCCACATCGGTGGGATTGCCACAATCATCATAATCGATCGTATTTAGTGTAGCAAAAGGCTTAGATGTAGCAATCTTCTTCCCACCCGTATTAGCCTCATTGACTTTCTTCTTGCATTATCCATATTCTTGGGTTCGAGCAGGCGCTTTAGGTTGATACCAAAATAGTGTTTGGCGTTGATTTTGTATCTAAGGGTGTGTTTGGCGTGAGCTTTTGGAGCATTTAGGAGCGGTGAAAGCGGCGTTGGCGTTGTGATTTTAATGTTTGTTTGGCAAGTAGCAATTAGCTTTACCTTTTTTTTGAGCTCATTTTACAATGCTATATAAAGTAGCATTTAGGAGCTTTGAGCATTTAAAATTGTTTACACATTATAATTACAAATACGACTTCGTTACCAAACGTTTTTATAAAAATACACTACTACTCACACCACAACTCACATTCTTATCACATTCTACGACTCATGCCCTTTGCTATTTTAACCAAACACACTCTAAATCCCACGTATTTATTTTGTATCATTATCCACTCGTATGGTCATATTCATGTTACCATTGATGTATCTAAATGCTACTATATTTGTGAATCTGAAGCCAAAATAGTTTTCATGATGATCAGCGTTTTGCTATATGGCTTTCCCAGTAGACCGGTTTGACTCCTGCAAAGGTGAGTCTTGACTAGTTAAAATATTAGCCATATGGCTTGATTATTATAATTAAGCTTTAAACAAACACCCTCCATGTCTTAGTTTAATTCCACAGTCATTCATAATCATCACACCTAATTACGCCCACTAATTGCGATTCAAATAAAATATTGAGAACTTATATGAATTAGCTAGTAAGTAATTGCTATTAAATCGTACTAAAGGAGTTTGGATATCGCCTAAGTTAGTAAATATTTGTGTATATATGTGTTATGATTCGTGCATACATGGGTTTAGTTTAAAGTTAATTTAATTTATCTCAATAACTCGTGCTTTCACACGTATTAAACTTATAAAGAGAAATAACGTAAGTCGTTATTGAGCGTGAAAAAAAAAAAAAAAAGCCGGGCATCTTTACTTATTCTCGACGAATTACATGAATCCCTCGAATGTGTACAATCTCCGTATTTATTTACGTGAATCGTAACTCGTGCTTTCATTTTAATATTTATAATTACGTGTATGATTTAATATATAATAAAGATAATATTTATAAATATCAATAACATATTTGTTGTTTTGAGGAAAAAAATTAAGGGTATAAAGTCGAGTGGTAATTATTAAATTTATAGCGTTATTAAAAAATATGAAAACTAGTAAATTAACTTAAGTTTCAATGTTTTATTTAAAATTTAATAACTAAAAAGTTTCTAAATTACCTTTTTATTCGTGTTTTGACTAAATTGGGATGAGTTTAATGAAATTGTCTCAATTTGTACCAACTATAAAAAATGTGACGACTCTCTTACGTGGCAAATTGTTTTTAAACAGAAAAATGGAAATTGTATGAATTGTTTCATAAAGAAGTTCTAAGTTCTTCATTGTCAAACAACACATATAACAATCAACATTACACGTACATCAATAAACTAATTTTACAACACTACAATATATAAACAAGTAAAACTTTTATTCCTGGGCTGATGTGGGATTGAAAACCTGATACTTCATAGAAATAACTAATATAGATGTACATTGTCTTCACTTCAATTCCACGATGATATCATATATCATTCGTTTTTTTTTTCTTGATTGTCTCATCTTATTCTGTCACTAGTTACTAACTCTAAATGGTAGGAGTATCTATGTGATGGCACGAAAAATGTAACCGTCTCTTTCTTTGATTTATTTCATTTTCATGTTGTGACTTCATATAAGAATTTTATAAGTTGAAAATTAAATGAGAGTAGTAACTTTATCGTTTGAATAAAGTCAACAACCACAAATAACCATTAACTACATTTTACCTTAGGGAGGGGTGGTACCCTAATATCCTAAGTGCCACCTCACCTATATCCAATAAAACCCTTCAACTCAAAATACCCAATTTCACCCTTACACTACCCGATTTGGAGGAGTTGTACCTAACCTCGACTCTATTTGTTAGTGCGAGCAAGATCGACTTATTTGAAATTAATTGCACAATAAAGGAAATCTTTCCAGCGAACTTACGATGTATTTATAGTTACTTACCGCATCAATTGCCATTTCATTAAAAATAAAACATTACATAATACTTAAAAAATTACAAGGATCATTTACAAAATTAACAATTGTTTATAAAAAAATATGAGGCCTAAAGAACATTAAGAAAAAATACAAAAATTTAAAAGTCAAAGAATGAATAAAGGTGGGTTGGTGTACCTAAATAACTTTGGCCGTTCGACCTTGTCTTCATCACCAAAAGCAAAAATTGTGAAAGTTCAACACCTTTTTGGCGTCTTCTTCATCGCAAAACACAAATCCGGATTTTTTTTTTTTTTTTTAATGCAATGTAGCCAGCTACTCCCCAACATTCAAAACATATTGGAATCCTTCCCTCACCGCTCGGGCTATGAAACCGATCTTCCCTACCCGCGCCCCTACCCGACTAGCTGGGAATGGTGTTGCCGATCGGGTAACCCTACCCAGCCCCATACCGATCCCTCTCCTTCCCCTTAGGTTTTCCCTCACTGCAACAAATTTTAAAGCGCTCATTATGATATTACTTTTCCGTCACCGTCCACTTCAATAATTTTTAAATCGCTCATTGGGAATTTTTTTTTCGTCGCCGCAAGTAAAAAAATATGAGAATTGTATAAGTTAATAGTTATCTAAGCAGTTGACTTTATTTTTTGTAAAGTCAACGACCACAAACAACCATCGATTGCCCTTTGACTTAGGTTATACCCGCCCGGTGCAATAATTTTAAAACTGCCCACTGTGGTATTACTAGTAGTTTTTAGGCCTTTTGCATATACATTTTTACAAAGATTTAAAATTGCATATATGTATTTAAAACAAGTAAAAAAAATCATTGTATAATGTGAATTAAAAACTTGTACCAAAGATATATAAGCAAATATTCATCTTTACACTGTGTTCTCGAGTTAGAGTTAAGAATGAAAATGAAAAGGAAACATAAGAAGTTGTATTTTTGAGTTTCGCTTAAAGAGGAAAAGAAAATGAATAAAAAATAGTGTAATTTGAGTAATTTTTAATGGGGTGAAAATGTTTACTTCATATTACTTTACCTTTCTTTACTAACCGAACTCAAGAACACACAAAAACACAGTGTTAGAGAGATATATATGCAATTCTTCTTTATTTTTTTCATCACCGCCCACAACCCGATGGATCGCTTTTTACTTTTAGAAAATTAAAAACCGAAAAACCGAAACCAAACAAAAACCAACAAAAACCGAATCGAAAAAACCAACCGAAACTAAAAACCGATGAATCGCTTTTTAGTTTTTCCAAAACACAAAAAATTTGGTTGGTTTCGGTTTTTGCCCAAAACCGAACCATAAAAACCAAACCAAATCGGTTTTATTGTATAATTAATATAATAAAAATAATAACTAAATAAATCAAATTTATAAAATCATGTTCATTTGTGGGTAAATTATAATATATTTATCTTAACGTTTATATGCGTATTTGTCGTGTACGTGTGTTTACTTGACAATATATCAATATATATATGACAATGATCAAACTATGTGTATATTCATTTGCATGTGTGTGTACCTCATCTATATGTGTGTAATTGTGGAAATATAGGATAAACATTATCCGACTTAGATTAAAATAAAAAATAACCGGTTTTTACGTAAAACAAGTTTGTTGGTATAAATTGTTCACACCCAAATGTAGCGGTTATAAACCAAAATAACGAAAAAGCGAATCGAAACCGATAATAAATCGAAAAAAAAGAACCTCATAAACGAGCAGTTTGGTTTTAAGTTTTATAAAACCGTTTGGTTCGGTTTACTTTTAGCAAAACCGAACCAAATCGAACCATGCTCACCCCTAACAACCACAATTTTAAATCGCCCACTATGATAATTTTTTCATCACCTCCCTTTGCTACAATTTCTAAACAAATATAAAAAAGAACGGAAAAAAAGTATGAGAATTTTACAATTTCTAAACCGCCCACTGCGATATTAAAAAATGAAAAACAAATATGGGAATTTTATAAGTTAATAGTGATTTATTACTTCACTTTATTTTTGTAAAGTGAAATACCAAACTAACCATCAACATAGTACAAACACACAATTTAAATGCTAAACTGCACCAAGCTATACATATAAACAGAAATTCTTGTCCCCACCCGATGTGGGTTTCCAAATGATACTCTATACTAATTACATATTGAAAAAATTGTCTTCACTTAACTCAATTCCGCAATCATATTACATTCATTGTATATCCACGAATTTTTTAATAGGATGACCATCATCATCCACAAAGGTAGCTTTCAATCAATAATTAGCTTTTCAAGCTCCTCAATTTTCTCAACAATAAGAGTAGGACAAACCTCCTTAGCTTCCATTATATTTTCGAGTCCAACTCTGCCCCATCCTTAACCACGACATCGGTATGAATGCCACATTCATCGATTATCTATCATATTAAGGATTTCAAGCGTATTTGATGTAGCAAGCGTATTTTGATGTACCGGCTAAGTTAGAGGCCTTCTTCTTTGTAGTATCCACATGCTTGGGTTCGGGAGAAGACACTTTAGGTTGATACCTAAACTTAGGACCCACAGCAGGTTTAATAAAACCATGGACGACTTGTCTTCTGGTTGTGCCACCTTCAGTTAAGCTATGAGCACAACATGATAGCAACTAAATTTACTCCACTAGATGAATTTCATAAATTTAACACTAGTAGAACTTTTCACGTTAAAATATGACTTAGTGCATATGTTAGAGTATACTATATATTGAAGAATACGGCACAAAGATCGTTAGTACCATTGTAGTTTAAAATTTTGATGCTCTTATAATATATATTTAACTTATTATTCACAACGGATAATCGTGACAATCCATGTGATGAAATTAGAGAAATATTATTATTGAGTACACACAAATAAGAGGGATATATGAGTGTGGGAGGGATATATATATTACATCGCAAAGGCCGGACTAACTCCATATTGCCTTAGCTCATGATTTGAGTTCTGCCAGTTGGAAGGGAGTCTTGTACACTATAATATTACATATTACTACCCCCGTCTCAAAATAATTGTCCTCATTTGACTTTTGAAAGTCTTAATTTCTCAACTTTGATCTTTAATATTTTTGTATATGTTATATAATACTTGATGAAAGTTATATCAATGAAAAGTTATTTAAAAACCAATCCATTGATATATTTTGCATCAATTATTACATCATACAAACAAAAATATTTAAGATCAAAGTTGAAGAAAAAAGACTTCAAAAAGTCAAAAGAGGACAATTATTTTAGGACGGAGGGAGTACTATATTTATATTGCTGCAATAATGAGCGAGCACCATATACTATTCTTACATCCAATAATATTATTGCTTAAATTTATCCTAGCCTAAAATTTTCACTAACACTGAAGTTACTATCACAAAAAATGTAACTTATAGTCAAAAAAAAATTACACAAGTAGTGTCTTTAATTCTTAAAATAAAAATTAGCACAAGTAATGTCTTTAGTTCTTAAAAAAAAATTAAGAATTTGTACAAGTTGATCACTATAAAACTTATCTGGCGGTTATTACAATCTAACCACAAATATGACATATAACGATTAACATAACACTCAATCTAACCACAAATTAGCACAAGTAATGTCTTTAGTTCTTAAAAATAAAAGTTCAGAATTTGTACAAGTTAATCCCTATCTATCCTATATTCGGTTAGTACAATCTAACCGCAAATATGACAGATAACGATTATCATAACACTCAGTCCAATTTATTTGCATTAATACCATATAGTATATAAACAACATATATAATTCTTACTCCTCAACCGATGTGGGATTGAAAATCTATACTCCATATTAATACCCCTTTCTAAATGACTAAACACATTCACTACTTCCTAATTATAATCACACTATTCAAATTCAGTTCAATAGATGTATTTTTAAATTCTATACACCCTTATTGTATAACGAGGTAATATCGATAAATGGACCCCGTTTATACACCCTTATTGTATAACGAGGTAATATACGAAAAGAGACCCCCATGGGTTACCTCGTTATACAATAAGGGTGTATAACGGGGTCCATTTATCGATATACTCGTTATACAATAAGGTGTATAAATTTAAAGATACATCTCGTTATCTAATAAGGGTGTATAAGCGGGGTCCATTTATCGTATATTACCTCGTTATACGATAAGGGTGTCTAAATTTAAAGTACAGTGACTTGAGATTTTTGTGCGGATGGTGGTGAACACGGTTGATGCTAGTAGTTCTATTTATGCGGATGGTGATTGTATATTATTTACGTGGCGCGAGAATTGTAATGCCCTCTTCCCATCTTTCTTTATTTCCTTTTTATGATTAGGACATATGATATATGGTATGTTTTTGTGGTTTATGAGATATTGAATGCTCAATATTCAGTTCATATAGATTATATTATACTAGCGGTCATAAGAGATTGTGTGCCTTGTAATATTTAGCTTTAATTTATACAACTTGTACCGTGTTGGGCATACAATCGTCGACATTTTCTTTATATGAAAAAGAACGAGTTATCATGGTGAAGATCAAAAGTTGCTTGTATATAACGGCTGCAAATCATTTTTGAGAGACACCTATTGGGGACAACAATAAGGTTAATCTAAGCAACAATTCTTGTAATCTGTCAACACCCATTATGTTTTGATACAACAATATGATTGTTTGGTTTTGGTATGCGTTTTGTGTATAAGAAATCTTTCTACCGGATCAACCTCACCCTGACGATTCATTGAATCACAGAACAAATCTTCATAGTTATTATATGGTGCATCCTATTTTATGAACCGACTTATATTTTGGAGAAGAGTTGTCCTCCTTATTTGCCATTGTAGACGTCCAATCACTTTTTTCATTTTTAGTGAAATACGCAATTGGCTTAATGGTTATTCGTCTATATCTCATATGAAGTTACGCTCATTATCAACCAATTAGTAAGTTCAGAATCCCTTGGCTCTTTAAGACAGTTGGCTACATACATAAATGTTATCCTTAGCAGATAGTTATATGTAGTAACTTAAATCGGCTTTTCGTGCACAACTTTAAGTAGAAGGCATTATTGGTTTGATGTGAGGCAAATACATAGGGCTCTCTTAGTGAAAAAATTCATTAGTTATGCTTTGGGTCGATAGGCCCATTTTGACCTGCTAGCCAATCCACTGACCCGATAACTGATGTTCTTGATGTACCTTTCTGATGGTTTCACAGGCAACTTGTTAAAAAATACTCTAACTTACATGCTGCTTCATGACAATATATATAGGTTCAAGGAACACTTAGCTAGTAAAATGTTGTCGTTTTAAGCTTGGTCTATAGATATTACTATTGTCACTCGTCTTGGTTGTTTGTCTTATATTTCTTCAACTTATATACCGAGATAGTACCATATGCTCATAAATATAGATTAAACCAAAAAACCTGAAAACTATATGCCAGTGAGAAATGATAGATCGGCCAATAGAGTACTATATTTCCTTAAACATCTATATTTAAGTTTGCTCACATGTTATTTTCAAATATGAATTATTAGTAATTTTGGTAATGAAGATATGTTGAAAAACTTGCACTCTCTTCATGAGTTTTGAATATGAAAGAAAAGAAAAGAGGTGAAAAAGGAACTAAATAAAGAGGATAAAACTGCAAAATAAATTTTTATATCACGTTAACAAGTTAGGAGATAAAAGGAAAAAAAATAGATGATAATTATATAATTTGTTTTATATAAAATTTACATTTTATTTTAGGGCGTTTAAGTCATTGCATTTTTTAAAAATTTTCCTAATATACTTTCATTTCAAATCATCCTACTTTTTAAAAGAAAGTTCGGAAAGAAATTTAACCAAATTTCCTCCCCCTCTACACTCTCTTCTCTCTTTAAAAGAACCCGATATCAGTTTTTGCTTTGTTATTTCTCACTTCATTTCTTTTCACTCAAATATTAAACAAGGGAACACAGTGTTAAAGTCTCGTGTATATGTCCTTTCAATAATTAAGTGAATGTAAGATACTTTGGTAATGGCATTTAAATGTATTTCTACACGAATGATACTGAATTACTAGTACTAACTGAAAGCAAGAAAACTAAAAGATACTTGATTTATCATTTAAGCGTGTAAATAAATTTTTTCTTTTAAAAATGATGATTGGTGATTAAAATGTTAAAAAAAAAAAAAAAAAAAAAAAAAAATGTAAGAACCTATATAAATTAGTGGTTGGACGAGACCATCTGTCGCTATAAAAAATTCCAAACTATATAACTAAGTGAAAAATCTTAACTTCACCCGATGTGGGAACACAAACTTGATTCAAGTTCTTACAAAAGTTAGCTCTAAAGAGTAAAGACATATAATAATACCTTAATTAGATTGTATATTAAAAACAGACTTAATCATGTATCAAATCATCTATGATTCATTTCCTGTTAATTAAAATCACTCGTAATCATCGTATCGCCTTTTCTCGTCACACCATCATATCACCAATTATGTTGTCATTACTCGTCATTTCACTTAAATTCATTAAATTAAATGACTAAACACATTCACCACTTCATAATTCTAATCATACTCTTAGTTCAATCGCAAACTCTCTGATCAAGTGTGGGTCTTGAAACAAGTACATATGTGTAGCATCAATGTGTTTTTGAATAAAAACCTCGTGCCAAAAAAATTGTGTTCCAAATCTCCTTTAGCTTTATGAAATGCACCTGATGTTCTTTATGTCTAGGTCCGATCTGTTTGGATCACTTTTGTTTGATACAATGAAAGTGCAATAAGTAAAATATATCATATATGGAATCACACAGTACACAACACCAAGTGGCTCATTCAATGAGAGGCAAGGCGACCGAACTTGAAATTTGTACTTTTATCAACACCCCATCAAAACTTTTTATATATAATGAGCTTTTTATGTACGTACAAAGGTTATGTAATAGTATCCATATAACACAAGAAACAATTACACTACTTCGATGAACCATAACATGCATGCAATGATTATAATAAACCAAGACACAAAAACCGACAAGCCGAAAATACTAAGCACAATACATCGACATTTGGAAACAAGTATAGACATGCTCAATCTCTTGTACCATTATTGTTTCATTTTTTTATTTTTTATTTTTTGCTTGGTATTTTTAGATTATATGCGCTCCGGTATGAGTATCTGAAACTTGAAAAAGTGTGAAGCGGGTTCCTTTTAGATGTGAAGCCTTGGAAGATATAGGCATATAGCTAATGTTTGTGTCAACACGACTTGGCCTTGGAAATAAGCTTCATCACCCTTTTCTAGCCTATATGCAAAGCAAGCAATTTGAATTTGGTGCAAGTTAGCAGTAGTGAACTTGAAATTTATACTTCTTTTTAAAACTCCGTCAAAGCTTTTGATATATAATGAATCGTTTATGTATGTGAAAAGGTTATGAAATAGTCTCCATATAACACAAGAAACAAATTCACTAATACTGGCTCGAGAAGGTCTTCATTTTCAACCATACTTGTTTCGGATATGAAAATTTAAAAAGAAAAAAAAAAAAAAAAAGTGCCTATAAGAGTCTATCTGAGTCTTATAGAAGCTCCACACTGCATCATTTGTCTTCTCTCATGTTCGAAATTTGTCATGCGTTTCATGAAGATATTCAAGTGCTCGAATAGTACAACGGGCTTTTGTTTCGAGTTTAAACTTATTCGTCATAGCTTCATACCTCATTAATATAGCACGCCAAGTTATTGTGCTGAACAACAATGTACTCTTTAAGTAAAACTAAGGGTGTGTTTGATAATTACTTAATGGGAAGATTCAGCGTGAATCACCTAGTAGGTCAGAAAGAAGTTGTTTGATATGAAAAATGTTGGTGCTGATTGGCCCAAATGTCTTCTGAGTGGGCCAGCTTAAAAGATGTGGTCTACCATTCATAATGCAATTGATCTATGAAATATATGTTTTGTTTTTTTATAGCTACACTTTATTTGGTTCAGTAAGTGATTCAATCCCCCATTTTCATTGTCGCGCCTTTCTCTCTCCAACGACCTTCGGCGATTGGGTGCCAAGAACACGACCTACACTACAAAAATATACCCCACAAAATACCTTTTATATTAATTAAACACACACACACAATCACACGATTGTCGATCGCGAGTAGGACTAAGTTGGGTTTCATTTTGGTCGAACGATTAGCTCCACACAGGACGATCGATGAGGACTCGATCGAGTTTGTCAATCGCATGTGATTACTGGAACCAGCCTATTATGTATGACAATATATTTCGTTTACTAACCTCTAACATTATTATAGAAAAGCATTGGTCAAACATCATGAAATGACAAGATAATTCGATTAGTGCATACAATATATAAATGATTCGTATATACAAACATGGAGATCAAGTGCTAAACTCGATTTATATACATTTCGTTAGATGCATAAAAGTTGTATGCCGATGGAATTTTTATTTACAATAAAATACGTCGAACAAATTTTATTTTCGTACACTACTTATGTGTATATATGTTATATTTAATTATGTTATTTAATTATGTGTATACAATCCTATGCACTTTACGTAATGTATGTGAAAAAATTATATATCTGAACTACTAAATCAACAAATCATATAAAATGATATGCTAAAATAAGTTATTTAAAATGACAATGTTAATGTACTAAAATCATTCTCTCTTATAAACAACTATGAAATACTAGTTTTTAATCGAACAACAATCATTCAAAGACCTTTAAATCATTGACATTTTGATTCATTCAACAAGAAAATCATAATATTTTATCAAACCCCTAAGTGTTAGGCCAAACACATGTTTTAGGCAAATAAGAATAAATTAACAAGTTGATATAGAGAAATTGTGATTCTCATATAATACATGAAGTTAATATTTGTTGTTATTATTTATAAAGACATTGTACAAAAGCAGTAAACTTGTGCCACGATAATTAGTATATAAATGAATTTGTAGATACATGATAATTAGTTATAATGTTGACAATTATCTAATTATTTGTCTATATATTGTTTTGTCTAAAACATGTACAGAAAGAATTGACTAAAATGATAAAAACAAAAAAATCAAACTCATCAATTCAAAATAAACAGTGCTATGTCTCCACAATCATGTAGCAAATGTTCATTCTTTCTTAATTAGCATCCATTCATAATCATCACACCTTATTCCGCCACTAGTTGTTATATATTCTATAAAAGTTGAACATGTATAAGAATTAATAAATAATTGTTGTTGTTTGTGCTTTAGAAACAGGTGATGTTATTAGCTCTAACATAAATAGTAAATTTCAGTTGAGTAGTGTGCGGTATATAAAACAAAATAATCGTTGAATGAAGAAAAATATATAATTTATATTAAATTGATTGCAGGATGCCAACGAGGTTGTATATATATGTATAACCTCTAGTTCGTATAAAAAAATCAACATAACACATAAATCAATTTAGTAACTTGTTAGCATCACACACTATATAAATAAAAAAATTTCTTTTTTCATGTCTATGTGGGATTGAAAACCAAACAACTATTTACAAAATGTACACTCTCTTCAATTCAATTACACGATTATACCTTATTCGTTTTCTTGATCATCACACTCTTTACATCCAGTTCAATAACAAAGGTGTTGTTTTTGGGTGGTGGTTGATATTTATAGTTGATGTTAGTGGGATTGTTCATGCGGGTAGTGGTAATCGTGGCGTGAAACACGGGAGAGGATCTCGTGGGAGTATAAGTTAAAGTGCAAAATGTCACATTCTCTTTATTTGTTTAATTTCGTATTCATAACTATGAAGGGTATGTTATTGTGCTTTCTCGTATACCGAATGCTCAATACTAAGTTCATGTAGTAGAATATATGAGACGTCATAGAAGATTGTTTGCGTTATAACGATTAGCTTGCTTACAACCATGCATGCCTGCATGAGAAAATGGAAAAGAAACCCACGAACGTACCCATTTTGATCATGTTAGTTCCCGATGTGTAAACAAAATATCTTGTAATCCAAAAGAGAAGTGATTGGCACACTTCATTGGGACACTCACTGTACAGGCAGTTAAAGACTGCAGATTATATTTAAAGTACAACTGCTTACTTCATACAGTGGAGTGTCCCAATAAATTTTAGGAGTGTGCGAATCACTTCCCAATCCAAAATGGCATCAAGTGTTGTAAGTTGAGAGAAAACCTATACAAAGCAAAAGTCAATTTGTTTTGGAAATCAACTTCTCTAGTCACCATTACTACTAATAATGAGAATACCAAAAATAATGAGAGAAAACCAGGGTGAAGCCCTTTTACTTAAAAATAATAAGAATACCAATTAATGATGGGATGAAAAAACTTAAGCTCCCACATGTATGTGGAATTAATAATAAAGTTAAAAGTAAGGTACTTTGGGATGAAAAAACTTAAGCTCCCACATGCAACAATTTTGGCCCAGAAATCCTGAAATCTACACTCTCCTGCTTGCAGACGTGGGTGTTGGAGTAAACGAACAAATTATTTTGAAGGTCCATATCATGATTTCTATATAAACACACTCCTTCCTTTTCTAGGCGATGTGAGATGTGTTTCTTTTCCAAATTTTGTGTTTCACGTGCCCCACTTTGAAACACGATATCCCATTCATATTAACTCCATTTGGACATACTTTAGCTCGTTATGAAGCTCTCATCGAGGAGAATGCAAAGCTACCAAGAAATATAAATATATATAATATATACATATATTAAATAGTGTTCAAAATTTGCAAAACTCATTTTGCAAAACCAATTTTCAACAGATCAATCATCGATTAGGTCGATCAATTCAAATGAGCGTCGAGCTTGATGTGGCCATTCGGTCATTTGGTGCTCGGGGTTGTGTCGATCGTCATCATGCGACCAAAGTGAAACAAGCATAAATTTCAATTTGTTGAAAATAAATGTGACTCTTGTGTTATGTTTTGTATTTGTTTTCTCTTTTTTGCTTGTGTCCTTTTTTTTTTTTTCTTTTTTTTTTTTTTTTTTTGCATGTAAGGAAGAAAAAGAAGAGATATGTCTTTATTGTAATTATTATTGTTATTGTTATTATTTTAGAAATAACCAATTTCTGATTTAGGCCTTTTATTTTATTATTTTTCTTATTTATAATAACAAATAAATGTGAAGTTGTAAGGAAAATATTTTTTATTTGAAGTTTTATTTAGGTTCGAGTATTAATAAAATTTAATTTTGTTTCTAAAAGATTTGAAGAAAAAAGAAGATGAAGATCGTCTTGGTGTGGTAAAAAGTCGTTTGTAAATTGCCAAAAAGAAAAAACTGATATGGGAATTAAAATGATGATCGCTCATGATCACTTTTGTACATAGACGTATAAAAAAGTTGTATGAATTGCGCATTTAATGAATGGTGAGAAATTATCTATAATACTTAAAGCTTATCCCCCTTAATTTAATGTGCAAGGAGGGTTGTGCACAACCAAAAGTACAGTACATACATGTCTATGCATACCGAAATAACTACAACTCATTTACAATTAAGATGAATATGAAGGGAGGAATACAAAGAGTTCGGCAGTTTACAATCATGAATACAAAGAGTTCGGCAGTTTTGAATTATTATCTATATTCGGTCTTAATGATTTATAAAATAAATTGAGTTCTACTTCCATCATAAAAACACCAACCATTCATTTGCTTCCCACATTAATGTGAGACCAGTTACAACCACGATCCAACTATAAATTGCCACATTGTTGTATATGTACCGGAACCACCTGTAACCACCCGCATTTTTAGGTTACTTTTTTTATTTTCGAGAATTTACTATTCACTTTTACTATTCAAATTCACTATTCATCTCGTAAAATTTTTAATCCACATTCTCGTAAGATAAATTATTTTAGTAATAACACGAGAGTTCGACCATCGTTAGATCATTTTCGCAAAAGTTATTAAGTAAACATCGTTTTAAAGTTTCGTTTTAGGCGGTCTACCGTTTAAACATCACGCATAACTAAAATCAACTCGGCGCTTTTCCTCGCATCGGATAAATTTTAGATCACTCATGATTAATTTGAGAATTTTTAAGATTTATTATTTTAATATTACCAAATAAGCCCAAATAAGAACAAAACTAAACTTACGTTTGAAACAATTCTACTTACACCCGGGCTTAACGATTTCTGACTGTGTTTCTAATATGTTTTGACACTTTTACATTTTTGGAAAAGTTAAACATATTCCCTCCTCCTTTGACCATAAAGGAATTAACCTTATCGTTCTACATTTTGCATAAATCGCGTAACTTTTAAACTTCACAAATAAGCTGTTAAGTTATCCAGCGTATGAAGAAAACCACATTTTAACATCTCATATCACTTTTAGACTAATTTTATTCTAATCTAAATAAATTCACGGTCGTTTGCACGAAATTTCGTTCTTTTCCGATAAGCTGCAATTACGCGTTTTGACCCGTATTTCGACTTTAAGCGCGTTTTGCACCCAATAAAACTTATCACCCATTTTATATTTGTATATGGAGTATAATGATGAGTTTCATCATTCCTGCAAGTTTCATATTTTTACGATACCGATTTTACGTTTTATGGCGGTTAGCATTTAACGGAACCAAAACTCGCTCCGTAATCAAGATAATACCAAAACTATCCACCTAAGTCATCTTATCTCTATATGAACGAAATTAGGGAGGAGTCATCACCTTGGTGTCAAAATCCTAAGCATGCTTCCTTTAGATCATTTACATGTGTAAATTTAACCATGGTTAGTTTTAACCCAATATATAGTTAACTAAAATCTTTAGCCTATAAATACCAAGCATAAACCTTCATTTATTCTTGCACCACCCTTCTTAACATCTAAATTCCTAAACCTAAGGCATTGCTTATAAATCTTGTAAGAACATTCATGTGTTCTTGAAGAAAAACTAGCGTTTGATCTTCGTTCTTGGAAGTTTTCAAGAAAGAGTCGTTATAATCTTCAAATAACTTCAAGTCTCCAAAAAGCGTTGTTATAATCTTCATTTCTTCTTCGGGTTCTCAAGAAGGCGTTGTTATAATCTTCTAATAGCCTCGGGTTTCGAAGATTGCAAATTTCGTCGAAGCTCCGCTTATATTTCTTTTTTCCGTAATACTCGAGCATTCTATATTAAGGTAAGTATTTATAAAACTCAAACTTATATAAATACTTATAAACTTTGTTAGTTTATTTATTGTATTTATAAACTCTTAATATATCATAGAATCAAGTAATTAAAATACATGTTTTACGTATTAAGTGCTACAATAGTAGGGAGCTTCATGTGAGGGTTTCATTTGAGTAAAATGTATCGACGAGTTCTTGGATTTCACGACTTAAAGTGTCCTAGCTCCTCGAATGTTTCTTTGCATGACCTCGAATTGTGATGGCCCGAGCGGTAGTACGAGTTATACAAACTAAAACCATTTGTATAAACAAACATACAAATACTACATCACGATCAATATAGAGACGTATATAGTTTTGTTATTTCTTTCGCATCATTATTTCAAACCTAAGTCGCAACATCCTATTCTAGGTTGCTCGTAGAAGTTCTCACGGCATATCCATTATTCTCATTATACATTTGCTATCATTTACTTTGAGGTGAGTTCATAGCCCCACTTTCTATTATTTAATTGTTTTACAAACCCTTGGGGGAGATACATGCTTTATTTTTAAACCGAACACATTGCTTTGAAACTATATGTTTATACGAATCGAATGTTTATTTATGCTAAATATGATGTTGCTATCGTGAATTGCATTTATATAATTATGTGCATATATAATTGTATCAAACCAAAGCGGGCTCGAGTATCATATACTTGAGGCAACCGTATCAAACAAAAGCGGGCTCGAAGTGTCACAACGTATTGAGGCGGTAGTATCAAACAAAAGCGGGCTCAAGTATCACAACGTATTGAGGCAGCCGTATCAAACAAAAGCGGGCTCAAGTATCACGTATTGAGGCACCCAACATATCTTTGGTTATAGGCACCCAACATATCTTTGGGAATAGGCACCCAACATAACTTTGGGTAGTAGCACCCAACATAATTTGGTTTCATCATGAGCTTAGTGCAATAATATCTGCTTTGTTTTCAAACCATTGGTGTGAATTTATAACTCACACTACCAACATAATGTGTTCAACTGATTTCAAACAAACTCTATGAATTTCACTCAACCTTTGTGTTGTGATTTTAACATGTATTTGGTCCATAATGTCAAGCTGTACGAAAGAGCAAGGATACTCAAGAAGGCTATAAATTTTATTATCATTCGAAAACCCATTTAATGTATTTTGTAAACTTGGAACCATACGGGACCGCATTTTTGTAAACTCGATATTTATATAAATCGAATGATAAATCTTTTAAAAGCGACTCCATTATAGCACGTTTCTATTGTTATATTTGTTGTGCCATGAAGTAACACCCGGTTTGAATTCGCTGCGTATCACGAAATTGGGGTGTTCTGATTGGTATCAGAGCCATAGTTATAGAGAAACGAGTCTAAATTGAGACTTAAACTATAACTACTTTTACCAACAAAAACATTTTATAGCCTTCCGTTCTCCGTGCCTTCCATCCTCCAGACGATTATGGACTTTCAAGACAATTTTATCATAACACAAACATACTAGTATATTGATATATATACTTGACATAATTTCAATCATAAACAAAGTACTCAACATATCTGCGTATGCCTATTCTAAGGCATTACGGCACAATCATATTTTCCTAATCTCCCAATCATGCATCTACTCATGCATTTTAGGATTACGAAACTTCCTCCAAGACATTGTGGCCGACTACAATGGTCTTTCCTACTTCCGGACATTGTGAGATACAATGGTCTCATTCATTTTTCAAGACAACGTGAGATACGGTGGTCTCTATTACACTCTCGACACCTGAAATCCTACGGTGGTCTCTATTACATTCTTAGACACCGTAAATCCTCAAATGGTCTCTATTACATTCTCGAGACAATCGTAAATCTTACGGTGGTCTCATTTATTTCACAAGACATTGTGAGTTACACAATGGTCTAATTTACTTCACGACATTGTAAGTTATACAAAGTCTCTAAAGATTATCTTATAAACAATATATGATATTGTTTTGCATGAAACCCGATCACAATTTATCAATTTCCCTAATGGAAATACAATAAATGGGATTTCTAAAGATAAACCGACTCATCATCTACAAAAGCTGAAGTTCATCAACTTTCTCTACATTCATCAAAATTCTCTTCTGAAACATTCATTGTTAAAGGTCCGTAATTCTAGCCAAGTATGGCCTATTTTAGAATTACTTAAAATTTCCTTTCCACATGTATCTACTCATACTATCTTCTATGCAATGGAATGTGAAAACATAGGTTACAAGTCTTTTATGGCGGGACTTGCAATCGAATGGTTTGATATCGCCTTTGCTTAGTGGACAATTTCTCAAAAGCTATGAACATATCACAAGTATACCTAATTTAGGTATTTGGAAAATTTATCGAACCTCGGCTAAATATAGCCTAATCACCTATATTTAACCTTGGGATAGTGGAACATGGTGCGATTAACTATGTTCGACTTAAATTTTTCAAACACTCGTAATGGTTATACAAGGGTTATATTGAGGTTAATTTCCTACTTAAACTCGATAAACCACTAAAATTCATTAAAAAGATCTAGAGACACGATAGTGTCTTACCACTCAGCAAAATCTTAAAATCTTATTTATACTACCAAATTTCATTTTTGAAAGTTTTCATTTATGAAATAATCCTAACTACTATCTTGGGATAGTCATCAAATCTTCTCGTCATTTCTTAGAGGTACTAGCCTGATTAGGTTTCAAGGCTATCATTCCGCCATATTCCTTTAAAATTCACTTTTAATTTTAAAACAAACTTGACATCTCTACCTAAGAATAATGGTAAACATACGCTACACTCTTCTAATCGTCAACATATCACATCATTATCTGAACTCCATTATAAGTCAGTATGTAAAACTTCATAGTACCACGTTTCTTCTAAACACTATAAGATATGACCTTCATCCCGAAACCACCTAAGGCATGATCAACCTTGGAAATGGTTTGGATAACCACTTGCCACTAGCAAGACTTTCCTTACAATGACAGTTATCACGCCATTACAAACCATTTCACATCACCAATATCTTACACCTTTGATTAACAATAGTTACCCTAACAACAACAAAACTATTCCATTTTGAGGCACTATATGAGCGAATGTGTTAGTTAACCTTGTCTTTGGACTAAGGTGTTTAGAGATCACCCACGAAACAACTAAGGAAACTATACAAATACAAATTAGGCTCCATGCCACACGCTATCACCAAAAACTCCATGTTATAAATTAAGGTTTTATTGATAGCCTCGATATAATAAGATATGATTCGTTTTGAGAATCGGGAAAAGCCAAACTTTAGGCATTTTGGACTCTATAATATTTTAGCAAAACCCTTTAGGTTATCAACTTAAGCCACATGGTATATAATACATTCTATGACCAAAAACTTGAGAACACAAAGATTAGAATTCGGCGCATACATCCACATTTCCTAGACAATTCAACATCGGGTAATGCATACAATTCCGGACTGAATTCCATTAAGGGGTGAGGCTGTAACCACCCGCATTTTTAGGTTATTTTTTTATTTCTAGAATTTACTATTCACTTTACTATTCAAATTCACTATTCATCTCGTAAAATTTTTAATCCACATTCTCGTAAGATAAATTATTTTAGTAATAACACGAGAGTTCGACCATCGTTAGATCATTTTCATAAAAGTTATTAAGTAAACATCGTTTTAAAGTTTCGTTTTAGGCGGTCTCACTGTTTAAACATCACGCATATAACTAAAATCAACTCGACAATTTTCCTCGCATCGGATAAATTTTAGATCACTCATGATTAATTTGAGAATTTTAAGATTTATTATTTTTAATATTACCAAATAAGCCCAATGCAGAACAAAACTAAACTTACGTTTGAAACAATTCTACTTACACCCGAACTTAACGATTCACGCATTGTGTTTCTAATATGTTTTTGACACTTTTACATTTTTGGAAAAGTTAAACATATTCCTCCTCCTTTGACCATAAAGGAATTAACCTTATCGCTCTACATTTTTGCATAAATCGCGTAACTTTAAACTTCACAAATAAGCGTTAAGTTATCCGCGTATGAAGAAAACCACATTTTAACATCTCATATCACTTTTAGACTAATTTTATTCTACTCTAAATAAATTCACGGTCGTTTGCACGAAATTTCGTTCTTTTCCGATAAAGCTGCAATTACGCGTTTTGACCCGTATTTCCGGCTTTAAGCAAATTTTGCACCCAATAAGACTTATCACCCATTTTATATTTTATATGGAGTATAATGATGAGTTTCATCATTCCTGCAAGTTTCATATTTTTACGATACCGGTTTTACGTTTTATGGCTTCGGTTAGCATTTAGCAGAACCAAAACTCACTCCGTAATCAAGATAATACCAAAACTATCCACCTAAGTCATCTTATCTCTATATGAACGAAATTAGGGAGGAGTCATCACCTTGGTGTCAAAATCCTAAGCATGCTTCCTTTAGATCATTTACATGTGTAAATTTAACCATGGTTAGTTTTAACCCAATATATAGTTAACTAAAATCTTTAGCCTATAAATACCAAGCATAAACCTTCATTTATTCTTGCACCACCCTTCTTAACATCTAAATTCCTAAACCTAAGGCATTGCTTATAAATCTTGTAAGAACATTCATGTGTTCTTGAAGAAAAACTAGCGTTTGATCTTCGTTCTTGGAAGTTTTCAAGAAAGAGTCGTTATAATCTTCAAATAACTTCAAGTCTCCAAAAGGCGTTGTTATAATCTTCATTTCTTCTTCGGGTTCTCAAGAAGGCGTTGTTATAATCTTCTAATAGCCTCGGGTTTTCGAAGATTGCAAATTCGTCGAAGCTCGCTTATATTTCTTTTTTACGTAATACTCAAGCATTCTATATTAAGGTAAGTATTTATAAAACTCAAACTTATATAAATACTTATAAACTTTGTTAGTTTATTTATTGTATTTATAAACTCTTAATATATCATAGAATCAAGTAATTAAAATACATGTTTTACGTATTAAGTGCTACAATAGTAGGGAGCTTCATGTGAGGGTTTCATTTGAGTAAAATGTATCGACGAGTTCTTTGGATTTACGACTTAAAGTGTCCTAGCTCCTCGAATGTTTCTTGCATGACCTACGAATTGTGATGGCCCGAGCGGTAGTACGAGTTATACAAACTAAAACCATTTGTATAAACAAACATACAAATACTACATCACGATCAATATAGAGGCGTATATAGTTTTGTTATTTCTTTCGCATCATTATTTCAAACCTAAGTCGCAACATCCTATTCTAGGTTGCTCGTAGAAGTTCTCACGGCATATCCATTATTCTCATTATACATTTGCTATCATTTACTTTGAGGTGAGTTCATAGCCCACTTTCTATTATTTAATTGTTTTACAAACCCTTGGGGAGATACATGCTTTATTTTTAAACCGAACACATTGCTTTGAAACTATATGTTTATCTCGAATCGAATGTTTATTTATGCTAAGTAGCAGTATTGCTATCGTGAATTGCATTTATATAATTATGTGCATATATAATTGTATCAAACCAAAGCGGGCTTGAGTATCATATACTTGAGGCACCGTATCAAACAAAAGCGGGCTCAAGTGTCACAACGTATTGAGGGTACCGTATCAAACAAAAGCGGGCTCAAGTATCACAACGTATTGAGGCAGCCGTATCAAACAAAAGCGGGCTCAAGTATCACGTGAGGCACCCAACATATCTTTGGGTATAGGCACCCAACATATCTTTGGGAATAGGCACCCAACATAACTTTGGGTAGTAGCACCCAACATAATTTGGTTTCATCATGAGCTTAGTGCAATAATATACGCTTGTTTTCAAACCATTGGTGTGAATTTATAACTCACACTACCAACATAATGTGTTCAACGATTTCAAACAAACTCTATGAATTTCACTCAACCTTTGTGTTGTGATTTTAAGCATGTATTTCGGTCCATAATGTCGAAGTCGGCACGAAAAGAGCAAGGATACTCAAGAAGGCTATAAATTTTATTATCATTCGAAAACCCATTTAATGTATTTTGTAAACTTGGAACCATACGGGATCGCATTTTGTAAACTCGATATTTATATAAATCGAATGATAAATCTTTTAAACGACTCCATTAGAGTCGTTTTCTATTATTATATTTGTTGTGCCATGAAGTAACACCCAGTTTGAATTCCGCTGCGTATCACGAAATTGGGGGTGTTACACCACCCACCTCACTCAAACACAACAATCAAGACGAGACCCGATTCACAAACAACAAACCTACATATAATCACTATATCCATCTCAGTCACCAAATAATCCCATAAACAACTTACGACTACGCCAACAAATAACTAAACAAACCATATTCCATCTACCCTCTTCGAACCACAACCCTTTCATACAAGCAAATCCAAAAACTAATCCTAATCCCATTCCCTTTATCAAACCTCGCCCCATCTCAAAAAAACTACCACAGTAATCCCAAATCCTCAAAACACAAACAGGAATAAAAAAGAAACTAAATTAACAAAGATCTCAGCCTTTTCTTTATGTACTCACTGATTCAAGTAAAAGAAAACATCGTCATAGATCGTGTTCAAGCTTAACTTCATTTTTAATATCCGAAAATTATAAAGATAGAACAATAATGTATCTTCTATCATTCTTTCTTTTCTTTCAGTTAAAGATACGAAATCAACACACACAAAATAGCCCGAGACCTCATTATGAGATCTTGATGTCATGTTCATCTTTCTTAGATCGTTTGTTTTCGTGGTTGGCTTAAAGGGTTTGATGGATAAAAGGGTTTGTTATGCATTTCGTTTCTCTTAATCAAGAATGAAATGAAAAGATTTGATTTGTTTGATGGGTTTAATGATTTGTACTGTATAAAGGATAGTATGGGGCGGGTTATAATATGTTTATGGTTAATTGTGAGAAACTAGGGTATGATATTTTCTTTATACCGTAACAAGTGATGGATTGGACCGGGTTTTCCATTTGGTTATGGACTAAATCATGTATTAGGTTTGTGGACTGAGCATATAGATACTATACGTCTATACCTTGCAAATATGTAAAGCTCAAATAACACTATCATATTGATGAAACATTACTACGTATCTAATATAATACGTCTCTCAATGAAAAGTATTTCAATTCTTTTTTATCACTAAGTTGTACCCTATGCTTTATTCTTTTCGATATCTACAACTTAGTGTATTGAATTTGTTTGTAAATAAGTACTTATTTTGGTGTCGACATTTTGATAGGCTATGCTTTTTTCTCAATATTTTAGAGTGGCTTCTACTCAAGGAAAAGTCATCAAATGCAAGGGTAACGTTTATTTGTTTTTGTATCTTTAATCTACATTTAATGAGCGCCATCTGTGTTTTGTTTGTGGGTGTGGTTGTTGTTGCGTACGAGGCTAATAAGCCTTTAGTGATTGAAGATGTGGAAGTTGCGCCGCCACAAGCTGGTGAAGTTCATGTTCAAATTTTGTATACTGCTTTGTGTTATACTAATGCCTACACTTGGAGTGACAAGGCATAATTTTGATCATTGTTTTTGTTGTTATTTTGATGATGCTGTTTGGAAATGAAATGAAATTTATTTTAGCAAGATAGCGAGATAAGCAATGTGTAGGGGACTAAGATTATAATTACACTTGCATAATATTTTCATTAACATATAATTAAGTATAGTTTATTACATATTTAAACAAAACACCACGTTGCTTTACCACCTTTTTATAAAAGAATAAACACATGGGTCACGAAGGCAACATGCATGCTAAATATAATAAAGGTCAAAATATTTAACCACTAGCCATCACATGTAAACCATAAAAATTAGATAGAGCTGCAAGCGACTAGCCAAACTTGAAGTTCAACATCTATATAAGACACTAACAATCTTTATTTTCAAGATTTCAACCTCAAAAATAAATACCTAGCATCTCTCCAATAATAATCACTTCGATCGTTTAAGGTCGATAGTAAAGTCCCGAAAATGGCATTGGACAAGATACAACTCATGGGCGGATCAATGGGATGCGGAACCGATTACTACAATGGTTATTCAGAAGCATTTAATCGTGTTTTGGATTGAGGCGAAGTTGGTTAAAGAGTATTTTTGAGACAGTCGGTTAAAAGAGTAGTTATATAATTCCAAATAACAAAAGTCACAAATAAATAAGCAACAAAACACTAATGTAACTTACTCAAATTAAAATACTACATATGAAAAGACTATGTTAATAAAAACTTTTAATGAAAAGAAAATAATATAAATACAAAAGTAATTATAACATTATTAGGCATCTAAATATAGATTCCACTAAAATAATATAAACTAAAGTAATAATAACATTATTAGCCATCTAAATAATAAATACAATGCAACTTCTCTAATAGGTATCTAAATACCATCATATACAACATTACGGATAAAAACATCACCCCTCAACCACTAGACCATGCATCGCACGGGTTGAGGGTAGCCTCGTTTATTAAACTTTTTATAAATTCCCACCACTCAATTCAATAGTCAACATTCATTCATAATCATCACAGAGTTTTTTAATTAGACCATAGCATTTGAAAAAAAATAGATTAAGAAAGTATGTACTTTTAGAAACACTTAACATAAGAATTGTGCTTAACATAATATGTATGCTGTTTTCGTTATTGTCCGCGTCATCCTCAACGTCCTCATACACTTCATCCTTCTCATTGCCAACTCCTTCACCATAATCACTTGAAGGAATTTAATGTGTTCCAACGTCAGAAAACTACAAAATAAAGTATCGCACATATGTGTTGATTCGAAAAAAATGCGAACAATAACACAACAAACTTAGAGAGCAATCTGAAAAGCATAAGTATGACAAAGGTCATACGGAAGTATCGTGCCTTCGTATTTATTCGCCCAAATGCATCGGAATCTTCGAAGGTAACCAGTTGAACCAACATTGAATGACATCGTATTCGTACTCAGGACATTATGTTTTCTTTTTGCTTGTAAACGATCGATTTCTTCAAGTGATGACGTCAGAATCTTGCCATACATCATCATCGTCATCGGTGAGATAATTGGCAATGATGAGGACGTAAGAGATGAGGGCGTCAATTTAGATTAGGACCATGGCTGATTTTATTTTCTTATTATCATTAGTTTCATTAATTTGATATGAAGTTGATATTTGACGAGACGATGCATGATTGCTGCGAATACCCTCATTGTTCAATGTCAGTTTGTGTGAATCCCTTTCATATATTCATAGCATTTCTGATGCATTTGATCAAGCAGATCATTATGAATGCAGTATGCTTTAGCATGAACTTTGTGATAATTAAGGTTTACATATTGTTCGTCAGTTGTTGTGATATTAATTTCGATTTGGTCGAGTCAACACGAACGTAAGGTACTTTGTTTTGGTTGACGAATCATCAAAAGAATTTAAATTTTCTCTAAGCTATGGCATCGGAATCATGTTAGCACTAGTTTCTTATTAGAGTTTAAGTATTTGTTTAAGCTTTTAATATCCCATAATAGTATCTAATCAAGAGTAAAATTTGTTTATAACTATAATCATGTAGCAAATTATTTCCTCTTTATTAATCAAAGGGCAAATAACCTATTTAAGCATCATACTTGTCACAAATGTTAGTACGACGTATCGAATAAAAAAAATAACCCCTTTGACTAATCATCTTGTCCACCAATGATTGTTTGATACATGCTCAACTTGTGATAGCCGGTTTTGTCCATGTCACGTTTTCTTGTCCCCGTCACACTTCCAACTCACTTTTCCTTTCCAACTCAAACATAAGGCACGTTTTTTTCATTTTCACTCTCTCTCTTCCATTTCATCACTTTCACTTTCCCCAATTCTCTCCCAACATAAACCCTAATTTTAACCTTATGCAATCTACGCAAAATTGACAACCGATTCCCCAATCCATCACGTTTACAAACAATTTGTCAAGTAAATGACCTCGTCTTCTACTTCTACTCGTTATAGTCGAAGGAAATATACGAAGAAGAAATTGCACGTTTGACTCATTGTAAATGTATGCACCCAATCTATGAACAGTCTCTTGGGCGCTTTGAGAATCTCGGTCGAAGATTCAAATCTGTCCAACACGTGTAAGTGCTACACATTAATGTTACTTGATTCGTGTTTTAGGTTTATGCTAATCATTATTGTTTAATGTGTTTGTAAAGAATAAGGAATCAAAATGTGAGGTCTATGGTTTCCTTGATGATGAGTTACCGTCACAGTATTACAAAGACCTCATGTTTAGGCTGCATAAGGACAACCAGGTTTTGGAGTGCAACCTTGAGAGCTTAAGTCATCCACAAGTAAGTGACCATGTTGCTGAAAAGAATCACAATGATGCTTTACCTGTCGAACTCATTTACAAAGAATTGAATGAGCTTAAGATGAAGGGGAAATTGTATGACATGTTCTTGGGAGGTTGCGGATGCTTCATGGTCATGCTTTTCTTTTTCATTGTGGTTATGTTGGCTGTGTCTGTAAGACACTAGATGCAAACTAGTGTCTCTTGTTATGTACTAATGTATGTAGGTTAATGTATTTGCTGTGTCGAGCAATTGAACAAATGTTGGTTGTTTGTATGATGAATGGTGATGAATGGTATGTTATTTTAGGCAAATCATGGAATCTGTGTTGTTGTATATTATCATTTCTTTCATGTCCATATGATTTATGCTTACAAGTTTATGCACAATGTCTGTAGTATTGCATTAAAATTTTAGCTTTTTAACCAACAAACTACTTAGCTACACAATATTCCAAATAATATAATACAACTTATAACATACCATAAACATACACTAAAGGTGTTCTTTCATAACATCAAGTTTGTGCTTCAGCACCATCAACTGTTACATCCAGAACACAGGCATATAATGTTTTAGTTGCAGAGCCCTTCAATACACAAAATAGGGCTACGTAGTGGCATAAATAGCAGCACTATATCTACTATCTTACACATCCCAAATAGTGGCAATAATTGCTGCACTATTACAGTTTAAGTTAGACACTAAACCTGGCCCTTCCATGAACAAAATAGGGCAATATAATTATACATACAACTAACAGTTGGGTCTTTTTAAGGGTCTAGTCCAGGACAATTTCATTGTCCACACTGGAACCAGGCCCTTTAGGTGGTGCAGCTAGCTTCTTGCTAAGGATTCTTTGGCTAGGCAACCTTGGTGGTGGCAATTTTGGTCCACTTTTTTCTTTAGTATGTTCAACTGGTGGAGCTTCTGCTGACATGGTTTTCCTTCCAACTAATTGCTTTGTTCCGCCTCTGCCTCCTCTACCGACACTAGCACCACCCCTTGCTCCTCCTGGCATTCTTGGACTTCAACAATCTCCGATCTGCGACTTCGTGCTCTTGTTACAACGTTACTTGCCAAATTCATCGACCCACCCACTTGAGATTCTTGATTTTCTATCATTATTTCAATACAGAATAAAAGTACATCAGTATTATGTGTTACAGCTAATAAACGTAACACTTCACAAAATTTGGTCTAGTCACAAGTACCTGCTATGTTTGGCTCGTTACTAGCTCTAGCGGTTCTCCCCGGGATAACTGAATGCATACGTTGTTCATCCTCAATGGTATCAGAAGTAGCACCATCCGTTGCCAACCACGTTCCCATCCCGGCAACCCTTTGAGCTGGAATAAGTCTATCACTTTTGGTCCTACCTCCTCTCATTTTCAAATGACCCCTATCGACATTAGCACCACCCCTCTTCTTCTTTTGTTTTCCCAAGTAAAATGGTCTACCGTCACCTAACACACCTCTTATGTTTGTAGCCCCCATTTCAAATTCATTTATGTCATTGTTAACAAATCTAGGTATGTCATGGTCATCTACCAACTGTGTTTTGGTGTTTTGTTTCTTGAATGGTCTACCAGGTTTGCCTTTTTCCTTACAAGCAGGGGGTTTCGGCTAGTTTACACACCCTTTCCTATTATGCCCTGTTTCACCGCACTTTTGGCAAGTTATAACGATACCGGCTCTACTGATCTTAGTTGTCGATTTCTTTTCATGGGATGCCCTAACCCTTTTTCGCTTAGGTCTACCAGGCATTGTCTTAGGAATTGGTCCTAAAATCCTAGAAAGGTGGCTAACATCGGGCCAAAAATCAATTCCATCAACTGGTTTCATATATTGACCATACGTTAGTAAATACCTATCCTTCCTAAAACAGTCGGGACATAATCCTCAACCTTCTTATTCAACTTAAAAAGACAAGCTATTGCGTGGCAACAAGGCAAACCTGAAATTTGCCACATTCGGCAAGAGCACGTCCGGTTTGGCTCATCTACCTTGAAAGCGTCATATCCTTTCCTTACTTCAAACTTGTTTCCCCCACATGAGACAACATGCCAAAACCTGTTAATAGGCAAATACACCAGACATTATTTACGTATATTATCATAATTCACA
The DNA here is from genome assembly GCA_022545495.1 of Chrysanthemum lavandulifolium. NCBI lineage: Eukaryota > Viridiplantae > Streptophyta > Magnoliopsida > Asterales > Asteraceae > Chrysanthemum > Chrysanthemum lavandulifolium. Next base: position 314,472,343 of record CM040238.1, read on the forward strand.
ACAGTAAAAGTAACTGAGAAGAACACATTATATTGAAAATTTAAAGGTTACCTTTGGTGATCCTTTGAATGCTCCAAGATGTTCTGAATATTTGGGCATATATCGCCTTTCCACTTATCCATAAGGACCCTCATTGTGTGCATCCTCTCCATTACAAGAACCCGCATTGATTCGAGCATTGTGATTATTGGTTTGTGCCTTAGACTTACCAACACCGCATTAAAGCACTCGCTAAACCCATTTTCAATAGCTTCACAGACACTCCTTCCCGAAGAAAGCCCTTGACCAACTCTTTGGATCTTTCTTTATTAAAAAGTTGTGTGCCCTTGGATTAGCCCTTTTGATCTTCTCCATAACTTTGTTATGTAACGGAGATATGATGCTTTTGCAGCAGCCCAAAACAATTGCCTAAACTCCACACCAGGGAATTGTTTCCTAAAACCTTCATAAATGTGACGAGCACATTGACGATGCTCTGCCAAGGGCATAACCTCTTTCACTGCCTCTATCAAACCCTGGTCCAAATACAAGAATATAAATTATAAATATGCGTATTCCAAATGAAAACATTATAAGCTATTAAGCAAAGACAGTAATGAAACGTACCTTATGTTGGTCTGACATTAAAGTCAAACCTTGACCACTTTGATTTTCCAAATCGTCACCCAATAACTGTAAAAACCAACTCGAGTTGTCTTTGTTCTCAACCGTGACCACAGCCCAAGCCACTGGGAAAATGTGGTTATTACCGTCTCTCCCGACCGCAGTTAGTATCTCCCCAGTGTTTGGTTTTTTTAGAAAACAACCATCCAAAGCTAAAATTCTACGACACCCAATTTTCCAACCTTCTTTCAATCCATTAAAACAAACATAAAATCTGTCAAAATATGTCTTCTCATCCGGATTTACCGTGACACCTACCTTAACTGTGGTTCCCTTATTTGAGTCAACTAACGCCTTAGCATATGACCTTAACAAACCATAATGATCCTGGATGGTAGCATCTCTTTCGTTCAGGGCATAAGACCTAGCATTACGACATTGGGTCCGGCTAACATTGCATTTGTATTTTCTTAAGACTAGTTCTTGTATGTTGCTAATGGTAATATCCGGATTCATCCTAATCTTATCTCCAAATTACTTACCAATCCATTTATAGTTAACTAGTCTACCATAGTGGAAACTACGTACACAAGTATGGTTATCGTTCAAAGAAATAATCTGAAAAGTAGCTTCTCCCCTTAACATTTTGCCGTAACATCTCCATGGGCAATCACAGTTTCCAGCAGTCTCTGAAGGATACTTGTTGTATGATGTCTGCTTTCCAAGGCTAGGATCCTTCAGCGTCTCTTTTCGTTGTCCACATTTTGCAATTACCTTTGATCTTGTGCTCCTTTCATACCATAATGAGAAACCGTTCGCCAGAGCATAGTATGTAAGACACTCTTTGAAACTGTCAACGTCTGGAAACTTTTGTCCAAGCTAATGATAAGAAAAAGTAGACAGACCAGTTACTTATTATATTGAGTAAACTATTGACATACAATCATCAAAATAAATGTAAGTATTTAGTATTGAAAAACTTACCGTTGGTTTTTTCAATCGCCAATGAGTTTCAGCATCATAGATTGGGTAAATGTCTTCTTTTTGTGACTTGTGAACAACAACAAATGGATCTGTTATACCCTCTCCTTTTCCCTTGATATGTTTCAACAAAGCTTGCATATACTTCTCATGCTCTCTAACTAATGGACCCAATCCAGTTGGCCCGTCTGAAAGAACGTCATCGTTTGTATCGTCAGGATCATCATCATTTGTATCTTGTTCCTCCGCTTCATCCGACAAAGGTTGATCATCATTAAGAAGCATCTTTCTCAATTGGATGACCTCGTCTTCTCCATTGCTTAGATAGTCATATGATTTTTTGGATTGTAGTGCAGAATCATAAGACTCGTATCCGGAAGAATCTTGAGGAATACTATCTTTCTTCTTTAAAGCTTCACCTTCTGAATCAGAATTAAATGCATTTTCATAGTCATCGTCACTGCCTGTATGAGACTGTGATGATGCAGGTGCATTTGGGTTGTCTCTAATGACAACGCATGTTGGTCTACGCACATTAGAGGTGGTCTTCCTTGCTATCTTCTTTTTCCTTGTCATGACGGACTTCCTTTTGTCTAACTTTCTTTGCCTAGCAAGCACCGCATCTGATAAATTCCCATCTGAGGCATCATTAGAATGCAAATCATCAACATCGTCGACCCTTTTATCAGTATCGACTTCTTTCTTAGTTGCATTAAAATCAGTTTCCATCTGCGTATCTTTATCAGGTTCAGCAAGAGTATCAACCATCTCAATCTTGAAACAAGTGTAAGAAGAAGAATATAAAAAAATAACCCCTTGATATATACTATGGTGTTAAAGCATAATATGCAAAACAGTTATAACAAATACCTATCAGTCACCATAACGTTAACAACATCTTGGTTCTCCTTAACCTTAGCAGATTCATCCACAACGTTGTCCACTACATTATCAAACACTACATTATACTCCCTAAAGACCTCATCTTCCGTAAGCATAGGGTAATCATAAGTGAAATCGTCGTCTGCATTCCAAACTCTAGTAAAGGTCACCTTACCCTCAAAGTCCTTTCTTAGTGGTGTATCTTTTAATGGAGGAGACCTTAAATAAGGCGATTGTGATTCTTCCTCAACCCATGCTATCAACTCCTCACAAGACATATTACCAGCATCTTTTTTCAACTTGGTATGTTTCTTTTTCCGGGATGTAACTTCTGAGTCAGAACTATATAAACGTAGGTTCCCGTGGTAGTATGGTGCTAAGTTCTGGGGGGGGGAATGAGCAACAAACAAGTCCACTTTCTGAAATAGTTTTGCTTGATCATACAAATACATTACATCTGCATCCCGTTCAATTATCTTTAAACCACCATTGTCTATGTCTAATGTAGGAATGCACATGTACAAAGCCCATATATTATTCTTAACTTTGGCAACTAATATATCTAAAAGGGCTACACATAAGCCTATCTGTTGAAGATGCCTCCATTATTATCTCCCTACCAAAGTCATACCTTAAAGGTCAAACATAAATACACCATTGTAGTGTATTTTGAAGACCACATCTAATGGTACTTCCATATGACCTGAATTAATGGAGATAATACAAAAAATATCAAAACCCTAATTCCAAAAAACCCCAAACACCGACACTAAATTATAATGTAAAATAACACAATTGGGGTAATAAAACATTCAAAACAAATATGGAACGTACCTTTTGTCTTGCCAATTTCAGGAAAGCGACAATCAACTGCTATTATTAAACACTTAGGGTTTCACAGTTGTGGGGATAAGGAAATTGATGTGTGAGTGGATAAGGGTGCACATTTGTGGTTATAAAGATGAAAGTTGTACTTGTTTATATTAAACATCGTACTGAAATCCTACCAAGAAAGGAAGTGTGGGGGACCAGCAATGGAAGTGTGGGGGAAGGTACGAGGTTTCCACGGTGGATATCCGATTAGGCAAAAAAGTGTGGGAAAAACTGGGAACCGGATAAACAAGTCTTAAAATGTATTGTTAAAGACAAGATTTACAAGTTGAGGGGGCAAAGGGGTTATTTTTTTTATTCGATACGTCGTACTAACATTTGTGACAAGTATGATGCTTAAATAGGTTATTTATAATCATTTCGTTATTGACAACCATCAATTCTTCGTCATCATCACCTCGTTCAAACAAATCAACCATTAAACAAAAACTTAAATGAATTAGAACTAAAACAACATAATGCAAATAAGTTGTGGGTTCAAATATCAATTTGTGAAAATAAAACTTATCTAACTTGATGACGAGTACGATTACTAGCTATTATTGGTGATTAAGTTGTTTCTTTAAAAAACGTGTAAATAACTTATTTTTCTTGAACAAATTTGTGTCTTTTAAAAAAAGTTAAGAATCAATGTAAATTAATGGTTGCATCAGGTCCGCAAAGTGATCTTACATATAACTTTCGTAACCTAAGCCAACCACCAATATTATATCAAGTTTCAACATGTCAATACTTAACAAGCCACACTATATAACTAAGTGAAAAATCTTACCTTCACCCTATGTGGGAACGTAAACTTGATACAAGAAAATTTAATTCTAAAGACATACAATAACACCTATAATGCAAACATAACCAATCATGTATCAAATCATCTATCATTCATCTTTTATATAATAAAACAAAACCCCTAGTGGGAATTTTTCATTTCAAAAAAATCAAACCATACCTTATTTAGTAATATTTTTAAATAATTCAACTTTTTTAAAAAAACTTTTATAAAAATTAATTCAAATTATTTCCTTATTTATCTAAAAAAGTATGAAAAAACGTTTTTGAATTCATGTGTAAAAAAAAGCGAAAATACACATGGGTCTCATTTATATTTTTCATAATTTGATACCCAAAAGTGTAACTTTTTATAAAAAAAAAGGGAGTCACTCATCACCCACATTCACCCTCATCCATTCCCAATTATACTCACAAATACACAAACAAATCCGATCGGTTTGACCTTAAATCCTAGCTATTCCACCTGAAATCCTAACACCACACTATTCCACCTTAAACCCCTAGCTTTACATGATTTTTAATTAGTCAATGATACAATCATCTGGGTAATGGATGAGGACCAGTTGGGGTGAAATTCACATATTCATCAACGAAACCATACCCTTGATCCCCAAAGTTTGAATTAATCGGTAACTAATTCAAGGTGATTCATATACTCTATTCGTTTTTGGTTATTATTCATATTATTTTTACTTCCCACCATGGGTTTAGCTGTTATGATGAGTGTATATTAGGTTAGTTATGATGTTGTACATTGACTTTTGGTTAACGGTCTTGGTTCTATATTTTATATATTAGATGATACTCGCAAATAATGAAAAATGAGGAATATATGAGTTTATAAGATAATTCATGGCCTGATAATCTTATATTTATATGGTAAAATTGTTATGGAACATTAATGCTTAAAGATAAAGGTTAACTATCAACATGACTATCTATTTTCACCATAAAGCTGACCTTTACATGAAGTATGATGCTTAGTCGGCCTAGAAAAATAACATTATAAGATAGTATGAGAAGTGTTTGGTCAATAAATAATGAGCACATCTTGATGTGAATATAGATACGTATGATGGAGTGTTTCTCATTTTATGGCTTGGTTATTGTATAATCAAAACAATATATATAGACCGCAGCTTCAGTTTTCTTATGTATGGTTCTGTTCATGCAGCTGTATCTGCAAGTGACAATTCTGCAGAATCTCATCCCACCTTTGACTTAGTGAGATCATTGTTAGCTATGATGTATCCTATTACGGAAGAACTGACTGATGAGTTGTATGGGAGTAATGTGTTCTCTAAACTAGATTCTAGACGTGGTTACCACCAAATTGGGATGACTGATTTGACATTGGTAAAACTGCTTTACGAACTCATGAAGGACTTGAGAGTTTGTGGTAATGCTTTTAAGTTATTAAATGCACCTGCTACTTTCAGACCCTTATGAATATTGTTTTCAAACCTTTCCTTAATAAGTTCGTTAAAGCATTTCTTTAATGTCATCATGGTATATTGAGTGCTCTTTTGGTAGTGAGTATGTGGAACGTTTGGGGCATGTCATTAGTCGCAAAGGAGCACAAGCTGATAATGAAATAAAATAGAGGAGGGTTTATGTGGTTGACTGGTCACTATAGGAGATTTGTGATGGACCATGGTAAATGTTGAAAATCCTTATCCAACCTCCTCAAAAGGGTAGCTTTTCTTGGGATTCAGTGGCAGGCGACTCTTTTCAAGAACTCAAAGAAAAAATGACAAACCCCTGTTTTGGCTTTACCTAATTTTAAAGATCCCTTTGTGATTGAGACTGATGCTTCATGAGTAGTATTAACCGCTGTTTTAATTCGACATAAACACCCTGTGGCTTTCTTTAGTGAAGTGTTGGGTCCAAAACATTTACAATTGTCTTCTTCTGGGAAAGAACTAACAGCCATATTAGAGGAGTAATTATGAGTAAACCCTCTATTATTCAAACTGACCATGAGTGCCAAAGAGCTTCTCGCCAAGCGGTATCGGGGTGTATTGCTAAGGTGTTCCTCCCCAAAGGGTAGAGGGTTCAAGTCCTACTTGGGACATAGGTATAGTTTAGGGGTGTGTGTGTCTTTGCCTTTCAAAAACAAAAACTGACAATGAGTCTTTTAGTACATCATCTTGAGCGAAAAGAATGATATGCTACAATACAGAAATGGGTGAGTAAACATATGACGTTTCAGTATTCTGTTAAGTATCGAAACAGTAGTGAAAACCAAGTGGCTGATGCACTGTTGTGAAAACCAATTACCTATCTTTGTCTCAAAGGAAAAGCCATGCAATTCTGACTTCCGATACTGACGTCATTGATTACGGTTGCTTGAAGGTAATTTCTTAACACTAAATTAATTTTGGATTTGACTTTAATTTGTTTTGCATACTGTTTTTTATTTAATTACATTTGCATTTTATTATAATAAGTTTCTGTACTTTAAAATTTTTTTTAGAAATTAGTGGACTAAAATTTAATTTTAATAAGTTTCTGTACTTTAAAAACTTTTTTAGAAATTAGTGGACTAAACCGTAATTCATTAAAAATACAGACTTCTTAATACAGAACCAATTTTAATTGTAGTACAATTGTAATTCTAATCTAATAAGGACTTAATCAAGCATTATATAAACTCAATTGATTGACCGTGTTTTTCATTCCAAAAATTTTTAATCAAACTTTTCTGCAGACTATTCAACAAAAATCAACAAATCAGCATGTTTTTTCTTTTCATCTTTGGTAAAACATATAAAACGTTTATATGTAACAAAGATCTTATTCATCAGGATTTCTTTTTGCATCTCTGTTAAAACTTTAAATTTATTCATAATCTTTTTCATCTGCTGTTAGTAAAGAACAACATCTAATCTACTTTCGGCGTAGGAGAAAGGTTGGCTGTTTTGGCTCCGTTTGAACTTGCTGGTCCAATGGAGCTTTTGATTCAGGATGGGAAAGACATGAGGCTTTCTTTGCCTGTAAGTTTATTAACTTTCCGACTTTCCCAAATATTTGTTATTTATTGTCTTTCTTATTTGGTGTGCAATAACGAGGTTTCTGATATAATCTGTTTGCTGCTATGAAGTGTCCTCAAGACTGCTGATAACAAGGTTACTGATAACATCAACAATCTGATTAAAATGGTTTATGATAACGAGTGTTTGGTTGCTGGAAAGTCAGTATGGTGTCAAGAGGAGAGAACACTTATTGATTCAACAACTTGGATTGTGGCTGATGTTTTCAAAAAGTTTCAGGGCTAACCATTTGCGACATTGCTAAAGTGAGGGTACTTATGGTTTTATTTTGGATTGCATGTTTTAAAGAAGAAAACATATAGTATCTTCCGATTTTACTACCTATTATACTCAATTGAAAGTAAAACTTACTTATGCTCAGTTACTCATTTAAAGATATAGTAATATTTTTATGTTGATTACATTGTTTTGCAAATTTAGTTGATATATAATGACAAAAAAGGGGGCTACTGAAATGCTGTGCTACTACGTGAGGTAAAACTTATTAAGGTGATTTAAATTTATAGTGCTTAGAGAGCATCTTACGGTTGCTCTTTGAGGTGCTAATAAATTACATTCATTCATTGTTTCTATTAGAAATTTAAAGTCATTTATGCTATGTTTGATCTCTAAAATTCTATATATAATTACAAAAAAAATTGAGAACTTGATTAAGTATTGTATTACAATCAATGGTCGTTCCGTGGAAGGATTAGTCTGTTACGTGTGATTAGGCGGGTATAGTTGAAACCCATACTCAAACCACTTTTACCCACAACTTTCCTTGAACCTGTTTAGCCGCTTTCAAATATGCCTTAATTGTCTCGGAATCCGTTTCCCCTATCGGTTTCGAGTACTTTTTCAACTAATTTATTTGTTGTTTTCGAGTTGGAGAATAAAATAATGATTGTAATATATTTGTTGTTTTCGAGTTGGAGAATAAAATAATGATTGTAATATACTGAGTATGGTTTTTAAGTTGGTTTATGGATTTTAAGTTGGTTTTTTTTAGCTTTTATTATATTATAGTGTTTGAACGGTTAAAAAAAAAAAAAAAAAAAGATAACTCCAATCGATCAATCATCAGTAAATTGGTACAAAGTTTGAACAATTATACCTCTTATAATACGTTTACACGTATATGCGGGGAATGATTAACGAAGTGTGGACAAATGTTCTATTGTCCTAATATGTGAAAGTTCTCCTCATTGTATATGAAGATTCTTCTGGGAGAGAAATTACTAGAACAGTATATTGCAATGTATTCTCTTTCTATGGTCAAGATAGCATTGAAGACTTACCGTTAGCTTTAAAGAAGCTTGGAGGGAGGAAGTTTTCATTTTGCATTGACCTTGCGGATTACAATGTAGAAAGGTAATGGTATGTATATACAATTGTGAAGATGACAGCCGATCAACATGTCGTCTCTCAACTGCAGAAACATTCCATCCACCATGAGGTACTGACCCAAAACATAATTACTTAAAAATACATATGTTTCAAATAATATTGGGCTTTTGTATTTATTGTACATTTTGTAGTATGCATGACTCCATGCATGATCACTCTGTGAGTGTCAAATATATCTTCCTCTATTGGATTAACTGGTGCAAAGGTATAGTTGGTAAAAATAATAATTTGAAGTTTGAACATTTTTTTTCGAGAACATTAGATCCTTACATTATAATAACTGCAGTTTTTCTTTAAAATGCTTTTAGGATGCATTTTCTGTCACTAGGGAAAATCAAACCCCAACAGTAGAAAGGGACACAATTACAACCCCACAGGAAAAAATGAGGAAATTGCACCCAATCCAAAAGACCGACTTTGAAGACGGATGATAGGAGTGCCACAAATTAAGAAGATTAAGTTTGATGTAGATTTGAAGGAAGTCAGAATTCAGAAACCATGACGTTTTGTTTGTGTCCATGAACTACAAAGTTCAGATATTAAGTGTCAATGAACAATTTATTTTTATGTATTCCTGGTAAAATAAATGTAGAGGATTTAGTGGACTTTTGGATTTTTGATACGTTTTTACGTTTTATGGACAAGTGGTGTTTAGCACCATTTTTTTGGTGTTTGTTTGGAATTGAACACATTATCTTTTTTGTCTTTTCAACAAATTTAAACACTATTGCTATCGGTCATAAACAAAAACAATTTTATGATTCACTAATAGATGGTTTCGCTAATCACAATGAGTCTTTGCACTGCCAGTCCCATGTCCCTTGCCCTATTCTTGCCAATATCAATAATGTGTGCGAGTAGTAAATATTTGTCCATTATCATAAATCTAGGCAAATATTCCATAATCAGTATGCTCCTACAACTTCTCTTGATCCTGGTTCCATAAACGTTGACTTTTAATGGGATAGCAAGCAGAAGTGACAAAATGGGTAGGGTGAAGTGAGTAATGGGTTATATTTGTTGTGGATCACGTCTATTTTTGTAAGCGGGTCTTAATGGGTAACTATGGATGCATGTTTAAACATGTCTTAGTTGGGTTGACTTCTTATTTTACTCCAGCAAGTAAAATCATTTAGAACATGTTAAGTTGTTTGTTAGACGATAATAAATAATTTAAATCAGTAAAAAAGTATTTTTCCTTTTGGATACTATCTTTGCTCACATCAATTGCCCTGTTGTTAGTATAAAGTGATGCAATAAAGAAACATACAAAGTTAAAATCCGTTTATTTTTTTAAAAATGGGTCAAACTATCTTAAAACACATTAGATAGGTAATTTAATCCAAATGCATTAGTTTAATCGTTCGATTCAAACGGGTCAGATGCGACATTGTCTTGAAATGGGTAATATGGGTCTTTGTATTCGATAATGATGATTCATGTTCGTTACATACAATCGAAAGCCTTTTGATAATGTAGGTAATCTAAACCGCACACAAGTGATTGACTTTAGTTGTGTGACTATTTATGTCTTCAAACCAACATAGATGGGTTCAACAACAATACAAAAAATATACAACGATAAACCGGCAAGGTGGTGACTTTAGTTGTGTGGCTATTACCCATGCCAAGCCCATGCCAAGCGATGACTAACATTCATTTGATGAATATGAAACAAAGAGGGATGTTCTCCCAACAATATTATGTTTTGTGTGAGCGAATGCTTATATTTTATTTAAATACGTTATAACACCCCAAAAACACATTTATGTCTTCAAACCAACATAGTTCAACAACAATACAAATAAACATGACCACTTACTACCAATCATCTTACCATTTATCCAATTGGTCAAATATAGTCTCGCACCAAGGTACACCCACATAACATGGATCTTAATCTACATATACAACGATCGTGACACGGCTATTACCCATGCCTCGCGATGACTAACATTCATTTGATGAATATGAAAAAGAGGGATGTTCTACAAACAACAAGACAATACTTAAAAATTACAAACAATAATTAACAAAAACCGAACAAAAAATACATTTATAATAGAAAAATACATTATCCAAAAATTAGAAAAACTCACGGCGCTTGTAGCATTATATCTAGTTTTCTGTTAACTAACATTCAATTGCAATTATTGCATGGGACTTTTTTCTAATCTACAATTTTACTATCTTTTATAATCAGAAATAAAGTTAATATCGTGCTTCAAATTTAAAAGTTTATACTTAAAAATGTATATAGGCTAAATGTCATAATGATGTTTAGGAATAAGAATGCAAACATACTTCTTCGTTCATGACTTGATATCTGTTATTTTTGGAAGATGTAAAAAATTGTTACAGAGATATATGTGATTCTCATTTAGTATATGACCTTCAAGGTTATTGTTCTTGTCTCTAAAAAGTAAAAACATTGTTCAAAAGCAATCTAAAACTCCATTGGTAAAGTCGGTTCTTATTACGTTCCTTTGTATTTATGAAATATTTTTCTTTCAAGTCTTTTTAAAAGAAAGCGAAAATCATAATGCTAGCCTCAACTTATAACACCACAATTTACGAATAAGCAGAAACTCTATATAAACAACAAAAAATGTAAAGTCGGTTCTTATTAATTTGTTGGCAATGTAGGTGACGTGCTACTAAATTTTCTTTTACCCTATCAACTTCATTATCGGCTGTATTTTTTACCCCCACTCTGTGACCTCTCGTCTTCCTCATCAAGTGACGAACTATCGTACGTATCATCACAAATAAACGGATCCCAGGCATCCATTCCCTTTGCACGTACCCAATACACATTCCCTTGCACAATGGCTTTGAAAGGTTCAAAAATAATCTCATTTAGCTTTGTTTTAACACACAACCGCTTACATGATAAAGATTTGTTCACTGAATCATCCCATTCCACAAGTTCCCCCCATTTAGATGCAACTTTATCAAATGAGTTACGAGTCCACACTTTTAAAGGTAAGCCTTCAAAGGAAATCCAAACTATTATCTCATCACTAACAAAAGAGTTGCAAACTGGTTTCAAAGAAGAGTTGCAAGCTGGAGTCTGTTTCAGTAAGAACCCACAAGCCTCCCAAATAAGTGAGTTTCAAATTCTGGAAGCCCTACTTGTCAAGGATACCATAAAGATTAGGTAACGCTGTAATGTCCTTTACTTTCCCCATAAGAGACAAGTTATAATCTCTATCTGAAATACACATATCTTCAAGGACCAAAGAAGTTAATGCCTGGTCAAACGTGCCAGTATTAGTTTTTCTTGATTTGAGAATAGAGACATATGAACCTTAAGAGTTCCCCACGTAAGATAAAGCGGGTTGAGGTAGAAGTGTAGCATTAAAGGTGTGTGAAAGAACATGAGGTTTACTTCCTCTATGAAAACGAGCAACATGCGCATATAGGCGTAGCCTCCAAAACCAAATGGTGCATAAGTTCTCGAATATTTCTTGAAAGGTATGAAAGCATCCACAACGTTTATGTATTCATTGCAAATCTTCCAAAGATCACGAGCCGAAAAGTGATCCTTTGAGCTTGATCCTCATGAGATCTAAATCTAAAAGACTTCCAATTTCTATCCCCCATGCAGAATAACCAAAAGAGTGATGCGAAGAAAAATTAAACCCTAAAAAATTACAAACCCTAAATCGGTATAGGGCTTGTAAGAAGGAATACATGCGATTGAAAGAAAGAACCCTGACCAACGATAAATACTTCATTTATTGGAGGTGGTGGAGATGCTTCATTGAGGAAGAAGCACGCAATACATTTCCCTTATTAATAGTGTCCCTCCGTCATTATTAAGTAATGCTTCTGAAATAAGTAAGTAACAAATGAACTTACACACCAATTTGACATGTTAAGAGTATTTTTTTAATTAAGACAATTAACAAAAGATTGAGAATTTATATAAGTTGGTGGCACAAAAGAATTGAGAATTTGTATAAGTTGGTTGTTGGCTTAGATATCTACCGTAGCTAGATGTGTGATTTTATGCCACATATGATAACAAAACCAACCACCAACATAATACAAATCTCTTAATGCCAACGTTCAACAAAAGACAGTATATAATCGAGTTAGTAAATACTTCATCCATCGCCCGATGTGGGATTGTAATTAGTCGATGTAGGAATAAGAATGCAAACATACTTCATAATTTCCTATTATAAGCTTCAAAAGAAGTATAAGTGCTATTGTGTTGCTGACGAAGATATACTTAATGATTGTCTCGACTTATGATTGGTAGTCGTTCAATGCGACAACCAGGGACGGAACCAGGACGCGGTGTGACCAGATGCACTTGGAATAAACTAAACAATAATGCAAACACGATTTTTAGGGACCGGGTGCATTTAAAAGAAATCGATGTTTTTTTAACAAAATTAACACTACGACACAAATATCCATGGGTGTCCCGGGACACCCCCTGGTTCCGTCCCTGGCGACAACATTATATGATCGTTATAAGCTTTGTCATTTGTCACCTTCTTATGTTGCTATTACTATTTTCATAGTCATATACCAAATCATCTCTTATTGATTCATTCATTCATAATCATTTACACCTGTTTAGTTCTTTTCATTTCTACAAAATAAAATAAAAATTCAAAAAACACAATATAAGAAAAGGGTTAAGAACTCATTGCTATTGTTTTTTGCTTTTATCAGTAAGTGACATGATAGTTACAACATAATAAAGGGTTATGAGCTCAAGTCTTAACCAAAATATGTGTGAATTATAATTTGATTAACAGTGTAAATATCTATTTTTCCAAAAATAAGTAATAATTTCAACGAGTCGACGACATGCTATTATAATTTATTATAACAACAAAGTGACGAAACTATCCAATGACATAACTCTAGTTTCAGCCTAAAGAATTCAAGAACACAATGTAAAAAAACAGGGTTCATCATAACTAATATCACTTAGAGCATACGGTGTCGCCTCGCCATCAACCTTCGGCGTCCAGCGTGGCGCCTCGCCGTCGGCCGCCGTGACACCGCCCCCCTTCGCCTTCGGCCGCCGTGGGTTGGTCCTTCATTCTGACGACGAAGGTAAAATCCTGACAAACCCACTACTAATGAAATGAATTTATTTTGAGGAATGATTAAAAGTGAGTATGAAGAAAAGTATAATAACAATAATAGATGTTGGTGAGTATGAAGAAAAATCTCTCTTAAAATTAGCACGTATGGTTACCGATGAGTTGGATTTTAGCACGCATGGTGAACCAGGTTTAGAGGTTGAAGAAGAAGTTCTTCCTTTTTTTTTTTTTTTTTTTTTTTTTTTTTTTTTTTAAGTGGATAATAAATAAGAGGTTGGGAAAATGGATGATTCACAGCCTCTATCTTTACATTTTTTTAATTTATAACTTTTTTTAAATATAATGTTTTGTATTTTTATTTTAATAAATAAATTTAGTTTATATGAAAATTTGAAAAAATGAAATAAAATGGTAATGGTGAGCCCCAAATGAAGAGGTTGAGATTTGTTATGAGTGGTGGGGGGGTTGTTGTGGTTAGTTGTGGAGAAGTGGGATGCTGATGTGGCGCTGAAGTGGCTCTGATGTAGAGGGGAGGCTTGTTATGACACCTAGTCCTCTTAGAAACTCTTTGCAATTTGTTTTACAATGAGAGGAATATATATAAGTGCGGGAGGGATATATATTGCATCGTAAAGGCCGGACTAACTCCATATAACCTAAGCTCATGATTTCAGTTTGTGCCCAGCGGAAAGGGAGTCTTTATACGCTTTAGGAACCGGTAGCCTCATGTCGCTATTAACCAATTTGACCTCCTATCTTTATAATATTACTAATTACTATATTTAAATTGTCACAACACCACGCGAGCACCCTATACTATTTTTATATACACTAATAGTTATTGCTTAAAGTTACCTCAACAAGACTAAATTTATTGCCGCAAAAAAATGTAATGTATAGTAAAAAAAAAAAAAAAAACATAGCTTGTCGAAAATTTTAATCACAGGTTACCCGTTGACGGCATCGCACAGGTAATGCCTTTAGTTTTTTAAATAAAAAAAAATAAGAAATTTGTACAAGTGAATCGATGTATGCCTTATACGCGATTATTATAACATCATAAATTTAATTACAGTATAGTCGTTGACCGCATCACACAAGTAATGCCTTTTGTTCTTAAGAATAGGAAATTGGGTAAAGGGTTTTTACCCTGGTAAATGAAATATAAATAAGAATAGGAAATTCTAATGCACTTAGTTCTTAAAAATAGAAAATTAAGAATTTGTTCAAGTTAATCGCTTACTTTCTTATATGCAATTATTATAACCACGATTATTGTCTTATACGCGACTGCAACAATTTTAAACTGCTCATTTAATTTCTTTGTCACTGCAAGTGAAAAAAAATTGAAAATCATATAAGTTCATGGTTTTAAGACTTTTTATGTAGTTATATAAGACCACATAACAAGCGCCCACAACCATCAACATAGTAGACACTACAATTTAGCTATTAGCTAACACTAAAGTATATATCAAGGTTATAAATAGCGTGAGGCGTGGCGTGGCGGCATGATCAAGCCTCAGGCCTTTGCGGCTAAGGCGAAGTTTTTGCGTTTATAAGGCGTGACATAAGGCGGCACAAAGTATGAAAATATTTATATATTTATATCATAATTCATATATATCGAGTTTACAAAAGCATGTGTCATAAGGCGGCATGGCGGCATGGCGTGGCGGCATGACCAAGCCTTACGCCTTTGTGAGGCCTTTGCGAGCCTTTTAGAACAAGTTTCTTTTCCCCACCCACTGGGTTTCCAAACCTCATACTCGATACTGATTACCTTTTACAAAATGTACACTGTCTTCACTTCGATCAATTCCGCAATCACATCTCATTCAATTTTTGCTAATTAACACTCGTTCACATTCATTGTCCCACCGGTGACCACTACTTTCTTCGGTGACCGTCATTGTCACTTCAATCAAATTTATTAGATTAAATGAGTAAACATGGATATATCATACATGGTATGTTTTTGTGGTTAGTCAATTTGTAATAGAAGATTGATTGTGTTTATGACATCCAGCGTGCTTTAAATTATATTGTTTTAGGCATACAAATCCAAATAGTTCTTTTGGTAGGCATCTTATCTTACGAGCCACCTTATATCATGGAAATGGGTTCCGCTCCTCATTATCTATTTTAGACGCATGCGGCGTGCCCAATCACCTTTTACATTTATTAGTGAAAAACTTGTAACAATTACTAAAATACACATTTGGCTAGAATGTTTGTATCACATGCTAAACATAGAAGTTATGTTCATTATCAGCCAATAAGTCCACATATCCTAAGCCCATGATTTCCGTTTCTGGCTTCTGCCCAGCAACAAAGGAGCCTTTGTACACTGTAAGAGCCGGTAGCCTCATGTTGCTATTAACCATTTGACATCCTATCTTTAAAATACTAGTACCTATGTCCTATAAAAACTGTCCACTTTTGATTTTTTTAAGTCTTTCTTTCTCAACTCTGACCTTAAATATTTATATTTGCATTATATAACATTTGATGAAAAATATATGAATGGATTATGATTTAAATGTATTTTCATTGGTATAATTTTCATCAAGTATTATATAACGCAAACAAAAATTTAAGTTCAAAGTTGAAAAAAAAAATACTTAAAAAAGTTAAAGTGGACAGTTTTTATGAGACGGAGAGAGTACATATTACTATATTTATATTACCGCAACAATGCCGAGTACCTTATACTATTTTTATATCCAATAATAGTTATTGCGTAAAGTTGACCGCATCGCACAAGTAATGACTTTAGTTTTTAAAAAGCACAATAATGCCTTTGGTTCTTAATAATAATAATAATTGCTTAAAGTTGATTGCATCGCATAAGTAATGTCTTTAGTATTTAAAAATAGAAAACATTAAGAATTTGTACAAGTTACTCGGTATGCACAAAACTACGGTTAAATCACATAAAAAAACATTAAGAATTTGTACAAGTTACTTGGTATGCACAAAACTATGGTTAAATCAACCGCAAGCTATGCACACAACGACTAACATGGCACTAATCTCAAATTGTTTGAACGAATACCGTATAGTATATAAACAGCAGAAGTTCTTGCTCCTCAACCGATGTGGGATTGAAAATCTATACTCTATCTTAATACCCCTTTCCAAATACACATTCATTACTTCGTAATTATGATCACACTCTTCAATTTCAGTTCAATAACGAACCTTGAGATATTTATGCGGATGGTGTTTAAATCTCACATGCCAAACACAGTAATTATGTTCGATATCTACCTATAAGGAAGTTCGGAATCCCCTTGTTTTCAAAATGCCATTCTCAGTGTACCTATCCGATGGTTTCTCACGCAACTTGTTTTGGAAAAATTCTCTGACTTACTTGCTGCTTCATGGCAACATATATAGGTTCATGGAACAGTTAGCTTGTAAAATGCAGTCGTTTTAAGCTTGGGTCTTTCTCATGATGTTGTGTCGGAGTATTAATTAACTCCAGAAAAACTTTTCATGAGTGATTCTATAATCCGATGTAAGTATTAATTATACTCGTATATGAATACAGTTGGATCGTTTATGTTGTGATGGACCAAATATATACAGTATCTATAGCAGCCTTACTTGTCAATGGATCGTTTTTGTTGTTACCTGTCCTGTTTGTTTGTCATATATTTCCCGAGGTGATCCTTCTATATCGAAATTCCAGTTTCTATATTGGGATCTATACGGCTATAATGTTGCTCTCCGACTCGAAATGGTGGTGTCATTTTGAGTTACACAATCTTCGTTAACTCTAAGCTAGAAGTTAAGCTCTTGAAAGTCTAAAATCCTCTCAACTTGTGAGTTGTGACATATAGCCAATGTTTGCGTCAACACGACTTGGCCTTGTAATGTTAGTCACTCGGTGCGGCAACGTTAAGATGGAAATAAGCTTCAACACCGTTCTCTAGCCTATGCAAAGCAAGTAATTTGAATCTGGTGCAAGTTAGCCGTAGTTTCTTATCAGAGTTTGAGTATTTGTTTATGCTTTTAATCTCTCATAATAGTACCTAATCGGCTAATCGAGAGTAAATTTTGTTTATAACTATAATCATGTAGCAAATCATCTCCTCTTTACTAATTATATTCACTCATAATCATTTCATTAGTGACAAACTGACAACCATCAACCAAAAACCTAAATGAGCTATAGAACTAATACAAAATAATGCGAATAAGTTCTGGGTTCAAATATCAATTTGGGAAAGAAAAAAAAAACTTATCTAGCTCGATTACTAGCTATTATTTTGTTTGACTAATATACCTAATATGAATGGAGAATAAAACGTGTAAATAGTTTGTTTCTCCTAAAAAAAGTTAAGAATCCATATTAATTGATGGTTAAGACCTCCACATGAGTTCTCTCGTAATTAACTCTTGTAAAGTAAGCCAACCACAAACATAATATCAAACATCAACTTGCCAATGGTTATACGTCACACTATATAAGTAAGTTAAAATTCTTAGCTTCACCCGATGTGGGAAAAGAAAATTGATACAAGTAATTACAAAAGTTAACTCTAAAGACATATAGTAACAACTTAGATTGTATGATGAAAACATGATCAATCAATGTATCAAATCATCTATCATTCATTTTCTGTTAGTTAACATTCGCTCGTAATCATCGCATCGGCCTTTTGAAGTAACTCTAATTTTGTGTTCCCAATCTCCTTTAGCCTTATGAAATGCACCTGATGACCTTTAATCCTAGATCTGCCACTGTTTGGATCAGTTATTGTTTGATACAATGAAAGTGTTATAAGTTTGAGATATATCATATATGGAATCACACACGAGTACACAACACCTAGTGGCTCGCTCAATTAGAGAGAGACAAGGAACTTGAAATATATACTTTTCTTAACACACCGGCAAAGAATTATATATATAATGAAAAACACAATAAAATGACATTGCTTAACAAGTACGTATAACCTGCTCGATCTCTTGTACCTGCATATAAACCCTATTGTTGAAACATTCTTTCCACCTGATGTGTTCTTTTAAACTTTAAAGACATAATCTTCACTTTATTCGGACAACTTCAAAAATATGTGCATGCATGCAAAGCTACTCTTGAATTCGATCCGTGTTTCAGAAGACACAAATCTTTTAGGGGACAAGGAAATCAACTACGTACTTGTTTCCACTGATTATGTACACCTTCAAGATGTGAGATGCCGAGAAGGTCTTCATTTTCAGCGATACTTATCTCGGGTTTGGAGTGTTATTTGTTAACAGTGTCGTAGCTGAGATTTCGGAAGCCTTGTGCAAAATTTATGTCGTAACTGAATATGACAGTCAAATGTATCTCATATCAACTATCGGGAAAAAAAAACTTTGTGAATTAACAATATAGCATCAATTCTTACAAAGATACAAAACATAAAATCATAATTTTGACTATCCGAGTATACTAGGAGGTTTAAAACCCTATGCAATTGCACGCTTCACACACCCTAATATAGGGGTCTGTTTGTTAACCTTTTTCATAACTCCAAACTCCACGCATAACAATGAACAACACTTAACTCAACTTATCAGTTTGAGAACACCAAAATATGCAAACAAGTAAAACTTGTATCCCCCACCCGATGTGGGATTTTATAGTAATAACTAATAATCCTTTTACAAGATGTCATTGTCGTCACTTCATGTTAGAGACTGATTTGAGATGGTCAATCTCCCTAGAAACTAGATAATAAAGTGATTTGATAAAGCCCTTTGAGCGGGCTGATATGGACATGGTGCCTCCCGTCATGCATGATATTATTCTTTATTTGCAGCCTTTGGGTAATAAGAGGACGGCTAGATGCATTTTTGGTAAGCTTATTGTTGCTGCTACAGCGTACTTCATATGGATTGAGCGTAATAATAGAACGTTCAAAAATGTTAGAAAATCCCCGGAAGAGATACAAGACATCATCGTGGTGAATGTTCGCTTAAAACTTCTCTCTATTCGTTTTAAGAATACGGATTCGGTGAATCAGTTGCTTAGCCGCTGGAAGATGTCGAAGAACTTTCGTATCTATGGTTGATTCTTCTATGTTCACTTTTCTTTCTGATGACCGCGGATTGGGAGCATGGAATATGCACGTTTTCTGGAAGAGTTGGAGGATATCCAATAGTTTAGGCCTTTTCTATTTGTACGCATATAGTTAGACTTATTGCTGGAACTATTGTTTGTGGCATGTCACAAATGTCTTTAGAGAAGTTCAAGCTGTGCTTGAGGTAAATGTGGTACTCCAGCCACATTCCATTATACTCAAACGTTTTGTTGTGATTAATACAATTTACCGGGGTAACCCTTTACCCAAAAAAAAAATAGACTTTACTTTTCATTCATTCATATCTTAACTTAGTTAGAAGATTACATATAAATAGTAAAGCAAACAAACTGCCATATACTAACAGCTATACCACTAAGCCTATGAAAAGGAAATATGCATGTAAAAGAAACGTCCATGCATGTAACTTCCATAGTAGAAAAGCAGGGTTAACTATGACTATTTCTTTAGTTTAACTGCTCGTATCAATACTTCCCGCCTGAAAACGAGCCTTGTCCTCAAGGCTCATGGTTTTAAACCTCATATCGTGCGGCTCCCAATCGTCTTCGGATTTAAGAAAAACAAACTTTGGTGGATGATATCGGTGACCGGTATGAAATGTTTCCGTGCAACGAAAGGTGGCTAACATGTTCTGGATGAGACGGGTAAGGCGAACTCGAGTTTGTGAGTCGACATCATTTTGGATATTGGTTATAGATGAAACAGAGGCGCCGAGCAACTTATCTATGGGTTTGTTGTTTGGTAGTGGTGTGATGTTTGGTTGTGTGTTTGGTGGTGGCATGATGACCGTTGGTGTGTTGGCATACCGTTGGGCAGTTTGAATGATGGGCGCTCGGGTGACGACCTCGGTGTAGGTCTTGGATATAGTTGTATCACTACTTGTGGTGGTGGAATGGTGCGTCTTATTGGTGGTGGGATCATTGGACTTGGTTCTAATGATGGTGGAAATGAGTGTGGTGGTCTTGGTAGTGACTGAAACAAGGTTGGCGGTAGATATGGCAAGACGTTTTGACATGATTTCAAACTTCATGTTTTGTGAAGCGACATGAGTGTGAAACTTGTCCATGATATCAGCTAATTTAGCCATAGATTCTTCAAGGGTTGGTGTTTTAGATGTTGGAGGCATTTGAGAAAGCAATGAAAGCACCATTGTTACATACCGATTTGAGATGGTCAATCTCCCTATAGAAACTAGAAAATAAAGTGATTTGATAAAGCCTTTTGAGCGGGCAAGACTCCAAGAAAACAAGAGAGAAAATAGACTTTACTTTTCATTCATTCATATCTTAACTTAGTTAGAAGATTACATATAAATAGTAAAACTAACAAACTGCCATATACTAACAGTTATACCACTAAGCATATGAAAAAGGAAATATGCATGTAAAAGAAATGTGCATGGATGTAACTTCCATACTAGAAAAGCAGGGTTAATTATGACTATTTCTTTAGTGTAACTGCTCGTATCACTTCAATTCCACGATCATATCATATCTCATTCGTTTTTTCTTGATCGTCACGCCTTATTCCGTCACTAATTACTAACTCTGAATGGTGAGAGTATCTACGTGATGGCATGACAAATGTAACATAGTTTTTATCTTTGTTTTACTTCGCATTCACGAATAGTGGACTTAATGAAGTTGAGGGTGGGTCTTTGACCATGTAAACGACGACTATTTTGTGTTTAGACATTTAGTGTAGATGGTGCGTTGTGAAATGATAACGATAAGTTAGTTTGTGTGTTATGAAAGGCGTCGGGATCCGTTCACTACAACAAAGCATCTCATTTTATACGGTTATATTCTTATATCCTCACGTTTAGAAGTGTGTAAAAATTTAAAGTACACAATTCATTTTGCGTGGACTATCTAGGCGTCACAAAATAATACACGGTTTTATGTGTCAACAATCATTTAAAGAGTCTACACTAAAAAGTGTGGAAAAATGGTTAAAAGTACACACTTTTATGTGTCAACAAACATTTAATTACTCTACACAAAAAAGCGTGGAGAAATGATCAAAAGTACACGCTTTTATTTGTGAATAAACAAACACATGTCACAAAGCGATGACCCTACCGTATTCGATGATTTTACAATTCGAATGTACATACAAATAAATTTATAAAAGAATTCAGACATTTAATCGCAACTCATCATACACAAATTCAATATAAAAGATACCAATTTGTAAGTATAACATACTTAAATTTGCGACTAATCATTCACAAACTAATATACTTAAATCTAACATACAAAACATCATTCTTCACAGCTAATACTTCTTGAAACTTTTGTCTTCAGCAAGCTCCTAAACCACGAGAAAGAAAAACAAAAATTATATTGTATCTAAAAAATATCAGGCAAAGTATCCCACAAAACAAGTATAATATTCTACATCCTTACACATCACAGTCAAGACGACTAACTGAATCGCACAACAAAATGACACTAATCTTTCTTGCAACAGTTACCATATTAAAATCATAAGCTCGTAGTAGCTATTGTATTATCTAAGAGAAATTGCATGTGCTATTTTTTGCAAGGCATGGGAAAGGAAATGAACAAGTATCATTAGATTATTATTATCGCTGCACTACAAGAAAAAGGAGAACTGGCTACAAAGAAAATCTCGACGACACCATGTCGTAGGGAAAATACACTAAACGACAAAAAAAGGGGTTGAACGAGACCAAAGAGTGTTGAATTTTTTAGTAATAAAATGCCGACGACATGTCGTAGGCATTTTAATGGTCAAATTTGACTTTCAACATTTCATCCATTTTTTGGGCGGCATTTTTTCCCGTTTCTAAATCCCTACGACATGTCGTCGGTCAAATAAACACATGCAATTATTAGGATGATTAACGTTTGATTAGTGTTGATTAATGTTGTGTTTTGTTATTTCCCTACGACATGTCGTAGGCATTATTAATCGTTTTATATTTTAATAAATGCCTACGACCTGTCGTAGGCATATATTAGCACTTTTGGCGGTATTTTTCCCGCCTTTTGTTTCCCTACGACATGTCGTAGGCATATATTTCCCTAACAACTTTTACATCACAAGTCGATAAACGTCTAATATTAGTGCGTACGATTTACATTTCAAACATCAAAGCGTATGAAGTACATTACAAATCGATAAAAGTTTAAACATCAAAGTCGAAAAGCGTCTAATATTAAAGCGCACAAATTACATTACAGATCGATAAAGATTCAAAAATCAAAGCGTACGAATTAAATTACAAACCGATGCGAGTTTAACCATTAAAGCATACGAATTACTTTAAAACAAGTTTTTTCATGTCATCATAATGGTCGTGAAGTAGTGCGGTTGAATGAAATGTGTGGTTCTCGGGATGCATATACATTTCAACTGTTTTCTCGAGTACTTTTATCTTTCCTTTCAATTTGATGCAGTTTGAGCACTCTGCATTTCCAGGACTCGATGTTGAAGGTCCTACAGAGTAAGTTGGAGTTCCCGAAGGTCCTGCGGAATGAGTAGTATGCATTGAAGCTCCATGAGAATCGGTCATTAGACAAAGCATCTCGACTCATCCGTTTAACATGTCATGTATCTCCACAGGTGTCACGTTGACATGTCATGCATATCCATAACATCTGGACTCATCGTTTAGCATGTCATGCATATCCATAACATGACAAAGGACATATCGACTCATCCACTTGACATGTCATGCATATCTATAACATCTCGACTCATCCATTTAACAAGTCATGCATATCCATAATATCTTGACTCATCCGTTTAACATGTCATGGATATCCATAACAACTCGACTCATCCGTTTAACATGTTATGCATATCCATAATATATCGAATCTTCTGTTTAACATGTCGTCGATATCCATAACAACTCGACTCATCCATTTAACATGTCATGTATATCCATAACATCTCGAATAATCCGATTAACATGCCATGCATATCCATAACATCTCGTCTCATCCGTTTAACATATTATGCATATCCATAACATCTCGACTCATCCGTTTAACATGTCATCGATATCCATAACAACTCGACTCATCCATTCAACATGTCATGTATATCCATAACATCTCGAATCATCCGTTTAACATGCCATGCATATCCATAACATCTCGGTTCATCAACTTAACATGTCATGGATACCAATAACATCTCGACTCATCCGTTTAACATGTTATGAATATCCATAACCTATCGACTCATTCGCTTAACATGTCATGCATATCCATAACATCTCGGCTCATTCGTTTAACATGTCATGTAAATCCAAAACATCTCGACTCAACCGTTTAACATGCCATGCATATCCATAATATCTTGACCCATCCGTTTAACATGTCATGGATATCCATAACAACTCGACTCATCCGTTTAACATGTTATGCATATCCATAACATCTCGACTCTTCTGTTTAACATGTCGTTGATATCCATAACAACTCGACTCATCCATTTAACATGCCATGTATATCCATAACATCTCGAATAATACGTTTAACATGCCATGCATATCCATAACATCTCGTCTCATCCGTTTAACATATTATGCATATCCATAACATCTCGACTCATCCGTTTAACGTGTCATCAATATATATAACAACTCGACTCATCCAGTTAACATGTCATGTATATCCCTAACATCTCGAATCATCCGTTTAACATGCCATGCATATCCATAACATCTCGGCTCATCAACTTAACATGTCATGGATACCAATAATATCTCGACTCATCCGTTTAACATGTCATGCATATCTATAACATCCCGGCTCATTCGTTTAACATGTCATGTATATCCAAAACATCTCGACTCATCCGTTTAACATGCCATGCATATCCATAACATCTCGGCCCATCAACTTAACATGTCATGCATATCCATAATATCTTGACTCATCCGTTTAACATTTCATGGATATCCATAACATCTCGACTCATCCGTTTAACATGTTTTGTATATCCATAACATATCGACTCATCCATTTTAACATGTTATATATCCATAACATATTAAATAAAAGTATTTAATTATAAATAAAATTATTTAACGATAAATAGAACTATTTAATTTTAAACTTTTATTATATATAAATCAATTAATTTTATAAAAGTATTAAGTTTAAATTAAATTAATTACTTCAATAAAAATAGTATTAAGTTTTAATTATATGTTAAGTAAAACTATTTATATTAAATAAAATTTTTAATTCAAAAGTATTTAATTTTATTTTTAATTATATATTAAATTAAAGTTTTTATGTTAAATAAAAATTTTAAATACCTACGACAAGTCGTAGGATTTAGTTCCATAAAAATATTCGTGCATCCCCCAAAATTTTCATACCCCTGCCAAACAAAAAAAAAAATTTTACCTACGACATGTCGTAGGGAAATGTCGTAGGTATATTAGAAAAGCTAAAACCACATCTAGTCTCTAACACTTAACCAAAAAAAAATTAAAAAGCCAACACCCACACCACGAGCACACAGTCGATCTCGCTACACCAACACCACCACTACACCACCATCTACTCGCTACACCAACACCACCATCTCCACCACTACACCACCAGCACCACCATCTACTCGCTACACCAACACCACCACTACACCACCATCTACTCGCTACACAAAGAACACCATCTCCACCACTACACCACCAGCACCACCTCTACACCACCACAGTCGATCCACCATCTCCACCACTACACGAGCACAGGTTAATATGATTTTTTTTCCCGATTTTGTTAATTTTTGATTTTGATGTTTTGTTTGTTCGATTTTGTTAATTCGAGCCAGGTTATATATTCTTGAGTTAGTCTTTTTTTAGTATATGAATGTGCCTTTTTTAAGTTGAAATAATTGAGTTGGACCTGAAATAATTGAGTTGGTACTAGTCGATGTGTTTTTCTTTCTATCCTTGTTCACTAGTCGATGATTACATAATTTGGTTATGCGGGATTTGAGTTACATTTGGTTGTCTTGAGTGGTGTTTTGATTTGTTTGAAGGTAGAAACCATGGTGGTCGAACCACAGTGGTATTCTCGTTTCTCTATCTCGCACCTCGCTTGTGTAACCAGTAAGGTGTCGTGAGTTTTCTTACTTTCACTTAACTTATTTTATGGTGCTTATTTAGATTGGACAAAGATTGGTCCTGTGTTTTATTTTGGTTTGATTTGAGTTGGAAACTAAAAAGAATTTTGGAAAATGTTATGCTTGGCAAGAGAGACAGTGGGTTGATACCTACTCGAGCCAACATAGGAGCATTTGGTTTTGTTCACCGGTTGTCACAAAATTTTTGAAACTAAGTTGCATGCTGAGTTTTGTTCATGTGCAGTTGTATTTGCTTATGTGTTTGTTTTGTTCGGTTAAAGAACCTCAAGACCATTGCATAGGGGCGCATTTGGTTTGAGTCATATCGCGAGGTCGAGTGTGTTCGGGTTCCTCTTGACTTTTTCACTCAAGCTCGACATGGATATGTAAGACACATTTTGATTATTTTACATATTGTTCATTATATATATGGTATTTGAATTTTCGTTTTTAATTTGTTTCATTTTATATGCATATGTATGTACAGTTTGAGAACAACGAGACCCACGAGTTCCCTTCTCTCATACAGAGCTTCTATGACTCGCGTTGCAAGAATGGTGAATGGTTGCAGGATGAAGCCCGTGTTCAACACGTAAGTATTGTTTTTTTTTTCAAACACGAACTTTAATGATTTATTGTAACATAATCTAGTAACCCGACTAATATATTGATTTTCTCATTCTTTTTCAACTACACAGGAAGAGATGATCCGCCTGCACGATCTTGGAGCATATACGCCTACCGGAGTCGCCTACAGAGGAGCGGATACTTGCCAAGGTTACGAAGGCGTTACGGACGTGGCAAGAATAGCTTACCCGACATCCCGCATTCACCTACCGGTACTTACACTGACAAGAAGATCGACGAGCTGTTAGCCGAGAAAGATAAGAAGATCAAGTCAATTGAAAAAGACGCTAAGGAGACTCGGAAGGAGCTCCGACAGTTGATGTCTATCATGCGGGGTAACCCGCAATGGGCCGAGATGATCAGTCAGATGTCTTCTATAGCCGAGGTAGGCTCGGGTAGCGGGAGCGGCACGGGTGAGAGTGGCGAGGGCGGGAGTGGTGATCAGGAGATGGTAGCGATTCTGATGACGAGGGGCATTAGATCGAGGTATATGGGTTAGTTTGTGTTACTTATCATGTGAACTATATTTTGTCGACCCATATCTTGTTATCGTGTAGTTAACATTTTGGCGACTTGAACCTTTTGGATATTGCAACATTTGTGGTTATGGCAGCTAGGTTTAGATGTTATAACACCCGTTTTGTAGACTTTGTATTGTTTTGATGTATTTTGAGGGTGTTTAGCGATTATATATAAGTATTCATGCCGTTTTGGCCGTTATAAGTTGTTTTTGAATATTGGAATTTGGAATTGGTTGCATACAGGTTTTGGTTTGTATACAGGTTTTGGTTGATTTTCTCCGAAAATATTTCTGGAAAAAATCGGTGCAATGCCGTGCGAGCGTTTATCGACGAGAGTTCAAGATAATTCCTACGACATGTAGTAGGGAAACAAAGAATCTAATTTTATTTCATTATTATGCCTACGACATGTCGTATGTATAATATTAGCATGCTTAGTTCGGTTTTATTATACCGACATCTATACTAAGTATACGTAGACAACATGTCGTAGGTATAATAAAGGATAAGGATTAGTTAATTAATCAAAGTGATTAATTATCTTTATTATCCCTACGACATGTCGTAGGGAAATATACAATCGAAATTTCAAAACCATTGACCAAAATGGGTGTGGGCCCCACCTTCTCGACAAGTGAATGCCTACGACATGTCGTATGAATTTTATTATCCATACGACTTGTCGTAGGGACTAGCCAAAAATCGTCGACTGGAAAAGTGCTGTTTGGTCTAGTGCTGGTCCAAACACCAGATGGTGTTTATTTATAGCTTGTTTGCTAGTAATTGTGCAATCACAGCTACATCTGAATAAATCAACCTAGAAGGGCATGTAAGCCTCACAGTCACAGTCACAGATCATACATTTTTTTATGAGAACCCAACAATACAAAGTCGCCTTTGGTGAGATTTATACAGAAATCGAATGGTGAGATTTTAAGTGTATGATACGGTAACTGATACTGATCATATTTATTTGATTGAATGTAGTTATTTTAGCCACACTTATGTCCGTGTAAAATAACAAATTAAAAGTCCACTCTTTTCCAACCGTGGAAAAATAAGCGTGTATATTTCCACTTTTTGTCGTAGTGGTTCTAGAAACTGAAATTGAAGCAATATTTGAAGCATTTGATCTTTTTTTTTTAACGAAAAACAACTTCGAATATGATGGGTTTACGACTGAGCGTGACTCACCGGAAGTAGTAGAAAATGTGAATGGGGAGGATGGTGTCACGTGGATGGTAGACAAAGGTAAGGAAGATTAAATTGAGTATGATGATTGATGAAATGTAAAAACGGGAGCATAAGGCATATATCAAGTTCTAATTTAGGGTATGATCAAAATCGAGATGCTGGACAGAGATAATGATGAAGTGTCCACTAAATGCCACGTCCATGCTCCATTGACCACATTATCCTTTACAACATTTTGAGATTATACCTAACATTATAAACAAATCTATTTGAAACATGATTTATCAGTGGGCAGTGATCATTCCACTTATCGAACCAAAGAGAAGCAATCCTAGAAACGTAGAAGTTGAAGATTAAAAGCGACCGGTAATATTAACTTTTGTATAAAGTCAACAATCACAAATACAAAATATTTTTTCATCACGTGTAGTAAAAAATATGAGAATTGTATAAGTTGTAGATCAATGAGATAGACAACGTTAACTTTGTATAACGTTGACTACCACAATCAAACATCAACATAGTACACACCACAATTTAACTATAGCACAACACCAAACTACATATACAAACGTAAATTCTTGTCCCCACCCGATGTGGTTTTCCAAACCTGACACTCTATACTAATTACCTTTTACAAAATGTAGAGTGGCTTTGCTTCAATCAATTCAACAATCATATCTTATTCATAATCATCATCTCACCGGAGACCACCACCTTCTTACATCTCCGTCGTGACATTCAATCAAATTTATTAAGTTAAATGACCAAACACATTCACTATATATCACTGAATTTTTATTTTTATTTTTTATTTTATTATTTTTTTTTTTTTTTTTTGTGAATGGTGGTGATGGTGGTGTAAAAGATGGAGGAGTGAATGGCGGGATATTTTAACACGAGGCGCGGAAAATGCAACGGTCCCTTCTTTCGTTGTCATAATTATGATATATTATATATATGGTATGTTTTTGTGGTGTGTCATATCTTGATTACTCATTTCATATGAATTAAGTTAATTTGAGAATATAGGTGGTTTGTAAGCAGATTAAGTTGTGAATATTTAATAAAAGTTGTGTAGATATAGAAATGATGAAAGTTGCGTAGTGTCAATGATTATATAAGTAATTTTAGCATAATACTGAAGAACTACATTTGAGTCTATATGATTATGTATGTAGTTTCTGATTTTGATGTAACTTTTATAGAGTTAGTGGTTGATAAAATATTGAGTTTAAATAAAATATTTTTTCAATTTTTGTTACTTTTTGGATCAAGCATTACATTTTTTTTTCAAGAACAACTCTTCTCTTGCAAACCTGCTACTCATTTCAAACTTTGTTAAAAACAACGTTTTTTAATATAAACCTCGTCCCGAAAATTTTGTGTTCTAAATCTCCATTAGCCTTACGAAATATACCTATTCACCTTTAATCCTAGGTCCGCCACTGTTTGGATCACTTATTGTTTGATACAACGAAAGTGCGATAAGTACGAGATATATCATACATGGAATCACACACGAGTACATGACAACTAGTGGCTCGCTCAATGAAAGGGCGACAGTGAATTTGAAATTCTTTAATTTTATAACTTTTTTATATACAATGAATTGTGTATAAGCGCACAAAGGTTATGGAATTAAGCTTCATCACCATTAGTGACAACCATCACTACTTCGTCACCATCACCTCATTGAACCAATAAATCAACCATCTGCCAAAAACCTAAATGAACTAAAACTAATACAACATAATGCAAATATGTTGCGGGTTCAAATATCACTTTGTTAAAAAAAGAACTTATCTAACTTGATGACTAGCTATTATTTTGTTTCACTAACTACATATGCATGATGATTGGTGATTAAAGCGTGTACATACATATCAACAAATGTCATTATTATTACGCATGCCCTTATAGGACTCTGACAAGACGAAAACCAGTGGCATTGCCGTATGCTCCACTTTTGTTATGTCATTATTATTACGCATGCCGTTATAGGACTCTGACAAGACGAAAACCGGTGGCATTGCCGTATGCTCCACTTTTGTTGCCAATGTAAAAAGTTTAACAATTGATGTAAATCAATAGTTGTTGAACATCATGGGAGTTATCTTACATCTAACTCCAATAACTTACACCAACCACCAACATACACTACTACAAAAATGGGCATAGAGCCCTGTTCAAAAGTGCCATAGAGCCCGGTTTTGCCTACGGGCACAAAAGGGGAGGGGGGGACTCTATTCAGAAACCAAATAGAGCCCGGTTAGAAAAACGGGGTCTATTAACAGTTATAGAGCCCGGTTTTATCTTAATGAACATGGCTTTATGTGAAAAAAAAAATTATATATTTTTTTTGGAAGAATTCAGCCAATAGATCAAATTTTGAATAGCAAATAAAATCCAGTTACATTATTCCTAACATTCATTATAAGAAATCCTAGCTATCAGGTCTTCATCTTTACTTCCATCTTTAGTCCAGCCTTCAAACCGCGACTCATCTTGCTCTTGAGCTTTCGTTTTAGCCGACTCATTATATATAGATGCTGCATATATAACAAGTACGGATTAGAACAAGTGAAATAACAAAAACATAGTTCAAATGCAACATGTTTATATGAAACAAGAACTCAAGTATGGCATCCTGTTGGATACCTAATTATAATCTGACCCTCTGGTCCAGCACCCTCAAAGACCCATTTTCCTTTCAACATATTCTAGAACTGAAACAAAGATAAAGAAATAAACACCTAATATCCAATGAGAAGTACACAAATGATGGTCATACGTATATATGGTTCCATTAGATTTGTATAAATGATGGTCATAGGTATCCCCAAGAAATTGCAAAGCAAAATTAGCCAATCAACAATTAACTATTCGAATAGCAGATATATTAAATAGAATAACAATCAAGCATCAAGCAAACAAACCAGTAATCTCTAACTGCATTTAAAATTAAAATATCAGATATACGCAAATTCATATCAATTTTTAAATATAAGCACACAGGGCATATCAGATATACACAAATTCCATATCAATTTAAAATTAAAATATAAAACAATTTTAAATATAAGCACACAGGGCATACAGAAGTGAATCATGGAATGTAAGCAAACCTAAAGCACCACCATCTTTCCCGAGCACCACACCAATACGTATAAGAGCGAGTCTAACATTCTATAAACCTAATGACACAAAACTGAACTCGCACGAACTCTGCCCGTTTGAATCAGCAAACAAGTTACCTTGATTGGAGATTAGCAACTAAGTAGCTGGTATACATAACCTTAGCCAACTGAATGCATAAACTATCAAGCACAATAAAGCTGAAGTGCTGAATCATATCATGAACCCATACAAGATCACCAACAAGGCAACAACGATGCCTAAGCTGAACCGAAAATAGATACTAATATGTTATAAGATACTAATAAATTACTTTTCTATTAGAGCTATATGATTATAATCCTTGCGGATAAAAATAAATTGTCATAGTTACTATCTGCAGATTTGAAAACCTTCATATTTGAATGTAGGTTGATCAATACAATGAATGTCGTGACCTTAGACCTTAGTATACAACTAGTTGATCCGACCAAGTATGCATTACGATGCGCGCCCACAAATAAAGGACCTATCTTTCACAGCTATATAACACGTTAGACTGAACAAGCATAGTAAACTAGTAAGTAACAGAAAACTAGCTAAATGTTTATCTGTTTTGCCACAAAATGCAATAACATGGACCTTTTTTTAGCTCAAATAAGGTAAAGTAGTTTTTTGCATTTCCTTGCCATGTTTTACTAATATTGTGGATCTAACACATCATAAACTAGCTGAATGCGTCTCTGCACAAGAAAATCAATGCAAGGAGAACGAAAATCACTATAAAAAAATCAAGATATTGCTTGTTTTTTACCAACGTTATGAGACTTGTATCATTGAATCATAGCGTTATTGACTTTGCTCGATCGATAGTCCTATTCAAACGTAATTTTCTTTCTTCCTATTGAGTCTATTCGACTATAGCTGCATTTATGCTAATCATGTTCATTCAAAGTAACCGCAACAATTGTGAAACGCGTTTGAAGTGTGAAACAATTGCGTTCAGATATCCCGAGCACCACACCAATACTTACTGCATTCCTATTGGCATAACAGGCATTTTATGCGTCTTTATCACAAAAGGAATGTTGGCCCGTTTTTACTGATCTTTAATCAACGATATACCAAAATATGAAATAATCTCTATTTTCTATAAATATGTCATCATTGTAATCGCTACATGTTCTAATCTATTTATACAAAGTGAAACGGTACATAGTGAACCGTTGTGATGGTTCAAGATATGGCGATTATGTTTGTAAGCTTGTCATATAACCGTTTATAATCGCTATTTGGCGTTATTTCCATGAGTTGACTTTTCCATGTTGACTTTGACTTTCGTTGACCGGGTCGTTTGTGGGTGTTGACTGGGTCGATTGGGTATTCTGATGGGTCGATTGGGATTAACCCAATATTCTCCCCCTTAATCACAATCGCTGCGACGTAGATCTTTAAGTCTTTTGTAGTCGTCTCACATAACTCCATTTTGCTTCCTTCTGTATTCTCTGCTGTTTCTGCATTCTCTGCGGTTTCTGCAATCTCTGTTGTTTCTGCATTCTCTGCTGTTTCTGCAATCTCCGCTGTTTCTGCAATCTATGATGTTTCCGCTGTTACTGCAATCTCTGCTGTTTCTGCACTCTCTGCGGTTTCTGCACTCTCTGCTGTTTTTGCAATCTCTGCCGATACTGCAATCTCTGCTATTCGCAATCTCTTGCTTATGCAATTTGCTTTTTTATCATTGTATCATTTCTCTTTAGTTATAGTCGCCATAAGTAATGTTGGCTTTAAGTCTTCTTCAATCAAATTGGAGTGTTCTCTGACTTGATTCTTGCGTTTATTTTGACATTCATATGCATAATGTCCAAGTTTGTGACATCGATAGCATGTGACTTGAGATTTGTCTCTTGTATCTTCTTCAAAAGATTCTCGTTCTTCCCTTTTAGATTGATAATTGTTCTTGTTTTGTTCTTGGCCTCGAGCCTGGTTAAATCTTCCCTGACCATATTCTCTAAAAGGTTTTCCTTGTCCTTTATGTCGTGTGAACATCAAAGTATCTTGATTGTTCACTTGTTTATCCTTTTTAAACTTAATCCTTTCTTCATAGGTCTTAAGTCTTCCAATTGCTTCTTCCATAGTCATTTCACTTAGGTCGGAATATTGTTCTATAGATGCGACTATTTGCAGATACCTATCGGGTACAGCATTTAGTAGTTTCCATACTAAGGTTTCATCTTCTAAGGTGTGTCCTAGACTAGCGACTTTGTTTACGAAAGTTTTGAGTTTTGTGGTGAAGGTGTCGATTATCTCGTCTTCCTTCATTTGTAGCATCTCAAAATCAGATTTGAGTGTTTGTAGTCTTGCTTTTTGGACTCCCTTTTCGCCAACGTGTCTAGTTTTCAAAGCATTCCAAATGTCCTTCGCGGTTTTGTGCTTTGTTATTTGAAGTAATTGTTCCTCGGGTAAGGCTTGATAAAGGAAAGCAATAGCAATTTTCTCTTTTTTCTTATCGGGTTGAGTCGTTTCAGTCGGCTCAATTGTTTTCCATAAAACATTCGCTTCGAGAATGATTTGTATTCGAATTGCCCATAATGAGTAATTTGCGGGCTTTAGGATTGGGCATTGAAATTGGGGTGTACTATTTGTAAAATTAGTACTAGGTTCCTTATTTCCACTTCCTTTCGTCATATTTTAAATATATTGACAAAAAAAACTTTTTAACACTAGGTGTGTCGAAATTTCTATATCTAGCGAGTTTTTTATTTATTTATTTTGCCTTATAGGCTATAAAAAACTTTACGGGACTAGTTTTTAAATCCAAAATTATCCTTAATCAATATAATAAGCAGTATGATACTAGGTTATTATATTTCTAAAATTTTGACAAGATATTAACTTTAAATAAAATAACTTATCAAAAAAGCAATATATATCAAAAGTAATATATAAAGTTAAAAAAATGAAAGGTGGTATTTTTAATCTTTTGAAACCTGGAAGGGTTGATGGTCTAACCCGATGCCCTATTAAATAAAATGATCCTTTTCTCTTGTGGCCCTAAACTTGTACGCGTGTGCCTTATGTCTTTTGGCTTCTTATCTCTTTGAGATAAATAAAATAACGCGTCCCTTTTTTTTGAGATAAAGACTTTCAGTCTCTCTCTTTCTTGGGAAGACGTCTGCCTCTTCACCTTCTCTAACCTCTGATGGTTAACCGCCTTTATGGCTGTGTTTTGACCGTCTCTTCCTTCTCCGGTGATGGGTGTTCTTCGCGAACGCTGTTATCCCTTCAATTTGAAACTAGGGTTTCGGTTGATTTGGGGTTTTACTATTCCGTGAGAGGTTTTATGATTGGAGTATTGCAAATGAATCAATTGGGTCTCAATTGATCCTTCTAGGGTTGATTCTTCAGAAACAGGTATGTTCATTCCTTTGATGTTTCTGATTTGTGCCCCTTGATGATGACTTATGTTATCCTCTCAATGTTTGGTTCTTTGTTTCTGAATCGATTAGTGTTTTTGTTTGAAGAAAAACAAAAACTTTTGATCCCTAATTTGTTTCTATTGTTCTCTGTAAAAATGAATCGGATATTTTTTGCAAATCAATTTGAAGGTGCCTTTTCTAGATGCCGGTAACTTTGTTACGAGGCGACTAGAAATTAAAGGGTATCTTCCTTAAACACAATAAGATGAAAAATCTTTGATTATTGTGGTTCGAATAAAAATTTTGCAGAAAAATTAGATACCGAGACCTGGGGATTTTTTCTTTCGATTCAAAGCAAAAATGGAACCTTGGTATATGATGATGTTGGCTCTGATACCAATTGTTGGCCCGTTTTTACTGATCTTTAATCAACGATATACCAAAATATGAAATAATCTCTATTTTCTATAAATATGTCATCATTGTAATCGCTACATGTTCTAATCTATTTATACAAAGTGAAACGGTACATAGTGAACCGTTGTGATGGTTCAAGATATGGCAGTTATGTTTGTAACTGTCATATAACCGTTTTGTAACTGCTATTTGGCAGTTATTTCCAGTGAGTTGACTTTTCCATGTTGACTTTGACTTTCGTTGACCGGGTCGTTTGTGGGTGTTGACTGGGTCGATTGGGTATTCTGATGGGTCGATTGGGATTAACCCAATAAGGAAAGACGGAACTATTGTCATCAGATTTACAAAAGAGAACTTTACACACTACATACAGTCAATGAAATGATGCTTTATCCATTCCATAAGAAATACAACATAATTTAGGAGCACAAAAATGACCTAAAAGTTAAGGTGAAAATATCACTATAATTGGGACAAGGGTAAAACCGTACAGCAGAGGTGACATACCTCGGGAGACCATCTTGTACTAATAGGCAACCCAGCCAAGTTTACAACACCAGTTGACCCTTTAAGGCAATCTTTCCACTGAGGCACCTTTGCAATCACAATGCCTGGAAAATCCTTGACTGCAAGAGATAAAGGAGCATTAATGGGTAAGAAATGATTTTAGAAATTTGAACAATAAGCAATGTAATACTATTATTTCCCACAAAAGAAATGAGTATTTGCAAAAATCCTAAAAAGTGTGATAATTTAAATACTGAACAGTGAACACTGTCATTTCCAAAATTCATTTTGAAACCAAATTAAAATCTCAAATCAAAAACAAACTTCAATAACATTCCCGAACTCCACAAGTAAATTATAAACAATACAAAAAACATATAAACTTATTAGATAAACTTAAGAACAACATTAATGAAATATTAAAAAGGTTAATTGAATAAAAACATCAAATCATCAGTTATAGCCTTTTAGTACCTCCTGATTGGATTAGCTTTTCAATGGCTTGGTTGCGTGATGAAGGTGGCCAGTGACGGTAATGGTGTGCGACGGTGGGTGATGGTTCTGGTGTGTGACGGTGGTTAAGTGAGGGTAGGGTTAGGGTTTGTGAAATGGAAAGGGGGAAAAAGTTGCGTGTTTTTTTTAAGGTAATGAAAATTTGGGAGTGAAATAACCCGCTCAAAAGTTGAGTATTTGTGTTTCAATTTGAAGAACCGCCAACACTTGATAAAACCCGGTTTTGTAAATGAAAACAGGGAATGTTTTTATGATAAAGCCCGGTTTTTTATAAGAAAACATGGCTCTAATATAAGGAATAGAGCCCGGTTTTGATAAAGAAAACGCGGCTCAAATATTTTTCAACATAGAGGCCGGTTTTGTAAAAGGAAACATGGCTCTATACCCTTTTTTAAAACATTAAATCTTCATAGAGCCCGTTTTTAACTAAAACCGAGCTCTATTAAGGGGGCTCTATTTCACAATCTCTAGTAGTGATAATATCAATATTCAACTTGTCAGTTGTTCACACGCCATGCTATAAAAATAGGTGAAAATCCTTACCTTCACCCGATGTGGGAACATAAAATTGATAGAAGTAAAGTTTTGCAAAATTTAGCTCTAAATACATATAATAACACCTTAGATTGTATAATGCAAACATAATCAAACATGTATCAAATCATCTATCAATCATTCTGTTAATTACAGGCACTCGTAATCATCGCACCGGCCTTATTCCATCACCACCATCATATCACCGACTCGGTCATCGTTAGTATCACCTTCATTTCACTCAAATTAATTAATTTAAATGACCAAACACATTCACCACTTCCTAATTCTAATCAAACTCTCGGTTCAATCACAAACTTTTTAATCAACTGTGGCTGTTGAAACAAGTCACATGAGTAGCGTCAATGATTATATAAGTAACAGTAGCATAAACTTGAAGAACTACTTTAGAGTTTGTTAAAAACAATGATTTTTTAATATAAACCTTGTGCCAAAAAAATTGCGTTCCAAATCTCCTTTAGCCTTATGAAATGCACTTATTGACCTTCTAGGTCCGCCACTGTTTGGATCACTTATTGTTTAATACAATGAAAGTGCAATAGGTACGAGATGTATCATATATGCTCACACACGGGTGCACAACACCTAATGGCTCGCTCAATGAGAGGCCTGGCGACAGTGAACTTGAAATTTATACTTTTATTAACACCCCGGCAAAGCTTTTTATTTATAATGAATCGTTTATGTACGTACAAAGGTTATGTAATAGTCTCCATATAACACAAGAAACAAATACACTACTACTAGCTCGATGAACCATGACATGCATGCCATGATCACAATATCCAAGACACAAAAACCGACACGCCAAAAATATAAAACACATTACAACAACATTTGGAAACAAATATGGACATGCTCGATCTCATGTACAAGTATTGTTTCATTTTTTTGCTTTGTAGAAGCGGTTTCATTTTCTATGCGAAGCTTTTGAAGATAAAGGCATATAGCTCATGTTTGCGTAACATGACTTGGCCATGT
Source organism: Chrysanthemum lavandulifolium (assembly GCA_022545495.1). Classification (NCBI taxonomy): domain Eukaryota; kingdom Viridiplantae; phylum Streptophyta; class Magnoliopsida; order Asterales; family Asteraceae; genus Chrysanthemum; species Chrysanthemum lavandulifolium. The sequence goes on from CM040238.1 coordinate 314,510,069, forward strand.
AATGGTAGTCACTTGGTGCTGCAACGTTAAGATGGAAATAAGCATCATCGATCACCATTCTCTAGCCTATGCAAAGCAACCAATTTGAATTTGATGCAAGTTAGCACTAGTTTCTTATTGGAGTTTGAGTATTTGTTTATGCTTTTAATATCCCATAATAGTATAATCGATAGTAATTTTTGTTTATAACTATAATCATGTAGCAAATCATCACTTCGTTTACATTTTTTTTCTTATTTATTTTTAATTTCTTGATCATCACACCTTATGCCGACACTTCTCATCGCACTATTCAAATTCAGTTCAATAACAAATTGTGTTGTTTTTTGCGGGTGGTGCAGTGATTGATGTTTACAATTGATGTTAGTGGTAATCGTGGCGTGAAACCTGGGAGAGGATCTCGTGGGAGTATAAGTTAAAGTGCAAAAATGTGACATTCTCTTTCTTTGTTTGATTTCGTATTCATAACTATGTAGGGTATGATATTGTGCTTTGTCATATACTGAATGGTAAATACTAGTTCATGTAGTGGAGTATATGAGAAGTGATAGAAGATTGTGTGCATTATATGTTGGTTTTATGGATATAAATTAGTAGACGTGAGTTAAGATCGAACTCGAGACTATGGGATTGCACACTTTACGTATGAGAATTTAAAGTTAATAATTAAATATAAAAGTTATATTTATTTATTTATTAAACGAAATAACTAACGAACGTTAAGTAATTATTGTAATGGACTAACGGCGTTAAAGGTATTTGGAAAAGGACTAAATTGCAAAAGTTGGGAAGGTTCGGAATCCTTTGGGACTCCTAAACCGATCGCCAAGGAGCAAAATAAGGAAAGAAAAACCAACTTGTTCACCAAGTTTAGTTGGGTATATAAACAAGGCTAGGGTTTTATTTTTCCATCTCTTGTGCTCATTAGCTAAACCCTAAAAATTGTTTTGTGTGTGTTTTCTTCTCCAAACCGGTCGAACACCTTTGTGGGTGTCGATCCACACTTTTCCACAAACCAAGTTATTTGTTTGATAAAACTAGCATTACTTTAATTCGGTTTAGTGCGTGTGTACAAGAACATAGTAATAACATACTTTTGTTATTATCTTGGATTGAATTACAAAATGGTGAGGGTAATTCATATAATCCTATAAACCCTAATTAGGGTTCATCCTAATTGCTAGTTTGTGGATTTGATTCTTGTTCGCTAGAATCAAGAAAAGATGCATATTCTTTTATGTTAATTAATTGTTCATTAATAAATCCTACACGCCCGCTTGAATACTTTGATGTTTTGTGGTTATTTATTTGAATGTCATGTTATATAATTCCAACAAGTGGCATCACGAGTCATTGGTTTTAATGAGTAATTAATTACATAAAGCGTAATAAAACAAATAATTGTATGTTGTTTGATATGTTAATCTAGGGTTTATGTTTAATTTTGTTTGGTCGATTTTTTTTTTTGTTATTGGGGCGTACCCTAATTTTAGGTCGACACATACATAAAATTTTTAGGGTTTTGAAAATTGTTTGCTAACCTTATTAAAACCTAGAATTAATATTGATTACGTGATTAATTCATGAATAATTTGTTATGTGTCATGGAATTTTTTATATGCGATCTTGTGACTATTTGTATAATTGTTATGATATCCATGATTATATATGCATGTTAGTCATGGATAAGTTGCTTTGATATTGTTTAATTGTTGAGACATATTTATTTACGATAAATCTTGAATTGGGAAGACTCAATTATGTATATTAATGAATCAATTATGTGCAATTTGGTATATCATTAATTATGGGTTTACATAATCGATTAAATCGATGTATGTGGCTCACTCTCAATTGAGAGTGAAAGCCCTAATTAATATATACATTAATCTAACCTAGATATTGATTATTAATAGGGTTTTATCGAATAAGTTGCATGTGGCTACTTGTTTACACGTATAAATTGTTTATTATGCGCATTGTTTTTTTAGTAGTTTATTTTTATTGGTATTACTTGTTTGTTTATTATGCGCGAGTTTTAAGCAAAGGGTAATTTTGAATAGAAAAATAATACGGACTAAACAATGGTGAAATTTGATTTGTTTTGGAAGAGTTAAGTTTTCAATAGTTTAATTGATTGGTGACTTTGGTACAATGATGAACGGCTCACCCATTAGAATGAACTATAAAGGGGTTATTTAAGAAGTGCGCACAAATACACCGAAAGGATGTCTAAGGTTATGCTTTTGCGCACCTAGTCCTCTCGCCCTCTGTAAGTTCGAATGGAGCTACTTAGTAAGCCATAAAATGTACAAGCTCATCTTAAGGCGAATTAGTTTTAATTCCATGCTCCACTTCGGTGGTAATTATCCGAAACACTAAGTGTTTACACTTATGCAAAAGTACGGTATAATGGACGATAATTAACACTAAATTCCTTGATTGGTGAACCCAATACCTCAATCAAAACTTTGATAATTTGATCTTTATGAATTGGTAATAAAAAGTTTTTTATTAAAATTTATGCTACAAGATGAATGCATGACATCTTTGTACATATTTGATTTGACCACATAAAATCAAAACTAGTACCCTTTTAAAAATTAAGAATATGCCATCTAATTAAAAGGAACACTTGAAGTTGCAATTTACGTCATGACAAGATTTGGCTAGATTGTAATGGAGAGGTAAATCTCTATGTAAAGTCGACCTTACATGGACATATTTGCGTTCTTTAAGTTAGACACTTAAGTTGAGTAGGAAGTGAGACATGGACTCAATGGCATAAGATGGGATGAAACATGTTTATATTTGCAATAGCGTTGGAAAATATAAATCCCATAATGATCTAGGAATTGGAAATTGTTTGCCAATTATTGTTCGACAGATTACCCTATTATGTGCTTTCGTTACTAGCGGATCAAGCGATGTAATGGAACTACGATAATTTGGATCCTATTTTCGAGAAAATTCTATGGTTATATGAATATTACCTTGGGTATTTTATTTTCTTGAAAAGTTTAATTATCGAAAATACTAAAATTGAATTTTGAAAATTCTTTAAATGTATTAATGCAACATTAAACCGTAAACGAAGGTTATTCCTATATTGGTAAATTGATCTACACCTGTAAAGGTTTTCGGTAGAGTCAACTTTACTAAAAGAATAAACCTAGTCCTCTTTTCTAAGAAAGAGCGAGATTCAATCCTATTCCTTTTCATGAATGAAGAAAGGTATGATAGGACAATTAGAATTGTCTAAATTCTAAAATACATAACTCGTAAGCAAATTTTAATAGTTAAGGAAATTGCATATTCCTGAGTTATTAAATTAGAAGCTAGACTAATTACTGTATAATTGGTAAAAGACTAACTAGCATATTTTATCTAGTTGTTTTGTTTTGACCATTTAAAAGTACTACTTACAATCGTTGGAATAGTAGAACTATTAAGAAAGAAATTGCATGCCCAAATTTTCAAGTTAATAGCATTGATGGATATAGTAGAATACACTCTTTTAGTACATGAGTAATTGTTATGTATGGACTTTATCAAATGTGTATGGAAGTAAATAGAACACTATTTTCTTTCATTGGTTAAATGAAACACTTACAATGTTGTCAAATCCAGTGGGAGTATTGTGATCTTATTACTGAATAAGGAATTAATGTAATGATCTCTAATTCAGTGGGAGTTACATGCTTTGTTATATTGGTAGTAACCCAGATTATCTCTAGAATGTCTTAAGATAATTACTTTCCACTTGTAGACACTTATGTTTTCAAGGATAGTCATGTACGTTTCCTTATTAGACAATGAAGTGGTTCTACATCTACTAGTTATGGTAATATCAATGACACAATCATATTAGTCACATAAACAAACATATGTCGTGTTGTTTATACGCTACATGATGTTGTTCCAAGCACAAGTGAGAGAAATCTATATTGTGTGCAAGGTACAACATATAGGTATATGATTTAATGGATTCTCTTGTTGCAAGGTAAGAGACTAACGTTCTAATATAACTTGAACATATTTAATTCAAGAAACACTTGGTGTTGCAATTTAAGTCATGTGAGAACTTGGCGAGATTGCAACAACAAAGTAAATCTCACGTGAAGTCGGACCTTGCATGGACATATTTGCAGTTTCTAAATTAGACAAGTATTTAGAATTTGTGTCAAAATGATATATAAGACTACTTCAAATTAGATATTTATGTATTATTAGAATGACATAAATGAAGTAATCTAATACTACTTTAATTTGTATATTTATGAATTTTGGAATGACATAAATAAATGAATAAATAATGTAGTCCTACATTATTGTGAAGTAAATAAATTAACTTGAAATTACTATTGAAACCAAGAGTTGTGTTCATAATTACTTTAGTTAAACATGTTTATGATTCATTGTAAAGACATAAACATAAAGTCTTTTAAGACTTATAATAAAGTAAGACGTTAACTTGTTATGTTTTTAATTAAGACATATACAAGAAGTCATTGAGGTGATCAATGATTTATAACGTATAATGGGATTATAACATTTATGTTCCTTGATGAGACATAGATATGAAGTGACTTGGTCAAAAGTACTTGTGTTATAAAGCATGTAATTGGCTTGGAAAGTCTATTATACCATTAAGTTGACTTAGTTGGTAAATAGGTTAGCCAAAAGAAATATGTTTATCTTATATATTGTTAGATTGTCTTACAATATTAATTCTAATGAATACCACAAATTGATGGTATGTTCAGTTAGGAGGATCAAACTCTATTTGATTTGTTTGATTCAAGATAACCATAACTTCTTTCTTAAAAAGTAACAAGGTTAGAAAATTGAGTATGGATTGAATATACTCAATATGACTCAACCTAGAAGATTGTTAAAACACCATTTCCTTATGGAATGTGATGAATCACATTAAGTTTTAAAATTGAAGATTACGAATTTGTTAAACTACTTATGAATAGGTTATTAACAAAGTAAAATCGGGAATTATCAATGTGTATTTGTAATGTCCAAAAGAGAACAATGTAGTTTTGCTCTAAGCGCTAAGTATATATAGATAGTCTATATATATTACAAAAGACAAGTGGGAGTTTTGTTTATCTTGAAAGATAAAATTACAAGATACATAATCTTCTAAAACACACTAGTAAATATCATGATGAGGTTAGACATGTAATTGATAGACCTCATGATGATGGAATTTTCATTCATAGATCTGCAAGGATATCTCGGATATTTGACTTATATCTTTGAGAAATATGAGTTACTGTGATTATAGTAAACCGATAATCATTATGATAGATTACCAAATATTGAATTGGGTAAATAATTCATACTATGAATGTTAAAGATGCTGTCCATAAAGATAATCAATTTTGGAAATTTGGTTTATCTTAATAGTTAGACTAGAGAATGGAAATGAGTTTATTCAAAGAGATGAAAAACTCTAGTGGTTTGAATTTCTATGTAGAAATCATATGGACAATATTGTACACATATTTAATGCATGTTTTATGACAAGATTATTAATCATATTTAAGCAATTAATTGTGATTGAACATTCTTTCCTAAGACAAATTAAATATATAAAGATGATAATTGTCATACTTGTTTTCATGACAATGGAATATCAAAACTCTTTCTTGAGAAATTACTTGAGTGAGGACGGTAAGTAATTGAAAGGTTTTTGAATTCATGTAATCTTTGAAAGTGTACGGTGCAATAATTCATGAATGGATAAATGCATGCATCTATGAAATTATTATTATGTTTAATTATTAAATCCTAGTTTTGATTTATAATTGAAATAAGATAAATTTTAAGTATTCCTAAAAGCTAGTGGGAGTATTATGTTAAGGTTTTAAATCTTATATGTTGTATAACATATAGGAAGTAACATTCCTTGTAAGCTAAATGTTAAGTCTTAGATTGAATAAAACTTCACTTGTAAGATTTAAGAATTAAAACATACAACCTTGAAATATATGTTTATTGTTAATAAACATGTGCGATAAAATAAATGGTTCTAATTAAACATGATATATCATTTGGGAAATTGATAAATATCTTTTGACAAGATAGAACGTGAATGAATTCTAAGGTTGACTGTAGATTCATCATGTACATCATGTTGTGTATTAAAATTGTTGTATCATTCTTGAATAAGAAGTGATTTGACAACATTGATATCTAACTAAAAGTTATTAGATAACTTGTGTAATGAATATTCGAAGAATTACATCCTCGACCGGAATTGCTCCTAAATTCTATGGATGAACAATATGTCAAATGTTGTGCAAATTGTCATCACTTTAAACTTGAAAGTTAGGAAAGCATCAAACATTACACAATAAGATATTATAGTTTACGGAGTTTCAATGAGCACATTGTTGTTTGTATACAATGATGTTGGTTTAATTGAGATGACACTCAATACTAGTCATGGTAGGATTTCATCCTTGTTAATGGCCATGTGAACTAGTTGTGCTACTAAAAGCACAGCTTGCATTATACATTAAAGAATAAGAATACTTTAAACTTTAAAATGTTTGAAAGTTTAAATTGTCATAAAATTGGTGATAGAGGATGTCACACACTTTATGAATTATTATGTGGATTGTTGAATGCACACATACAAGGACTTCATTAATTGAATTCTTGAAATAAGTATTCTCAAATTTATGATAGATCAAGTTGGTTGATTTATGTCTTGTCAACAAGTATGATTGTCATTACTTGAGGCATAATTCATCAATGTAAATTTTCATGCATTGATCTATTTGGTATTTGGATAAGGGATGTTAAACAATTTTATAATAAATCAAATACTTGGTATGTTTGATTTTATAATATATTGTATCCTATATTTGCATGTTTAATCCGTGAATAAATTTATTTATTCTAAATCGTCTGTTGTCAATTAATGATATGGGAGTATCATTAAACTAAGACAAATCGAGAGATATGGTAGAATATACTTGAAAGTATATTGATGAGAATGCATACCAATTTCGGATGATATTCAATGAATTGAATATAGGACTTATCCCAACTACATAATTTACTTTGTGGATATTGTTATAAGTAAATTATGAATAGTTATCCTCGATTTGAGATACGGATAAGTGTCATGAATGTAGTGCATACGTGGAACAACTTAACGCTATAATGAATGGTAGTCATAAGGGTTATTTCAAGTGTTGCAAAGTTCATGGGTTATTCTCGTAGTCAAGATAGAATTTGTTCCTTCAAATTTATTTTGGAGTTTAATCTTCTTTGGGCCCTCGTAGGGTTGACAAGATGTTTGCATGGCCATGCCCAAAGTTCTCCCCGAATATGTTCGGAAGATTTGGTAATCTTGCTCAATCACTAATAACGAGAAAGCAGAATGGTTGAATAAAGAATGACTTAATTCCATATCTTTATTTAACATGGTATTAGAAACAAAATGATAATAATAATGAGAAATCATTAAAAGGTTTTCCGGAGCCTTGCTCGAGTTGTACTAGAGGCATCAAGTGTTGCTAGACGCTAACCGAATGTGATCACTCTATTAAGATATATCCAAGTGGGAGCTGTTGGTTTTATGGATATAAATTAGTAGACGTGAGTTAGGATCGAACTCGAGACTATGGGATTGCACACTTTACGTATGAGAATTTAAAGTTAATAATTAAATATAAAAGTTATATTTATTTATTTATTAAACGAAATAACTAACGAACGTTAAGTAATTATTGTAATGGACTAACAGGCGTTAAAGGTATTTGGAAAAGGACTAAATTGCAAAGTTGGGAAGGTTCGGAATCCTTTGGGGACTCCTAAACCGATCGCCAAGGGAGCAAAATAAGGAAAGAAAAACCAACTTGTTCACCAAGTTTAGTTGGGTATATAAACAAGGCTAGGGGTTTTATTTTTCCATCTCTTGTGCTCATTAGCTAAACCCTAAAAATTGTTTTGTGTGTGTTTTTCTTCTCCAAACCGGTCGAACACCTTTGTGGGTGTCGATCCACACTTTTTCCACAAACCAAGTTATTTGTTTGATAAAAACTAGCATTACTTTAATTCGGTTTAGTACGTGTGTACAAGAACATAGTAATAACATACTTTTGTTATTATCTTGGATTGAATTACAAAACGGTAAGGGGTAATTCTTATAATCCTATAAACCCTAATTAGGGTTCATCCTAATTGCTAGTTTGTGGATTTGATTCTTGTTCGGCTAGAATCAAGAAAAGGTACGCATATTCTTTTATGTTAATTAATTGTTCATTAATAAATCCTATACGCTCGCTTGAATACTTTGATGTTTTGTGGTTATTTATTTGAATGTCATGTTATATAATTCCAACATTATAACAAGTATGATATCGTAGGCGTGCAAATCATTGAAGCTTTCTATATTTAAAGAAGAACCATAAAATGTGTGTAACTATTCATGTAATTTGCCAACACCATTATCTTATCATAATTAAAATTGATACAACAATGTGATGCTATGGTATGTGTTTTTCAATAAGATTTCTTTCTACTTAATCAACCTTCGTCCTGACTTTTCCAAGAACAAATCTTCATAGTTGCTATATGGTAGGCATCTTATTTTATGAACCACTTTATATCTTGGAGAAGAGTTTTCTTTCTCATAAGCTACGCTAAACATCTAGTTGATTTTTACATTATTAGTGAATAGATGGTTTAACTAGTTACAAGTATTAAGATACACGTTTGGCAAAAATACACATAGTTCATCATGGCTTCAACATTGTTTGGAACAAACATGCAACGTGTGTAATGAAGAATAAATTACATTAAGTGATTAATTATAATGTTGACGTCCATCCAATCACTTGTGTTGGTCATCCTTTGGTGCAAGCGGTGGTGACTTGTTTAAACATTAGCCATATGGTTTGAGCTAAGTGACATTCGTCCGTTGCAAAACCCGAAGTGTGTACTTGTTATTAGGATTAATAACTCAAAGTGCTCTTATATGTGAATTAGCATTCATTCATAATCATCACCCACCTTACCCGCCACTAACAATTACACTAAAAAGGTTGAGAACTTATATGAATTAGCAAGTAATTGCTATTATTATCGCTTTAACAATAAGTGATGTTAATAATACAAAAAGATGATATTGTAGTAAATAATTCATTTATAAAATACGCAAAATGTGAGAAATTGAATGAATTACCTATTTAAGGAATGGTCATAACTTGTTCACTAAACAAGTAGTCAACATTAAATATATAAACAAGAATAGCATGTATTACTCACCCGATATGAGATTGAAAATTTGATACTCCGTACTTCATAGCAGTAACCAATAATCCTTTCAAACGATCAATTCCACGATCATATCATATCTCATTCGTTTTTTTATTTTTTCATTTTTTAGATTATCACACTTTTACCGTCACTAGTAGATATTACGTATAATCACAAACCCTGACATTTTTGCGGTGTGAAAGGTAGTGGAGCTGAGGTATGGTGGAGTATCTACATGATGGCAAGAAAAATGTAATAGTCTCTTTCTTAATTTGTTAGCGAAGTGGGGACTTAAAGGTCTAAAGGATTGGATTTACGGGTCTCATGTTCAAGCGTGCAACCATGAAGGTGATCTTCTACAATAAGAAGGATCCGTGCTTGTTTAAAGTGGTGCTATATGCTAACAAGTTCTGATTTTGGGTCTGATCAAAGTTGAGATGCAGGATGGAATTGTCTACTGAATGCTAAAGCTATATTTTTGTGTCAAATACTTAGGTTGACATTCTTATATGAATTCCTATGGACGAAAGACCATCATCGCAAATAATGGAAGTTTGATTGATAGACTTGGTCTTTATGAATTTGTTGGAGCTGTGTTTATGGATGTCTGAGTTGTTTTTTAATCAGAAGTATGTTAATGTGGAGCCTCAAGTTTATAAGCTCATAAGTAATAAGAGACGTTATTGAATATCGTATAGGCTGAACATTGTTTGGAGCAACATGTAACATGTTTTAGTCAAGAATAAATTAACAAATTCCTATAGAGATATTGTGATTCTCATATAATACATGAAGTTCCTATTTTTTGTTATTACTTATAACGACATTGTACAAAAGCAATAAAAATAGATGATCATTCTTTTTTATTAGCTGTAACATAATTCAAAAAGATGATAGTAAATTTCAGTTTAGTAGTGTGGTATATAACACAAAATAATCGTTGAATGTGTAAAAAATTAGAATTTGTATTAAATTGAGTGGCTTATACACTATCGAATGTTTTACATGTATTAACTTCAAATAATGCATAAACCAATCAGCATAAAACTCCAACCAGTTAACAAGATCCTTCACACGGCAATATATAAATAACAATAGGTTTTTAATCCTTATCGATGTGGGATTGAAAGCCAAACAACTAATTACAAAATGTACACTATCTTCAATTCAGTTACACGATTATAACTTGCTCATTTTTCTTGATCATCACTCCTTATGCAGTCACTTCTCATCACATTGTTCACATTCAGTTCAATAACAAATGGTGCTGTTTTTGTGGGTGGTGGCGGATATATACAGTTAGTGCTATTGGGGTTGTTTATCCGGATGGTGGTGATCGTAGTGTTGAGTGTGGGAGAGGATCTCGTGGGAGTATCTACGTTAGAGTGCGAAAATGTGACGGTCTCTTTCTTTGTTTGATTTCGTATTCAAGATTAGGATATAGGGTATGTTGTTGTGGTTTTTTCACATATTGAATTCTCAATACCGAGTTCATGTAGCTGAATATATGCGACGTCATACAAGATAGTGTGCGTTATAACAGTTGCTTGTTGTAAATTATACCGTCTTAATTAGGGGCACTGTTCAGAATAAATGAATGTGATATGGATTTGATGGTGGAAGAATATCTGTGAATGTATTCAGTAGACGAGAAGACCGATCATTCTTTGTTCATGGTACGTTCATATTAGCATTGCTTTCAATCATTTATATGGTCATATTCATGTTACCATTGATGTATCTAAATGCTACTATATTTGTGAATACTGAAGCCAAAAACAGTGTTTATGATGATCAGCGTTTTGCTTATATGGCTTTCCCCAGGAGATCCGGTTCGACTCCCTGCAGTGGTGAGTGCTGACTAGTTAAAATATTAGCCATATTGCTTGATTATTATAATTAAGCTTTAAACAAACTCCCTCCATGTCTTAGTTTAATTCCAGTCATTCATAATCATCACACCTAATTCTGCCACTAATTGCGATTCCAATAAAATATTGAGAACTTATATGAATTAGCTAGTAAGTAATTGCTATTCGTCGTACTAAAGGAGTTTGGATATACGCCTAAGTTAGTAAATATTTGTGTATATATATGTTATGATTCGCGTGTACGTGGGTTTAGTATAAAAGTTAATTTAATTTATCTCAATAACTCGTGCTTTCACACGGATTAAACTTATAAAGAGAACTAACGTGTCGTTATTGAACGTGAATAGTAAAATAATAAAAAATAATAATAATAAAATAAAAAAATGGGCATCTTTACTTATTCTCGAGGAATTACATGAGTCGTTCGAATATGTACAATCTCCGGTATTTATTTACGTGAATCGTAACTTGTGCTTTCATTTTAATATTTATAATTATGTGTATGATTTAATATATAATAATAGATAAAATTTATAAATATCAACAACATATTTGTTGTTTTGAGGAAAAAAATTTAGGGGTATAAAGTCGAGTGGTAATTGTTAAATTTATAACGCTATTAAAAAAATATGAAAACTGGTAAATTAACTTAGGTTTATATATTTTATTTAAATTTAATAGCTAAAAAGTTTCTAAATTACCTTTTATACTTTTTTTTTGGTGGTGGTAGTGGGGGATTTTCATATATCCTCATATACACACATGTATTTACATATTTTTTCAAACACAAGTTTTTTATACATGGTGTAGAAGCCTGTTAAAACACTGTTTGAGAAAATATATAAATATGGGTGTGTATGTGGGGATATATGTAAGAGAAATGATAGATTGACCTAAACTTAGGCCTAAAATCACTTGACAGTTGACATCATTTTGATGAGTTTGTAAAATAAGTGGGTCCCTGTCTGCAACCATCAGGATACTGACACTTGATTTTGAAGTCTAAGTTTAAGTCCATATATCATTTCTCTATATAAATGCCTTTTGGACTAGAGATGAGTTTAATGAAATTGTCTCAACTTCACTTACGTGGCAAATTGTTTTTAAACAGAAAAATGGAAATTGTTTCATAAAGAAGTTCTAAGTTCTTCATTAACCTTTTATTATAAGGTCAAACAACACATATAACAATCAACATTACACGTACACAAACAAGCTAATTTTAGAACACTACAATATATAAACAAGGAAAACTTCTTCCTCAGCCGATGTGGGATTGAAAACCTGATACTTCTTAGAAATAACTAATATAGATGTACGTTGTCTTCACTTCAATTCCACAACGATATCAGATATCAAAGAGTGACATACAGCTTTGGAGTTGTTCTTCACGAAATCCTGTCCGGCAAAAAGCAATAGACAAAAAAAGGCCACCTGGAGAACACGAGTTGGTCTAATCGACCCATGAACCTAACCGATCAAAGTTTGACATATATTATATTTACATACTACATATGTTTGAATTTTGATCATAGGTTATCAGTTTCAACTGTAAACAGAGATGTTATATCAATGTTCTTTGAAGCAATCTTCGTCGAGTATTTATCCATTGACGCCTACACGAACAACGCTTGGTGAACATGTTAAAGAAGAGTTGTGACCGAGTACTGTTCCTAGCCCGAAAGACCATCCCTAAAAGGTGATAATCTTTACTTTATTGGTACAAATAAGATTTTATTTGTTCTTATCTTATGTTTCTTGCAAATGTCCACTTTATTATAGGTTGTAAGATGGGTCGGTTGGTAACATTTCAAACATGTACTTTGTGTATGAAGCATGTAGAATTGGCCTACAAACATTTATTAATCCAGTTTTTAAGTTTAAGGAAGAGTTATTGGGTAGTTCAGTTATGATTTTAAAGATAATGCTATTACTATGATTATCTTAATGATTTGAACAATCAATTTAGAGGTTATTGTATGCATTAAACATAGAATTGGGCCACTTGCAACCCGTTTGATCATTTGCATATTTCGCCAGATTTGTTTATTTAACCCGTATGAAGATCAAACACAGTCCAAATTGACCCGTTCATAAAAAGTGGGTCGGATTTATTACTTTTGGTTTTCAATTATTACAGGTGGAGGTACATGCAAGAGAATGGATGGGTGTGAACATCGACATGGTGTGTGGGCACAGAGCAGGTCTGTTGCTTTCAACGTTGGGGGCCCTAGAGAACCTTGGCCTGGGAATTTAGCAAGCTGTCATAAGTTGTTTCAATGGGTTCGCTTTGGATGTATTTCGAGCCGAGGTATTATTATATTCATTCTCATACATAACAAAATGGACAGGTTGGGTCAGGTAACTGGCCAAAATAGTTATGGGTGCCACGGGTAATATTTTAGTGCGGGTAATGTTGTGGTGGTCGGGACTGTCCACTATATAGAAGTAAATCACAATTTTGGGTGAGCTCTTAATAACTATAAAGTTTCTATCAAGTCTGCAACTATTTAAAGTTAAAATTCTGTGAAACATGGAAGTTGATTGCATCACACATCTTCATCTTTAAAAAATATATTTAAAGACAGTTTATAACGTCAAATATTATGTTACTTATGATTTTAAAGTTCATAAATTGTGCACATTTCTTAGTTTTTATGGCTCCTGGGTGGTATATATAGCGAACTCATAATTCTTTTTTGGTAATAATGGTAAAGATTGTATGGTAAGCGAAAAAGTGAAATAAAAAGCAACTAAAATCGTTTTTAGCCACATACATATAGCAGAAACTTTGCCAAACACCCATGGCCTAAAGATACCAAGTATTAAAATCTCCATTTGATTAAGATCACCAAGTACTAAAGGTTCTATGGTGATCTTTATTCACTATATAAATATTACGATGTTTGAATGGTACCAACATATAAAACAAATATTGGCAAAAATGCATATATATCCCTCCCAAAATGAATAATTGCATATATATCATTTTTACAAATTTTTTATGCACATAGTACAATGATTTTTATGCATGCTTTGGATATATATGTAATTTTGCATTTTCGGGAGGATATATATGCAAAAGCCCTAAAAATATTTGATATAACAAAACCGGCAAATAAAGCAAATATTACCAAAGATTGATCTACATAAAAATATTACCGGTAAACTAAATAAAGATTATGAAAGCAAATATTACCGGTAAACTGATGGTAATTATATAAAAATATTACCATTATATCGATCCAATATGTTTGCTTTGTATATGTTGAAGCACAATCTGGCGCGGGCTGGATTCGACGACTCTCCATTGGCCGTTAGTCGTCTTCTCGAGCCCTAGTAGACCTGTCAACAAAGAGAACCCGTTAGGAGTGGACCCGAGGCCGTAGCCCCGGGGTCCACCTCCGACGGTCAAGTTAGTATGCGCTGTAGCATAGCATAAGTTGTTAGGATTAGAGATAACATGTCATGTATATATAGGACATGGATTAGGGTTTAGGTGTAGAGTGGGCAGATCTGCGGGCCCGACCCATTCTCGCCCGGCCCAGGACCATACGTCCACAAGCCCCCAAGTCTAGTATGAGATAGCGCATGGCTATGTTATGCTAGACTTAAGTTCTGCTCATGGCGCGTAGGTGAAAGTGGATCCCGTGTCTTGCATCCCGGTAGGCGTACCTTTTGTACCAAGAGCGACGGCGATGGTGCGACATAAGACATGCTTCAGTAGCGGCGGTGCGGCGCGACAAAGAGGTGCGACAAAGACGTGTCACAAGATAAGTGCGGCATGCGCGACAAAGAGGTGCGACGAAGATGTGTCACAAGATAAGTGCGTGTTGTCTTGGCGACAAAGAGATGCGACGAAGACATGCTTGCGCGCATTACATCCGTCTTTACAACCGACAGAGGACGTCTCCCATGCGGCAAGATGGTGCGAATATTTAAACCGTCTTTGTACCGCTTCCAAATAATCTGCGTGACGCGTGCACGGAAACAATGGTAGCATATACCCGTAGCCCCAAGTTTGATGGTGCTACTCGTGTAGGAGCATTAAACTTATTTAATCTGCGAAAAACACCGAATGCAAGATTAAAGTATATGCCGCGAATCGCAAGATATAAAACCTAATGAATTGAAACAATAGACAAGACATATCATGAATAATATATAAGAGAAGTGGTAGTGCGCACCGTCGGGATGCGCATCGAGCGAAATAATTAATTATGTTTTTTTTTTTTTTTTTTTTTTTTAATGTATAAAATAAAACTCGGATGGATGTACCGTGACCGCGACTAATAGACACAGATGGATTTATCGTAACCGTATAGACTCGAACGTTTGTGGATGATCGCAGATGTATATACCACGGCCTTTGTCCTGTGCGCATCATGGCGATTGACTAGCATCGTGGTGTTCGCGCGTACGCGTTCTCTGCGAAGATGTCTGAACGCACGGCCTAACACGGGTAGATTTATCGCGACTGCGTTGTTCGAGCGTGAACATGCATACCAACCGTAAAAACAGTATCTGCGCGAATTAATGCGCGGCTAAAAAATAAAATTGCTCCGATCATGCGGATATTTTCTTAGGTCCGATCGTGCGGACTTTTTCTTTTATATGTAAAAGAATAGACTATTCGTAAATAATGATCTTTTGATAACAATATGCTATTTAACGTAATGTTTTATGCAACGTTTAGATTTGACCATATAATTTTCACAAACAGTATCACTATAACAAACGTAAATTTGTTTCCATGTATCGAAGTCTATAAAAAGTGAGAAAACTTGACTTTTGTTTTTATCAAAACATAACTTTTGTTTTTATTAAATCAGTGCTTTGACGTGATATATGATTTCTGCCATGATAATCGAATAGAACTTATTTACGCATGGCAGAATGCAAAGTTTTTAGAGTTACCGACTTTAGAAATTGATTTCTGTGTTTCGGTAATATGAGAACACGAAACATAGTTTATTCGTGGTCCCACGGATGGCGCCAACTTGTTGAAGCATAATCTGGCGCGGGCTGGATTCGACGACTCTCCCTTGGCCGTTAGTCGTCTTCTCGAGCCCTAGTAGACCTGTGAACAAAGAGAACCCGTTAGGAGTGGACCCGAGGCCGTAGCCCCGGGGTCCACCTCCGACGGTCAAGTTAGTATGCGTTGTAGCATAGCATAAGTTGTTAGGGTTAGAGATAACCTGTCATGTATATATAGGACATGGATTAGGGTTTAGGTGTAGAGTGGGCCGCATCTGCCGGGCCTGACCCATTCCTGGCCCAGTCCGGACCATACGTCCACAGTATAAATATTACGATGTTTGTTTTATGTGCTTTACATGCAAGTTATATTTATTTTATTTCATGGATGACGCTTGTCTTTGGTTCTTGCTTTTAGTGTTGTGATAGTTTTCGATAATCATCTATTCTGTTATAGTGGTAAAGGTTAGGTATGGTGAATCCCCATTTTAAGACACAAAGAACAAGGCACTTCGTTGGTCATGTTGCCTGGTGTAAATTGGTGAAGCATTCGTCTACAATATCTTTTTAGTAATGTATTTTTTTTTTCCATGATTTGTAAGTATCTGATGAACAGTTTTCAATGTATTCAAGATAACAATGTCTGCTGTTAGAGAATGAGATGCTTCTCATGGTGGTAAATTTTTTGGGTAAATTTCTATGCACTTCTTCTATCATTGTCTTTTACTTTATCAAGTAACTATCACAACATTATTATGAAATACTCCATGATTTGATGTCGAAGAGAATGAGAATAGAAGCACTCTTCGGCTGGAACTGTTTGCAGATATGTGAGATCATTGCAAGCAGTTACATATAGGCATGAATACACCATGCCTCAAGCACCAATGTACTCTAAGGGTTGTTTGGACTCAAAAGTGTCTTAGCCTCTTAGGGGATTTTTGGACAAAGTATGTTACATGTAATGATACGGAAGGAATTTTGCATCAGTCTACATAATGTTTCTTTTGTTACATTTTCATTTTTTTGTTTAAGGCATAGACCAAAGATTCTTACAGTTGAATACAATCATTACCACACTCGCCTCAACTTGTCATTATATTACAGCACCACACAATATATAAAAAAGAAATACTCGTATTCCTCTCCGATGTGTGATTGAAAACCAGATACTTCATAGTAATAATTAATAATCGTTTTACAAGATATGATGTACTCCGTCACTAGTTACTAACTCTAAATGGTGGGAGCTGAATATGTACGTGATGGCATGAAAAATATAACAGTTTCTTTCTTTGTTTTATTTCATATTCATGAATGGTGGACTTAATAAAGTTGAGGGTGGTCTCTGATTGTGTAAAAGACGGCTATTTTGTATTTAGTGTAGATTTAATAATGATCAAGGAGGGATGGGATGTGCGTTGAAAAATGATAAAGGTAATAATAAGAGGGATATACGAGTGTGGGAGGGATATATATTACATCGTAAAGGCCCGACCAACTCCATATTGCCTTAGCTCATGATTTGAGTTGTGCCCAGTAGGAAGGGAGTCTCTGTACATGGAAAAAAGCCAATAGCCTTATGTTACTATATTTATATTGCCGCAACAATTAGTTCTTAAAAAGAAAAAAGGTTGAAGAATTTGTACACTATCTGGCTTATAAGGTTATTAAAATCTAACCACAAATATGACAGATAACGATTAACATAACACTCATTCCAAATAATTTTTATGAATACCGTATAGTATATAAACAGCAGAATTGTTACTCCCAACCGATGTGGGATTGAAAATCTGTACTCCATATTAATACCCTTTTCTAAATGACTAAACACATTCACTACTTCATAATTATTATCACACTATTCGAATTCAGTTCAGTAAAGAACCTTGAGATTTTTGCGGATGGTGGTGGAAACGGTTGATGTTAGTAATTCTATTTATGCGGACGGTGGTCGAGGTCCGTAGTATATCATTTACGTGTACGAGAAGTGTAATGGTCTCCTCCGTCTTTCTTTATTTCATTTTTGTGCCAGGACATATGAGATATGGTATGTTTTTGTGGTTTCGTTTGTCAGATATTGAGTTCATATAGATTATATTATACTAGCGGTCATAAGAGATTGTGTGCCTTGTAATATTTAGCTTTATACAAGTTTTACCGTGTCGGGCATACAATTATTGACGTTTTCTTTAAAAAAGAACGAGTTATCATGGTGAAGATCAAGAGTTGCTTATATCTAACTGTTGTAAATCATTTTATTGAGACACCCATCGGGGACAATAATAAGGTTAACCTATGAACCAATTCTTGTAATCTGTAAACACCCATTATGTTACATGCTAACTAAAATTGATACAAGAATATGATAATTTGGTTTTGGTCTGCCTTTTTGTATAAGAAATCTTTCTACTGGATCAACCTGCACCCCGTCTATTCATAGAATCATAGAACAAATCTTCATAGTTATCATATGGTAGGCATCCTATTTTACGAACCGACTTATATTTTGGAGAAGATTTATCCTTATTTGCTATTTAGACGTCCAATCACTTTTTACATTCCAAATCCTTGAGTTGGACAACTTTTTGTAGGCGCCCGTTAATGGATTCCAGAAAAACAACTCACGAGTATTCGATGAAGCTACACATTCCAAATCCATCCACGCTTCATAGAATTGAATAGTAGAACATAAACTATTTCACGATTATGAGTTTTAAAACGGGATAACACGAGTGGTAGTTGGACTGGTTGTTGAGATCTTCACAGTCATTCATAAGGGGACTATTAAAAGTTTGAGGCATGCGGAAAGTATATTTGATATAAGTTTGTTTGATCATGTTTACCGAATAGTATTTACAGCAATAGTTAATGTATTTTCATAATGTTATTAACACAAAAAATGCCTCAGCTTATAGTTGAGAATGATAAAACATTCTTAGATATTTTCGTTCTATATTTTGTTTTGACCAATCAAATGATACATAAATTTATGTTTTGAGGGGTTTGTAACAGAAGATAAATATATGTTTTATCTTAAATGAAGCTTTCTTACAATGTCTTACATCGCATTGTTTCAACCATTTTGTTTGGGTTAAGCTGAATTAGGCTATTGCAACACCAAAGTGTGGCTTCGATATCGGGATCTATATGGCTAAACTGTTGTTCTCCAACTTAAAATGGTGGTATCATTTCGAGTTACACAATCTTCGCTCAACTCTAAGCTACAAATTAAGCTCTTGAAAGTCTAAATTCCTCTCAACTTGTGAAGTGTGACAATCTCGTAGTACAAAAGCCATAAAAATAAATGATCAACCTTTCTTAGTTGGCATTCGTTCATAATCATCACACCTTATTACACCACTAGTGGTTTCGAAACAAGTGATGTCACCACTAGTGGTTTCGAAACAAGTGATGTTATTAGTTGTAACATAATACAAAAAGATGATAGTAAATTTCAGTTAAGCAGTGTGTGGTATATAATACAAAATACTCGTTGAGTGTGGAAAAAAAAATTAGAATTGGTATTAAATTGACCGGGAGGTGTGTCAACAAGAGATTTTATTTGTAATAATCTCTGATAACACACCAACCAATCAGCATAAGACTTAAACAAATTTACAAATTGTTTACCACCGCAATATATAAATAACAATAATTTTACTCTCGTATCGATGTGGGATTGAAAACCAAACAACTATTTACAAAATGTACACTATCTTCAACTCAGCTACACGATTATACTTTATTCATTTTTCTTGATCATCAAACCTTATGCCGTCACTTCTCATCACAATATCCACGCTCGTTAAATAACAAATGGTGTTGTTTTTATGGGTGGTGGTGGATATATACAGTTAGTGTTATTTGGGGTTGTTTATCCGGATGGCGGTGATCTTGGTGTTGAGTGTAGGAGAGGATCTCGTGGGAGTATCTACGCTAAAGCGTGAAAATGTGACGGTCTCTTTCTTTGTTTGATTTCGTATTCATGATTAGGATATAGAGTATGTAGTTGTAGTTTTTCACATATTGAATTCTTAACACTGAGTTCATGGAGTTGAATATATGAGACGTCATAGAAGATTGTGTGCGTTATAACAGTTGCTTGTTGTAAATTATACCGTCTTAATTAGGGGCACTGTTCAGAATACAAATGAATGATGTGATATGGATTTGATGGTGGAAGAATATCTGTGAATGTATTCGGTAGACGAGAAGACCGAGCATTCTTTGTTCATGGTACGTTCATATTAGCATTGCTTTCAATCATATTTAATATTACTTATAGAAATCATTTATATGGTCATATTCATGGGTAAAAGGTCAAAGACCCGGTAAATATATTACTCCAAAAAACGTTTAAGTACAAAGGATATGGGTGAATCTCACATCTCAGCCCGTTACATAGGCGAAAAGCTTACATAACAGGATACTTCCTAATCTCTATATAAGAAAATAAACCACTACTCACAAGATAACATTAGACTCTTATGTAGATAAAATTACTTCCTACCAGGGCCTTGGAACTTGATACCATACGTTTCATAATAGGCATCCAATTTTCCTGGAAGATCGTAAATCTGATCCGCATAGTTATCATAATCATGAGCATCATAATCATCTTCACGATCATGACCACCACCAAATAGATTACTCGACTCATCAAAGGTGTTCACAACCTCCTCTTCATCACTATCAGAATCCACAATCTCTCCCACCTTAGTGAATGAGTTAACCCTCTTAGTAAAAGAAGTAGACGGGAAATCCTTATTATAACCTTGATAATTAACCTTTTTAATAGGATTACCATTATCATCAACAAGATCGAGTAGCTTTCCCATCAATAAGAAGTCTTTCAAACTCCCCAATTTTCTCAACAATAGGGGTAGGATCAACCTCGTTAGCTTCCATTGACTCACTCACAAGCGGATCTTGTGATACATTACCTGTCTTGAGAGACTCAACCTCCTTTGCTTCCATTGTATTACCAGAATCCTCCACATCAGTAGGATTGCCACAATCATCACAATCGATCGTATTTAGTGTATCAAAAGGCTTAGATGTAGCAATCTTTTTCCCACTCGTATTAGCCTCATTGGCTTTCTTCTTTGCATTATCCATGTTCTTGGGCTCAGGCGGAGGCGCTTTAGGTTGTTACCAAAAACAGTGTTTCAGCGTTTATTTTGTATCTAAATCCCACTCGTATTTATTTTGTATCATTATCCACTCGTATGGTCATATTCATGTTACCATTGATGTATCTAAATGCTACTATATTTGTGAATACTGAAGCCAAAAATAGTTTTTATGATGATCAGCGTTTTGCTTATATGGCTTTCCCCAGCAGACCCGGTTCGACTCCCTGCAACGGTGAGTGCTAACTAGTTAAAATATTAGCTATATGGCTTGATTATTATAATTAAGCTTTAAACAAACACCCTCCATGTCTTAGTTTAATTCCACAGTCATTCATAATCATCACACCTAATTCTGCCACTAATTGCGATTCTAATAAAATATTGAGAACTTATATGAATTAGCTAGTAAGTAATTGCTATTCGTCGTACTAAAGGAGTTTGGATATACGCCTAAGTTAGTAAATATTTGTGTATATATGTGTTATGATTCGTGCTTACATTGGTTTAGTTTAAAAGTTAATTTAATTTATCTCAATAACTCGTGCTTTCACACGGATTAAACTTATAAAGAGAAATAACGTAAGTCGTTATTGAACGTGAAAAAAAAAACAAAAGAAAAAAGCCTGGGCATCTTTACTTATTCTCGACGAATTAAATGAATCGCTCGAATGTGTACAATCTCCGGTATTTGTTAATCGTAACTCGTGCTTTCATTTTAATATTTATAATTATGTGTATGATTAATATATAATAAAAATAATATTTATAAATATCAATAATATATTTGTTGTTTTGAGGAAAAAAAAGTTAAGGGTATAAAGTCGAGTGGTAATTAATAAATTTATAGCGTTATTAAAAAATATGAAAACTTGTAAATTAACTTAAGTTTCAATATTTTATTTAAAATTTAATAACTAAAAAGTTTCTAAATTACCTTTTTATTCGTATTTATTTATTTTTTTTACTAAATTGGGATGAGTTTAATGAAATTGTCTCAATCTGCACTAACTATAAAAAATATGATGACTCTCTTACGTGGAAAATTGTTTTTAAACAGAAAAATGGAAATTGTATGAATTGTTTCATAAAGAAGTTCTAAGTTCTTCATTGTCAAACAACACATATAACAATCAACATTACACGTACATCAATAAACTAATTTCACAACACTACAATATATAAACAAGTAAAACTTCTATTCTTCGGCCGATGTGGGATGGAAAACCTGATACTTCATAGAAATAACTAATATAGATGTACGTTGTCTTCACTTCAATTCCACGATGATATCATATATCTTTTTTTTTTTTTTTTTTTTTCTTTTTCTTTTCTTGATTGTGTCACCTTATTCCGCCATTAGTTACTAACTCTAAATGGTAGGAGTATCTATGTGATGCCACGAAAAATGTAACCGTCTCCTTCTTTGATTTATTTCATTTTCATGTGGTGACTTCATATAAGAATTGTATAAGCTAAAATCTAAATGAGACTAGTAACTTTATCGTTTGAATAAAGTCAACAACCACAAATAACCATTAACTACATTTTTACTTAGGTTCTTCCGCTCACTGCAACAAATTTTAAACGCTCATTATGATATTACTTTTCCGTCACCGTCCACTTCAATAATTTTAAATCGCTCATTGGGAATTTTTTTTTCGTCATAAGTAAAAAATATGAGAATTGTATAAGTTAATAATTATCTAAGCGATTGACTTTATTTTTTGTAAAGTCAACGACCACAAACAACCATCGATTGCCCTTTGACCTAGGTTATACCCGCCCGATGCAATAATTTTAAAACTGCCCACTGTGGTATTACTAGTAATTTTTAGGCCTTTTGCATATACATTTTCACAAAGATTTAAAATTGCATATATGTATTTAAAACAGGCAAAAAAAATCATTGTATAATGTGAATTAAAAACTTGTACCAAAGATATATAAGCAAATATTCATCTTTACACTGTGTTCTCGAGTTAGAGTTAAGAAAGAAAATGAAAAGGAAACATAAGAAGTTGTATTTTTGAGTTTCACTTAGAGAAGAAAAGGAAATGAATACAAAATAGTGTAATTTGAGTAATTTTTAAAGTAAAGTGTTTCCACCAAAAAATGGGGTGAAAATGTTTACTTCATATTACTTTACCTTTCTTTACTAACCGAACGCAAGAACACACAAAAACACAGTGTTAGAGATATATATATGCAATTCTTCTTTATTTTTTTTCATCATCGCCCACAACCAGTGGATCGCTTTTTTACTTTTTAGAGAAAATTAAAAACCGAAAAACCCGAAACCAAACAAAAAACCAACAAAAACCGAATCGAAAAAACCATCCGAAACTAAAAACCGATTGATCGCTTTTTACTTTTTCAAAAACATGAAAATTTTGGTTGGTTTCGGTTTTTGCCCAAAACCGAACCATAAAAACCAAACCAAATCGGTTTTATTGTATAATTAATATAATAAAAATAATAACTAAATAAACCAAATTTATAAAATCATGTTCATTTTGTGGGTAAATTATAATATATTTATCTTAACGTTTATATGCGTATTTGTCGTGTACATGTGTTTACTTGACAATATATCAATACATATATGACAATGATCAAACTATGTGTATCTTCATTTGCATGTGTGTGTACCTCATCTATATGTGTGTAATTGTGAAAATATAGGATAAACATTATCCAGCTTAGATTAAAAGAAAAAAATAACTAGTTTTTTTTACGTAAAACAAGTTTGTTGGTATAAATTGTTCACACCCAAATGTAAACGGTTATAAACCAAACTAACCGAAAAACTGAATCGAAACCGATAATAAACCGAAAAAGACGCACCTCATAAACCGGCAGGTTTGGTTTTAAGTTTTATAAACGACCTCATAAAAGTTTTATAAAACGAATATTTCGGTTCGGTTTCGGTTTTAGCAAAAAACCGAACCAAATCGAACCATGCTCACCCCTAACAACCACAATTTTTAAATCGCCCACTACGATAATTTTTTTCATCACCTCCCACTGCTACAATTTCTAATCAAATATAAAAAAGAACGGAAAACAAATATGAGAATTTTACAATTTCTAAACCGCCCACAGCGATATTAAAAAATGAAAAAAAAATATGAGAATTTTATAAGTTAATAGTGATTTTTTACCTCACTTTATTTTTGTAAAGTGAAATACCACACCAACCATCAACCAAACAAATATAAAAAAGAACGGAAAACAAATATGAGAATTTTACAATTTCTAAACCGCCCACTGCGATACTAAAAAATGAAAAACAAATATGAGAATTTTATAAGTTAATAGTGATTTTTTACTTCACTTTATTTTTGTAAAGTGAAATACCAAACCAACCATCAACCAAACAAATATAAAAAAGAACGGAAAACAAATATGAGAATTTTACAATTTCTAAACCGCCCACTGCGATACTAAAAAATGAAAAACAAATATGAGAATTTTATAAGTTAATAGTGATTTTTACTTCACTTTATTTTTGTAAAGTGAAATACCAAACCAACCATCAACATAATACAAACCCACAATTTAAATGCTAAACTGAGAATTTTATAAGTTAATAGTGATTTTTTACTTCACTTTATTTTTGTAAAGTGAAATACCAAACCAACCATCAACCAAACAAATATAAAAAAGAACGGAAAACAAATATGAGAATTTTACAATTTCTAAACCGCCCACTGCGATACTAAAAAATGAAAAACAAATATGAGAATTTTATAAGTTAATAGTGATTTTACTTCACTTTATTTTTGTAAAGTGAAATACCAAACCAACCATCAACATAATACAAACCCACAATTTAAATGCTAAACTGCACCAAGCTATACATATAAACAGAAATTCTTCTCCCCACCCGATGTGGGTTTCCAAAACTGATACTCTATACTAATTACATATTGAAAAAATTGTCTTCACTTCGCTCAATTCCGCAATCATATTACATTCACTGTATATCCCTGAATTTTTTTAATAGGATGACCATCATCATCCACAAAGGTAGCTTTCCAATCAATAATTAGCTTTTCAAGCTCCTCAATTTTCTCAACAATAAGAGTAGGACAAACCTCCTTAGCTTCCATTGTATTTTCAGAGTCCAACTCTGCCCCATCCTTAGCCACGACATCAGTATGAATGCCACATTCATCAGTATCTATCATATTAAGGATTTCAAACGTATTTGATGTAGCAAACGTATTTTGATGTACCAGCTAAGTTAGAGGCCTTCTTTTTTGTAGTATCAACATGCTTGGGTTCGGGAGGAGGCACTTTAGGTTGATACCTAAACTTAGGACCCACAACAAGTTTAATAAAACCGTGGATGACTTGTTTTACGGATTTATGCCACCTTCAGTTAAGCTATGGGCACAACATGATAGCAACTAAATTTACTGCACTAGATGAATTTCATAAATTTAACACTATTAGAACTCTTTTACGTTAAAATATGACTTAGTGCATATATTAGAGTATACTATATATTGTGCAAGAATACGCCACAAAGATCGTTAGTACTATTGTAGTTTAAAATTTTGATGCTCTTATAATATATATTTACCTTATTAATTTATTATTCACAACGGATAATCGTGACAATCCATGTGATGAAATTAGAGAAATATTATTATTGAGTACACACAAATAAGAGGGATATATATTACATCGCAAAGGCCGGACTAACTCCATATTGCCTTAGCTCATGATTTGAGTTCTGCCAGTTGGAAGGGAGTCTTGTACACTATAAAATGGCAATAGCCTCATGTTGCTATTAACCGCTTTGACCTCCAATCTCTATAATATTACAGATTACTATATTTATATTGCTGCAATAATGAGCGAGCACCATGTATTATTCTTACATCCAATAATATTATTGCTTAATGTTATCCCAGCCTAAAATTTTCACCAACACTGAAGTTATTATCAAAAAAAATGTAATGTATAATCAAAAAAACATTGCACAATAATGTATTTAATTCTTAAAAATAAAAAATTAGCACAAGTAATGTCTTTAGTTCTTAAAAACAAAAAAATTAAGAATTTGTACAAGTTGATCACTCTCCTGCTTATATGCGGTTATTACAATCCAACCACAAGTATGACATATAACGATTAACATAACACTCAATGTAACCACAAACTAGAACAAGTAATGTCTTTATTTCTTAAAAATAAAAAGTTAAGAATTTGTACAAGTTGATCACTATCTGGCCTATATTCAGTTAGTACAATCTAACCGCAAATAAAACAGATAACGATTATCATAACACTTTTTCCAATTTATTTGCATGAATACCGTATAGTATATAAACAACATAATTCTTACTCCTCAACCGATGTGGGATTGAAAATCTATACTCCATATTAATACCCCTTTCTAAATGACTAAACACATTCACTACTTCCTAATTATAATCACACTATTCAAATTTAAT
Source organism: Chrysanthemum lavandulifolium (assembly GCA_022545495.1). Taxonomy (NCBI): domain Eukaryota; kingdom Viridiplantae; phylum Streptophyta; class Magnoliopsida; order Asterales; family Asteraceae; genus Chrysanthemum; species Chrysanthemum lavandulifolium. The sequence continues at coordinate 314,536,811 of CM040238.1, forward strand.
TCAATAGATGTATTTTTAAATTCTATACACCCTTATTGTATAACGAGGTAGCTTTTTTACCTCGTTATACAACAAGGGTGTATAAACGGGGGTCCATTTATCGTATATTACCTCGTTATACAATAAGGGTGTCCAGAATTTAAAAATACATCTCGTTATACAATAAGGGTGTATAAACGGGGGTCCATTTATCGTATATTACCTCGTTATACGATAAGGGTGTCCAGAATTTAAAGTACACAGCGAAGCTTGAGATTCTTGTGCGGATGGTGGTGAACACGGTTGATGCTAGTTCTATTTATGCGGATGGTGATAGTATGTGCAGTAGTAGTATATTATTTACGTGGCGCGAGAATTGTAATGCCCTCTTCCCATGTTTCTTTATTTCCTCTTTATGATTAGGACATATGATATATGGTATGTTTTTGTGGTTTATGAGATATTGAATGCTCTATATTCAGTTCATATAGATTATAATATACTAGCGGTCATAAAAGATTGCGTGCCTTGTAATATTTAGCTTTAATTTATACAACTTGTACCGTGTTGGGAATACAATCGTCGACATTTTCTTTATATGAAAAAGAACGAGTTATCATGGTGAAGATCAAAAGTTGCTTGTATATAACGGCTGCAAATCATTTTTGAGAGACACCTATTGGGGACAACAATAAGGTTAATCTATGCAACAATTCTTGTAATCTGTCAACACCCATTATGTTTTGATACAACAATATGATTGTTTGGTTTTGGTATGCGTTTTGTGTATAAGAAATCTTTCTACCAGATCAACCTCACCCTGACGATTCATATAATCATAGAACAAATCTTCATAGTTATTATATGGTGCATCCAGTTTTGTGAACCGACTTATATTTTGGAGAAGAGTTGTCCTTATTTGCCATTGTACACGTCCGATCACTTTTTACATTTTTAGTGAAATACGCAATTGGCTTAATGTTTATTCGTCTATATCTCATAGGCCAAACAGAGAAGTTACGCTCATTATCAACCAATTAGTAAGTTCAGAATCCCTTGGCTCTTTAAGACAGTTGGCTACATACATAAATGTTTTCCTTAGCAGATAGTTATATGTAGGAGCTTAAATCGGCTTTTCGTGCACAACTTTATGTAGAAGGCATTATTGGTTTGATGTGAAGAAAATATATAGGGCTCTCTTAGTGAACAAATTCATTAGTTATGCTTTGGGTAGACCGACCCATTTTGACCTGCTACCCAATCCACCGACCCGATAACTGCTGTTCTTGATGTATCTTTCTGATGGTTTCACAGGCAACTTGTTAAAAAAATCTAACTTACATGCTGCTTCATGCATAACAATATATATAGGTTCAAGGAACACTTAGCTAGCAAAACGCATTCGTCTTAAGCTCGGGTCTTTCTCATGATGCTGTGTCGGAGTTCGAATTAACTGTAGATCGAAGAACTTTTAATGAGTGATTCAATAATCCAAGGCAAGTATTTGCGATGGGCTGGATATATACCGCATCTCTTGTTCTATAGATATTACTGTTGTTACTCATCCTGGTTGTTTGTCTTATATTTCCTCAACTTATATATGAAGATAGTACCATTTGCTCGTAAGTATAGATCAAACCAAAAAACCTGAAAACTATGCCAATAGAAATCTTTGATAGATGGGCTAATAGAATGCTATATTTCCTTAAACATCTATATTTAAGTTTGCTCACATGTTATTTTCAAATAAGAATTATTAGTATTTTTTGGTAATAAAGATATGTTGAAAAAACTAGCACTCTCTTCGCGAGCTTGGATGGGGCCTACACACCGGAGCCATGGTTCTAGGAAAGATTTCCGGAACAGGATTCCGTCTCTCAATGTGTACTGCCTTGCCTTGATCCACAGTTTTCTAGCCTTGTTATCATCTGCCGACAGTGTTTCATCCCTTAGATATTCGATCAGGTCATCCATGTATCCCCGTCTTCCTCCACGATTGCCAATACCTCCTTTTCTTCGATGGACTTTTCCTTCAAGACCTCCACGAGCACCTGTTTTGTCAGGTGAGAAAAGCTGGTAGATGCAATCTTGTTCAGTGTGTCTGCTTGCTTGTTCTGGCTCCGGGAAATCTGTTTGATAGAGAACGTCCGGAATCCTTCGATCAGTGCTTTAGCTTTTGCCAAGTAGCGTGCCATACTATCCTCCTTTGCCTATACGCTCCATTTATCTGATTTGCCATGAGGCGGGAATCAACGTTTGCTGATAGGTCTTTTACTTGCATCTGTTCCGCGATTCTCAATCCCGCGATCAGTGCCTCATACTCAGCCACGTTGTTGGATGCCTCGAATTCAAAACGCAGGGCGTATGTGAATTCCTTTCCTTCAGGATTTGTTTGGATTAGGCCTGCCCCGGAACCTTCCTGGCATGAGGATCCGTCCGTGAATAAATTCCACGGCTCCAAGTATGGTTGCTTCTCCCCTTCGTTGTCTGGAGTTCCTTCTTCTGGGATTTCGGCGATGAAATCCGCTAGCACTTGCCCTTTAATGGCTATCCGTGGTCGGAAGCTAATGTCATGCTCGTCAAGTTCTATTGCCCATCCGGCCATTCTTCAACTCTTCTCCGTTTTTGTCAGGACTTGCTTCAGTGGTTGATCCGTGATTACCGCCACAGGGTGTGCTTGGAAGTATTGCCGCAGTCTGTGGGACGCATACACCAGTGCTAGGGCAAGCTTTTCCATTGAGGTGTAATTCATCTCCAGACCCTTTAGGGCGCGGCTGACAAAATACACAGGCTGTTGCCGCGACTCCCTTTGTGCCAACAAAACCGACTTCTGACTTCACGGGACGCGCGTGTACATGATCGCTCTTCTTTCGGGTTTGGTGAAATAACCATTGGTAGGTCGGCAATATGCTGCTTCATCTCTTTGAATGCCTGTTCTGCCTCGGCCGTCCAGTGAAAGTCGCTTCTTCTTGATGCACTTCTTCAAATGTCTTGAAGAATGGGAGCGATTTTTCACGACTGGACATGAAACGGCTCGGACTATCTAACTTTCCGCTCAAAGATTGCACCTCCTTTTTGGTTGTTGGGGATCTGAGCACGGCCACGGCCTTGGACTTATCCGGGCAGGCTCTGATGCCCTCCTTGCTTATCACATGTCCTAGGAACATTCCTTCTTCTGCCCCAAATGTGCATTTTTTAGGGTTTTGTTTCATGTTGATATTCCGTAAGGTTCTGAAAGTCTCCTCCATGTCCCTAAGTACTTCTTCTTCTGAGTGGGTTTTGATGACTAGATCGTCAACGTATACTTCCAAATTTCTTCCAATCTGCTTCTCATAAGCTTTGTCCACGAGCCTCTGGTATGTGGCACCGACATTCTTCAAACCAAAAGGCATTTTAGTGTAGCAGAAGATGCCTTGGTTTGTGTGGAATGCTGTTTTCTCCTCATCCCCGTTTAAATGGGTATCCGCAGAGGGACTCGAATTTCCAGTCAATCTCCGGCAGGGGGTAGCAATCCTTTGGATATGCTTTGTTCAAATCTTTGAAATCCACACACATTCTCCAGCTTCCGTCGCTCTTTTTGACGAGAACGGGATTAGACAACCAGTCGTGGTAGTGCACCTCCTTCATGATTCCTGCCGCAACCAGTTTGGTGACATCTTCATTGATGGCTTTGTTTCTTTCTGGGGCTTGCCCTCTCTTCTTTTGTCGTACGGGGTTGTAGCCTTCTCTGACGTTCAGCTTATGTTCCGCGATTGTCCGCGGAACTCCTGTCATATCAGAGGGTTCCCAAGCAAAGATGTCCAAGTTAGTTTTGAGCAGATCGCAGAGGCTCTGTTTTCCTTTTTCACTTAACCCCCCACCCAATGGTGATCGTTTGGTCGGGGAATCTAGGGTTGATAGCGACTGCGATTCCTTCCTTCACCTCTGCCTCCCTGGTAGTATGATAGAGTTCTGGTTCTGCGACCATTCTGCATTCAACCGGGACTACCTTGTCACTATGCAAAGTCACGACTTCGTCACAGGTAGGAAACTTCAACATCCCGTGTGATGTGGATGGCACTATTCTCAACAGCCTAATCCCCGGCCGTCCGATTATCCCGTTGTAAGGAGAAGGGGATCGTACCACCATGAAATTCATCTAGGTGCTAGCTGACTTCTTCCCATCTCCCAATGTCACCTCCAGGAGGATCTGTCCCAATGGCCATGAAAGCTCTCCACTTAAGCCCAGTAATGGTGACGAGGCGGGGATCAGTCTCTTGCGGATGTCCGGACTTAGCTTGTTGAAGCAGTGCTTGTACAGAACTTCCGAAGCACTTTCGTTATCCACGTACATCCTGTGGATTGTGCATCCCTCTACATCTGCCTTGATCACCAGCGGATGGTCATCCCAATCATCCCCGGATATGGGGGGGAAAGATATCTCCGTGTTAGGACCACGCAACTTCATTACTTCGGGTTCTAACAGCTTGCCACACATGCTTTACAACAAAATCTACAAGCGATCCATCAAGCTTCCACTGAACGGTGTCAGCTTGATCTCAAAATAAAGTAGGAGGAGTAACGTTTCCCAGCATAGGGAAGGTAGTATACCACGATTCAGACCACGTCCAAGCACCATCATTCACAACATCAGCCACTTTTTCATGCCTAATAAAACCCGCGTTACTGAAAGCACAATATGTCACATAGTTCATCAAAGGACAATGCGCATTCCAAGTATCGTACCAAACAAAAACAATGCACCTATTTCCAATTTTATACCAAACATGGGGCGAATAAGATTACGGATTTAGAGAAGCTTACACCACCCCCAACTTACATATTGAACTTTTGCTCTTGGTTACCATCACAGAGTTAGGATAATTAGTTTGAGCGAAAGTTAAGAAAATATATAGTTTTCATGTTTTACTTGCACCGAATATCTAAATGGAGTGACATTATTGATCGCTTACTCCCTATTGCTCATACGAATAACGCTATTATTATTGTTGGTCGTCTAATCGTAGCTGCTACTTCGTATTTCGTATGGTAAGAGTTCATGGAAAAGATGAAAGAAATTTGGAGCAGTTGTCTAAGATTGTGAGGCTAAAGATTGCATCAATTAGGTTCAAGAAAAAGCCTCGTGTGGAACAAATGTATAGGACGTGGAAGATTTCGAGTATCATACCATATGGTGGTTGATTAGTTAGTATCTAGAGGTCCTTGTGTGTATTGCTTATCTTGCGTAGGTCCTCTTGGTCGTGGTTCGGTTTTGGTTGTTATGTTTTGTGTATGTGCAAAGCATATAGAGTGTTTTGTTAGGTTTTTCTTAAGGTGTCTCATTACCATCCTCCCATGTACCTAACAACATCATCATATTTTATATATTCATCGGGTATAAACCCTTTACCCAAAAAAATATCTAAATGTGTATTCACATGGATCAATTGTTTATGTGAAAGTTAAAATATAAAGCTTCCACATGTTCATTTTGATGTTCTACAAATATTGTTTTTGTTAAATTGTACCGACCCTACCCGAAATGCCTTGTTAATTGTTGACCCGTTAATACTTTTGCCTTCACTATTCTATGAACCACCTTAGACTGGTGGCTATCTCTGCCACTGCCGAGAGTTGATTATTATTAAAAAGATAGAGCTCGAGACTTATAATTGTAATCGATCCGAGTTTGAGCTCGGACTTTAGCAACCTTAGGCTTGACTTAACTTGTTTCTACCCTTACCCACTTGTTATATTAATGAATATTGTCAATTTTAAGTTAACCTCTGTTAAATTCTTAACAGGCTCAATTGTTATTCGAGTATACTCTAGTAGAAATTCTTTAGGAAATCACGTTACACCTTCATAAATTCAGGGTACTAAGGATTTCTCTTAACTAAGTTGAGGGTATTTAACTATCTTTTGACCAAGGTTTTATTAGTGATTTATTTATTTATTATTTTCTTTTTGGTTACAGCTGCATTTTGACTTATACTTTATCCACCAACTGTAATAATTTTTAAACGGCCCATTGTCTTTTTCTTTTCTTTTTTTTAGTAAGTAAAAAATATGAGAATTGTATAAATTGATGGTTAAGAGCGAGTAGAATAAAAGAATTGAGAATCCTATAAGTTCATGGTTTAGAGACTTATTATGTAGTTATACAAGACCACATAACAAGCGCACATAACCATCAACATAGTAGACACTACAATTTAACAATTAGCCAACACTAAAGCATATATATACAAGAAAAGTTTCTTTTCCCCACCCGATGTGGGTTTCCAAACTTGATACTCCATACTAATTATCTTTTACAAAATGTACACTGTCTTCACTTCGATCAATTCCACAATCATATCTCAATCATTTTTTGCTAATTAACACTCGTTCATAGTCATTGTCCCACCGGTGACCACTACTTTCTTCGGTGACCGTCATTGTCACTTCAATCAAATTTATTAGATCGAGATTAAATGAGTAAACATGGAGAAGGGTCCCGTGGGAGTTTTACGTGAAGGCCGCGTGAAAAATACAATGGTCACTTTCTATGTTTTTGTTATTTCTTTTCATAATTAGGATATATCATACATGGTATGTTTTTGTGGTTAGTCAATTTGTAATAGAAGATTGATTGTGTTTATGACATCCAACTTGCTTTAAATTATACCGTCTTAGGCGTACAATATTTCATAGTTCTTATATGGTAGGCATCTTATTTATCACAGAAACGGGTTTTAATTTGCTTTTCATTAGCAATTCTATACGCGTGCGGCGTGCCCAATCGCCTTTTATATTATTAGTGGAAATTTTGTTAAGTTGTCACAAGTACTAAAATGCGCATTTGGCTAAAATGTTTGTATCACATTCCAAATTTAGAAGTTATGTTCATTATGATCCAATAAGGATCCTTAGCAGTACTTTTAAGCAGAATTTCATCGAAATCGGCTTTTTGACGCTGCTAATTTAGGTAGCAGAAAGAACTTATGATCGATGTTGACAATTGTCCATTCACTTGTGTTTGTCATCCTTTGGTACGAAACAGTGGTGACTAGTGAAGATTTTAGCCATATGCATGGTTTGGGCTAACTGATAGTCATCCATTGCAAAACCCGAAGTGTGTACTTGTTATCAGGATTAATAAACCGAAAATCTTGCTCTCCTTGGCAAATAGAGTGGCATCTTTCATTGGAGAATCTTTCTTTCTCTCTTTATTCACTTGGGTTAAAACATGAACTCTTTTTAGATTAGTTCCAAGCTTAGCTTTTATAAACTTACAACGCTCTCAACTGGTAATTACCATCTGACTTTGATAAAATCGGCTCTTATTCTATTCGTTTGTCTTTTTTTTCCTTTGATTATAGGCTCGAGAAAGAGTATAAGGGCTTTGTAATAGATGAGAGTGAGTTATATTGTGATGCTAATAAAAAAGCATTTATGTCACCACAACTCAACTCTAAATGGTATTTTCTGATTCTCATAATGTCCTAAACAAACCAAGTCCCAATTTATATATATTTTTTGTTTTTGATGTTTTTAATGATACTAAATACAAATGGATTATATGAGGTTTATGAAAAATATTATAAAATATCCATTATCGTCCCGCGGTTAGGATATATGGCTTTCACCCATGAGACCCGGATTTGATTCCTGACAGCACCAAAATGTGGCTTCGATATCAGGATCTATATGACTAGTTGCTCTCCAACACAAAATGGTGGTGTTATTTTGAGTTACACAATCTTTCGTTCACTCTAAGCTTGTGAGTTGTGACAATCTCATATTGGTAAGATCACTTTCATTTCATTTTTTTGCTTTGTATATTCATATAATGGGCTCTAGTAGGAGTATATGAGCCTTAAACAATATGAGAAGCGAGTACATTTGCGATGTGATGCCTAGCTTTGAAGATATAGCTAATGTTTGCCTCAGCACGACTTGGCCTTGTAATGGTAGTCACTTGGTGTTGCAACATTAAGATAAAGCTTCATCACCATTATTTAGCCTATGCAAAGCAAGCAATTTGAATTTTGTGCAAGTTTGCAGTAGTTTTGATTGAAACAATAATTCAGCTAATAAAAATATAAGTTGTGTTCTTACGTATAAGAAAGAGTTGACAGAAATGATAAAGTTAAACCACTACTAAATTAATATTAGTTGTGTCTTCACTTCAGTTCCATAATCATGTAGTAAATCATGCTCATCTGATCTTTACTAATTAAATTCATTTGTAATCATTTCATTAGTGACAACCATCACCTCTTTCATCACCATTACCTCGTTCAACCATCAACCAAAAACATAAATAAACTATAACTGTTACAGAAAATAAGGTATCATCCAAAAACATAAATAAACTATAACTGTTACAGAAAATAAGGCATAAATAATTTGTTCAAAAATAAGTTAAGAACCAATATAAATTAGTGGATCACAAATGGGCCTTAGAGTTATCTTAAATTTAACTCTTGTACCCAAAGGAAACCACCAACATAATATCAATTTTCAACTTGCCAATACCCTACACCTCAAACTATATAATTAAGTGAAAGTTCTTACCTTCACCCGATGTGGGAACAAAAACTTGATACAAGCAAACTTTTGCAAAAGTTAGCTCTAAATACATATAATAACACCTTAGATTGTATAATGCAAACATAATCAATCATGTTACAAATCATCTATCATTCATTTTCCATTAAATAACATTCCCTAGTGATGATCGCACCGGCCTTATTCCGTCACCACCATCATATCACCAATTCTGCCATTGATACCGCCACCGTCATTTCCTCAAATTCAGTAAACTAAATGACTAAACACATTCACCACTTCCTAATTCTAATCACACTCTCGGTTCAATCACAAACTTTATAATCAACTGTGGGTCTTGAAACAAGTACACATATGTAGCGTCAATGATTATATAAGTAACTTTAGCATAAAATTGAAGAACTAAATTAAAATCTATAACTCTAGTGGCTCGCTTAATGAGAGGGCTATAGTGAACTTGAAATATATACTTTTCTAACACCCCGGCAAAGCTTTTTATATATAATGAATCGATTATGTACGTACAAAAGTTATGGAATAGTCTCTAAATTAACACAAGAAACAAATACAGTACTTTTGGCTCAATGAGCCATGACATGCCATGATCATAATATATAACCAAAAACGACATGCCAAAAATAAAAAACACAATACAACGACATTCCGAAACAAGTATAGACATGCTTGATTTCTTGTACCTGCAAATAAATCTTATATATTGATGAAACATTCTTTCCACCAGCTGATGTATTCTTTTAAACTTTAAAGACAGGTTTCATCGGGCCACTTTAAAATATGCATGCATGCAATGCCACTCTTGACAACGATCCGTGTTGCCGAAAAACACAAGTCTTCTAACAAAGCTCCATAACGTTCTTCCCTTACATCTAGAGACGCACAAGGAAATCAACTACCTGTTGCCACTGATCATGTACACCTTTAAGATGCGAGAAGGTTTTCATTTTCAGCCATACTTGTTTCAGGAAGAACATTTAAAAAACAAGTGCCTTTGAGAATCTATTTGGGTCATACAAAGCTGCACAATGTGTCAATTATCTGCTCCCATGTTCGCAGTTTTTCCTGAGTTTCGTGAAGAGATTCAAGTGCTAGTATACCATAATGGTTCAGATATGTACTTACTTTCAGTATGTGAATGGCAGGTTTTTTTTATTGGTTTTCAATGATTTTGGCCCTTGCTTAGTTATGTGCTTTACGTAACAGTGAATTTGATTGTTGTATTGTTTATCGTTTAGTAATATATATGGATGTTAATAAAATTATTCATTCACAATCCTAAATAAAACAATAACAGGTAGAATAAAAGGATTGCCAATCACAGGTGGCAAAATTAGGAGTATATCTGCTAATACAATCACAGGTATCTTGCATATTTAATTTACTGAATTTATGTTGTATACTCCTTATATTTTAAATCAGAGAGGCTGAATGTTCACAGTTAACTACTTGTATGTACGTCTTTTTAGGATTGTGTTGGAAATTCTCTTTTTGCATTGATCTTAATCTTCCACTAATAGAATTCCCTTACCAAAAAGGAAACATTTGTTTTTGTCTAAATTCCCTTAAGAAAGTACATTACAAGGGTTCATAACACGTGCAACCAACTAGCATCAATGGTGGAACAAAGCATGTCAAATACATGCTAATTTTTTTTATTCAAAAGCAAGATGTAGGTTTACAAGTTTCATTGTTCGCAAATCTATCTATATATGTTCATCTAATATAATCTGCATTCGTTTTTAATAAGGACTCGAATTCACTACAAGAAAAAGGAGAACTGGCTACAAAGAAAATCCCGACGACCCGACGACACCATGTCGTAGGGAAAATACACTAAACGACAAAAAAAGGGGTTGAACGAGACCAAAGAGCGTTGAATTTTTTAGTAATAAAATTCCGACGACATGTCGTAGGCATTTTAATGGTCAAATTTGACTTTCAACATTTCATCCATTTTTTGGGCGGCATTTTTTCCCGTCTCTAAATCCCTACGACATGTCGTCGGTAAAATAAACACATGCAATTATTAGGGTGATTAACGTTTGATTAGTGTTGATTAATGTTGTGTTTTGTTATTTCCCTACGACATGTCGTAGGCATTATTAATCGTTTTATATTTTAATAAATGCCTACGACCTGTTGTAGGCATATATTAGCACTTTTGGCGGTATTTTTCCCGCCTTTTGTTTCCCTACGACATGTCGTAGGCATATATTTCCCTAACAAATTTTACATCACAAATCGATAAACATCTAATATTAGTGCGTACGATTTACATTTCAAACATCAAAACGTATGAAGTACATTACAAATCGATAAAAGTTTAAACATCAAAGTCGAAAAGCGTCTAATATTAAAGCGCACAAATTACATTACAGATCGATAAAGGTTCAAACATCAAAGCGTACGAATTAAATTACAAACCGATGCGAGTTTAACCATTAAAGCATACGAGTTACTTTAAAACAAGTTTTTTCATGTCATCATAATGGTCGTGAAGTAGTGCGGTTGAATGAAATGTGTGGTTCTCGGATGCATATACATTTCAACTGCTTTCTCGAGTACTTTTATCTTTCCTTTCAATTTGATGCGCTTTGAGCACTCTGCATTTCCGTGACTCGATGTTGAAGGTCCCACAGAGTAAGTTGGAGTTCTCAAGGTCCCGCGGAATGAGTAGTATGCATTGAAGCTCCATGAGAATCGGTCATTAGACAAAGCATCTCGACTCATCCGCTTAACATGTCATGTATCTCCACAGTGTCACGTTGACATGTCATGCATATCCATAACATCTGGACTCATCGTTTAGCATGTCATGCATATCCATAACATGACAAAGGACATATCGACTCATCCACTTGACATGTCATGCATATCTATAACATCTCGACTCATCCATTTAACAAGTCATGCATATCCATAATATCTTGACTCATCCGTTTAACATGTCATGGATATCCATAACAACTCGACTCATCCGTTTAACATGTTATGCATATCCATAACATATCGACTCTTCTGTTTAACATGTCGTCGATATCCATAACAACTCGACTCATCCATTTAACATGTCATGTATATCCATAACATCTCGAATAATCCGATTAACATGCCATGCATATCCATAACATCTCGTCTCATCCGTTTAACATATTATGCATATCCATAACATCTCGACTCATCCGTTTAACATGTCATCGATATTCATAACAGCTCGACTCATCCATTCAACATGTCATGTATATCCATAACATCTCGAATCATCCGTTTAACATGCCATGCATATCCATAACATCTCGGTTCATCAACTTAACATGTCATGGATACCAATAACATCTCGACTCATCCGTTTAACATGTTATAAATATCCATAACCTATCGACTCATTCGCTTAACATGTCATGCATATCCATAACATCTCGGCTCATTCGTTTAACATGTCATGTAAATCCAAAACATCTCGACTCATCCATTTAACATGCCATGCATATCCATAATATCTTGACCCATCCGTTTAACATGTCATGGATATCCATAACAACTCGACTCATCCCTTTAACATGTTATGCATATCCATAACATCTCGACTCTTCTGTTTAACATGTCGTTGATATCCATAACAACTCGACTCATCCATTTAACATGCCATGTATATCCATAACATCTCGAATAATCCGTTTAACATGCCATGCATATCCAACATCTCGTCTCATCCGTTTAACATATTATGCATATCCATAACATCTCGACTCATCCGTTTAACGTGTCATCAATATCCATAACAACTCGACTCATCCATTTAACATGTCATGTATATCCGTAACATCTCGAATCATCCGTTTAACATGCCATGCATATCCATAACATCTCGGCTCATCAACTTAACATGTCATGGATACCAATAACATCTCGACTCATCCGTTTAACATGTCATGCATATCTATAACATCCCGGCTCATTCGTTTAACATGTCATGTATATCCAAAACATCTCGACTCATCCGTTTAACATGCCATGCATATCCATAACATCTCGCCCATCAACTTAACATGTCATGCATATCCATAATATCTTGACTCATCCGTTTAACATTTCATGGATATCCATAACATCTCGACTCATCCGCTTAACATGTTTTGTATATCCATAACATATCGACTCATCCATTTTAACATGTTATATATCCATAACATATTAAATAAAAGTATTTAATTATAAATAAAATTATTTAACTATAAATAGAATTATTTAATTTTAAACTTTTATTATATATAAATCAATTAATTTTATAAAAGTATTAAGTTTAAATTAAATTAATTACTTCAATAAAAATAGTATTAAGTTTTAATTATATGTTAAGTAAAACTATTTATATTAAATAAAATTTTTTAATTCAAAAGTATTTAATTTTATTTTTAATTATATATTAAATTAAAGTTTTTATATTAAATAAAAATTTTAAATACCTACGACAAGTCGTAGGGATTTAGTTCCATAAAAATATTCGTGCATCCCCCAAAATTATCATACCCCTGCCAAACAAAAAAAAAATATTTTACCTACGACATGTCGTAGGGAAATGTCGTAGGTATATTAGAAAAGCTAAAACCACATCTAGTCTCTAACACTTAACCAAAAAAAAATTAAAAAGCCAACACCCACACCACGAGCACACAGTCGATCTCGCTACACCAACACCACCACTACACCACCATCTACTCGCTACACCAACACCACCACTACACCACCATCTACTCGCTACACAAACAACACCATCTCCACCACTACACCACCTCTACACCACCACAGTCGATCCACCATCTACAACACTTCACGAGCACAGGTTAATATGATTTTTTCCCCGATTTTGTTAATTTTTTGATTTTTGATGTTTTTGTTTGTTCGATTTTGTTAATTCGAGCCCAGGTTATATGTTACTGGAGTTAGTCTTTTTTTTAGTATATGAATGTGCCTTTTTTTTAAGTTGAAATAATTGAGTTGGACCTGAAATAATTGAGTTGGTACTAGTCGATGTGTTTTTCTTTCTATCCTTGTTCACTAGTCGATGATTACATAATTTGGTTATGCGGGATTTGAGTTACATTTGGTTGTCTTGAGTGGTGTTTTGATTTGTTTGAAGGTAGAAACCATGGTGGTCGAACCACAGTGGTATTCTCTTTTCTCTATCTCGCACCTCGCTTGTGTAAATAGTAAGGTGTCGAGAGTTTTATTACTTTCACTTAACTTATTTCATGGTGCTTATTTAGATTGGACAAAGATTGGTCTTGTGTTTTATTTTGGTTTGATTTGAGTTGGAAACTAAAAAGAATTTTGGAAAATTTTATGCTTGGCAAGAGAGACAGTGGGTTGATACCTACTCGAGCCAACATAGGAGCGTTTGGTTTTGTTCACCGGTTGTCACAAAATTTTTGAAACTAAGTTGCATGCTGAGTTTTGTTCATGTGCAGTTGTATTTGCTTATGTGTTTGTTTTGTTCGGTTAAAGAACCTCAAGACCATTGCATAGGGCGCATTTGGTTTGAGTCATATCGCGAGGTCGAGTGTGTTCGGGTTCCTCTTGACTTTTCACTCAAGCTCGACATGGATATGTAAGACACATTTTGATTATTTTACATATTGTTCATTATATATATGGTATTTGAATTTTCGTTTTAATTTGTTTCATTTTATATGCATATGTATGTACAGTTTGAGAACAATGAGACCCACGAGTTCCTTCTCTCATACAGAGCTTCTATGACTCGCGTTGCAAGAATGGTGAATGGTTGCGGGATGAAGCCCGCTCAACACGTAAGTATTGTTTTTTCAAACACGAACTTTAATGATTTATTGTAACATAATCTAGTAACCCGACTAATATATTGATTTTCTCATTCTTTTTCAACTACACAGGAAGAGATGATCCGCCTGCACGATCTTGGAGCATATACGCCTACCGGGTCGCCTACACAGAGGAGCAGATACTTGCCAAGGTTCTGAAGGGCGTTACCCGGACGTGGCAAGAATAGCTTACCCGACATCCCGCATTCACCTACCGGTACTTACACTGACAAGAAGATCGACGAGCTGTTAGCCGAGAAAGATAAGAAGATCAAGTCATTTGAAAAAGACGCTAAGGAGACTCGGAAGAAGCTCCGACAGTTGATGTCTATCATGTGGGGTAACCCGCAATGGGCCGAGATGATCACCGATGTCTTCTATAGCCGAGGTAGGCTCGGCAATGGAGCGCACGGTGAGAGTGGCGAGGGCGGGAGTGGTGATCAGAGATGGTAGCGATTCGATGACGAGGGCATTAGATCGAGGTATATGGGTTAGTTTGTGTTACTTATCATGTGAACTATATTTTGTCGACCCATATCTTGTTATCGTGTAGTTAACATTTTGGCGACTTGAACCTTTTGGATATTGCAACATTTGTGGTTATGGCAGCTAGGTTTAGATGTTATAACACCCGTTTTGTAGACTTTGTATTGTTTTGATGTATTTTGAGGGTGTTTAGCGATTATATATATAAGTATTCATGCCGTTTTGGCCGTTATAAGTTGTTTTTGAATATTGAAATTTGGAATTGGTTGCATACAGGTTTTGGTTTGTATACAGGTTTTGGTTGATTTTCTCCAAAATATTTCCTAAAAATCTGGTAACACCGCCGCAAGCGCTTATGCAAAGAAGAGTTCAAGATAATTCCTACGACATGTCGTAGGGAAACAAAGAATCTAATTTTATTTCATTATTATGCCTACGACATGTCGAGGTATAATATTAGCATGTTTAGTTCGGTTTATTATACCGATATCTATACTAAGTATACGTAGACGACATGTCGTAGGTATAATAAAGGATAAGGATTAGTTAATTAATCAAAGTGATTAATTATCTTTATTATCCCTACGACATGTCGTAGGGAAATATACAATCGAAATTACAAAAACATTGACCAAAATGGGTGTGGGCCCCACCTTGTCGTAGGGAAATGTCGTCGGCACAGTAATCGCAGACAGGGCATTCTCGACAAGTGAATGCCTACGACATGTCGTATGGATTTTATTATCCATACGACTTGTCGTAGGGACTAGCCAAAAATCGTCGACTGGAAAAGTGCTGTTTGGTCTAGTGATTGTTTTTACTGATATATATTTTTCGGTATATTTATCACCACTCTACGGGAAGTTTCATATATCAAACATTTCTGTCATGGATAGATTACCTTCAAACATCATATTTGACATCTTCTCAAAAGTACCTGTTAAATGTTTGGCTCTATATCGGTGTCTATCAAAAGTATGGTGTAACTACAATGATGATTGTTACCGATGCGTATCAAAAGTACCCGTTAAATCTATTTTGTTTTCATGGATGAAAACGTAAGAAAAAGGACTAAAACGTAAAATGACAGACGTATTTAAAACGTAAAAACGGACGAAATGTAAAACAAACGAAAACGTAAAAACAGATGAAAACGTAAAATGAACGAAACGTAAAAACACATGAAAACGTAAAAATCGTATTTAAAACGAAACGTAAAAAACGAGACGAAACGTAAAAAACAAACGAAAACATAAAAACGAATAAAATCGGATGAAAGATATCAATATAGATAAAACAAATGATAACGATAAAACGGAAAAATTGATGAAAACGATAAAACCGTACAAAACGTATAAATGGATAAAAACGTACAAACATCAAATATGAAAAATATTGATTTAAAAAAGAAAAAAATGTTTGAAAATAGCTTCATCTAAACATCTTTTCATTTTTTAAAAAGGAAAAATATAAATCTATCTAAACGAGTTTCCAAAATTCTCAACTCTTCTCTAGAGAAAAAACCAATCCCTTCTCTAATAATTTAAAAACGGAAATTTAATAAAAATTTTCACCAACTAAACGGCCCCTAAGCTCTTGAAAGTCTAAAATCCACTCAACTTGTTAGTTGCGACAATCTGACATTGGTAAAACGTTTTGTTACATTTTTTTTGCTTTGTATCTTCATATTATTGGCTCTTGTAGTCTACTATAATAGCTAATAATAATGCAAGTTTTGTGTTCTTATGTATATGAAACTATGAAAGAATTGACAGAACTGATACTAAAACAAACAAGATCTTTATTAATAAAGTTTAAACCACTACTAATTAAATTCTTATGTGTCTTCACTTCAATTCCATAATCATGTAGCAAATCATGCTACTCTTTACTAATTAAATCCATTCATAATCATTTCATTAGGACATTCACTATGATAAACTTTTAAAAAAGTTTATACAATTAATACATAATCAATTTATAAACTTTTTCATATTATAAACCTATTTCCGCATAAACCAATTCATAAAATTTTCATATCATAAAACACAACTAACATTTTCAAAAAGAAAAATAAAAAAGAAATTAGAAAATAGTTTAGACCTCTTCAAGATCTAAAACCTTTTCATTCCACCTAGAACTGAACTGGTTTTTCACTTTGGTTCACAAATTTATAAACCTCTTCAAAATAGTTTTATATCTATTTAAAAACCACCATAATGGATGCTCTTAGTGACAACCATCACTTCTTCGTCACCATCACCACGTTCAACCATCTACCATAAACTTAAATGAACCTGAACCAATACAACATAATGCAAATAAGTTGTGGGTTCAATGCAAATAAGTTGTGGGTTCAAATATCAATTTGTGAGAAAAAGTTATTTAGCTTGATGACTAGCTATTATTTTGATTTACTAATTACGTAAGATGATTATTAATGATTTTTGTTTTAAAAAAAGTTAAGAATCGTTATACATTAATGAGTGTATTTGAATACCACAAGTTATATTGAACTGGTTTTTCACTATAGTTCACAAATTTATAAACCTCTTTAAAATAGTTTTAGATCTATTTAAAAACCACCATAATGGATGCTCTTAGTGACTACCATCACTTCTTCGTCACCAACACCTCGTTCAACCATCCACCATAAACTCAAATGAACTAGAACTAATACAACATAATGCAAATAAGTTGTGGGTTCAAATATCAATTTGTGAGAAAAAGTTATGTAGCTTGATGACTAGCTATTATTTTGATTCACTAATTACGTAAGATGATTACTAATGACTAAAACATGTAAAAAATTTGTTTTAAAAAAAGTTAAGAATCGTTATGCATTAAGGAGTGTATTTGAATACCACAAGTTAAATTCTATATAACTCTTGTATACAAAGTCACTCACCAACATAATATCACAATTCCAACTTGTCAATTCTTTACGCTCCACAGTCCACACTATATAACAAATGAAAACTCTTACCTTCACCCGATGTGGGAACACAAACTTGATACAAGTTTTTCACAAACGTTAACTCTAAAGACATATAATAACACCTTAAGCTGTATAATGCAAACATAATCAGTCATGTATAAAATTATCTATCAGTCATTTTCTGTTAATTAACATTCATTCGTAATTATCACACCAGCCATATTCAGTCACCACCATCATATCACCAATTCTGTTATCGTTATTGTCACCGTCGTTTCTCTCAGATTCATTAAACTAAATGACTAAAGACATTCACCACTTCCTAAAATTGAAACAAGTACACAAGGGTAGCGTGAAGGATTATATAAGCAACTTTAGCGAAAAATAATAATAAGAACTGCATTAGTCTATATGATTATGTATAACGTTGAAGTAACCTTTATACAGTTAGCCGCCGGTGAAATATTGAGTTTATAGGAGAGGTTTTTTTATTAAAAAAAAAGAAAAAGAAAAAAAAAACTTTTTTTGTATCAAGCATTTTATTGATTCTTCCTAACAAGTCTTCTCATGCAAAGGTGCTGATATCATTTCTGAGGGGCTAAATCACCAAAATTCCAACCTCAAGGAATGACATTTTGTCACTAACCTAGCTCAAAAGACAACGACGTTATATTATATGCAACGAAAGTATGATAACTACAACATATTTTGGAGCCACACACGATAACCAGTGGCTCACTCAATGAAGGTATTAGTGAGCAAACTTTTAATAGTCTTCCTTTTCTAACACTCTGGCCAAGTTTTTCATATATAATGAATGAATCGTTTATGTACAAAGGTTATGGAGTGGAATAGTCTCCATAACGCAAAAAACTAATGCACTGCTATGCTACTAGCTCCGTGAACCATGACATGCCATGGTCATAAAAAATAAATAAATAAATAAATAAAAGTCTTGCTTCGATGTCTTACACCTGCCTATGAGCACCATGGCTGAAACATTCTTTCACCTCATGTGTTCTTTTGCACACAAAAGTTGAGATTGAAAAGGTTTGATGTATAATAGAAAAATATAAATTAACTCACAACATTAAAAGAATGTCAAGTTAGTTTTGTTTTTGAGTAATAGAAGAAAAAAAAATCGTGTATAGTTTGTGAATAAATAAAATGAAAGAAAGTGTATATAAGTTGTCGTTGTTAAAGACAACTGATATTAATACATTTAGGGGGTGTTTGGTTGGGTGTAATAGGGGGTGAGGAATGAGAAATGTAATGATTAAACATGTTTAGTTAGGAATAGGAAATGCAATTATTGTTTAGTATTGGGTAATAAAGCATTACCTAGTAAATTGAGAGGTATGGTAATGATTACCCACCATCACTAACCACCACCATTTTGAAGTTTAATGTGTTTTTCTTAAACCAATCAATATAAAAAATAATAATAATCTCTATTCCATTCCTTTGCAATTCCCTTCTTTATTCCTCATTGAAGCAATTCCACCCCTAATTTCACGTCTTAAACAACAAACAACATTATACTTAAACGTGTGGATGTCACGTACACGACAGTATATAACTAACTCCTTTTCTTCCGATCACCCGATGTGGGATTGAAACTTGATACAAGTAACAAGATTGCTACTAATTTAGATTGTAAAGAGTTGACCTAATGTTAAAACAAAAAACATCAAAATCACACCATTAAATGAACACAATCAAATGTCAAATCATATCTCATTCATTTTCCGTTAATTAACATTCATCCATAATCCTAATCAAACTATACACTATTACAAACTCTAAACTGGTCGTATCTTTATCATCATTCGATTTCAGAGGAGACTACTCGCAGCCTTCGCCTCATTCGCCATCACCGCTTATGCATTTGTCGTTGTTATCGTGTGAAAGCGATTTATGAGCTAGGTACGTAGCTTAGTTATACTACCTAATGTTAGGTAACCTTGCGAAATCATTAGTTGTGTGATTGTTGTGAACGTTAGTCGTGAGTTTAGGTTAGGGGCACATGCGGACTTAGGGGATCTTGGATTCCTGGGAACCCATGAATATATGCCGTGTAGTGTTAATTTCGTCAAAAGTCCCGAACTTTTGTGTCGCATCAATACATGTGGTGTTTAATTTATTTACAATTTTAATGAATAAAGTTCTGGGACCACCACTGGTCAAGGGTGGGGGAAGTGGTTGGAGATGGTCAGGGTTAGAGCTAGGAGTACCCGAGTGGGATGCCGAAAGGCTTGAATCTATTCATGTATGGGTGGGTTACTCTTCTAGTTTTGGTAGGTAACAAGATTAAAAAATTTCATACAAGAGATTATTTCACCACTCACATGCATGACCAAACTACAAACGCTGTTTGGTTGCCACTCTATATACAGGAACTTAATAACGATCTTGCCTCCCATATGAAACAAATCGTTGTCGATCATAATATAAAATTTCAACTTGTTAATACTTTACAAGCCACACTAAAGTGAAATATCTTACCTTCACCCTATGTGGGAACATAAACTTGATACAAGTTTTTTTACAAAATTTAACTCTAAAGACATACAATCAGTGGCGGAACTTTAACATTTATTTTGGAAGCGCATAATTTATTTTGAAGTGGCCAAATCGAAGATTTGTTTGTTTCATCAACTAGATTACCCCTAAAACTTATAATTTTTACACTAGTTGTCAGAACTTTGTGGGACCTACACCCCCTTAAAAGTTTCGCTCTTGCATACAATAACACCTTAGAGTGTATAGTGCAAACATAACCAATCATGTATCAAATCATCTATCATTCATTTTCTGTTAATGAACATTCACTCGTAATCATCACATCGGTCTTATTCCGTCACCACCATCATATCACCAATTATGTCATCGTTACTATCACCGTCATTTAACTCAGAATCATTAAATTGAATAACTAAACACATTCACCACTTCCTAATTCTAATCACACTCTCGATTGACTTTCTAATCTATTGTGGGTCTTGAAACAAGTACACGTGTAGCGTCAACGATAGTATAAGTAACTTTAGCATAAAATTAAAGAACTACATTAGAGTCTATAACACAAAGCTTTCTATATATAATGAATCCTTTATGTAGCTACAAAGGTTATGGAATAGTCTCCATATAAAACAAGAAACAATTACACAACTACTGGCTCGACGAACCATGACATGCCATGAGCGTAATAACCAAAACACAAAGACCGACACACTATAAATAAAAAACACAATACAACAACCATAGACTTGCTCGATATCTTGCACCTGCCTATAAGCTCCATAGTTTCACCTCATGCACTCTTTTATGCACAAAAGTTGAAATTCAAAATTTTATATAGAGAAAATAAGAATTGACCGCACAACATTCAAAGAATGACAAGTTAGTTACGTTTTAGAGTAATTACCTAAACTTTTCTTAAAAGAGAAAAAGTAGTTTTAAGAGTGTATACGTTGTGAATAAATAAAATAAAAGATAGTAATTACACCTGAAATTTTATTAAAAGAAAAAAAAATTTTAAGAGCTCTAGGTATAATGTGGTCTCATGTGGTGGTGCCATAAAAAAAATGGTGTCACCTCATCATATTTTTCACATGACACCAATTTTATTTATGACATCAAAAAACCCTTTCTCGCATAACACTAGTTTTCTGGTGCTATGATGCATAAATATATATATATATATATATTTTTCATTTATTTAAATAAAACAATGTATTTAACTTAAACTAAATTTTATTAATAAAAAACACATTACATTAAATAAAATTCAGACGTAAAAATAATAGTAAACTAGTTTTGGGGATATTATAAGGCCCGGATTTTTTTTGAAGCTTATATGTGGCTTATTTGTTTTTCGGCTTATATTTCATAAGCCTTAATTTTTCTTTGAGACTTGTGGGGTTGTACACGTTTATTATGATATGATAAACTTATATAAGCTCATAAATCTCAAAATAAGCCAAAAAAAAAATATTCCCTCCGTCCCAAAATTATTGTCCCTTATTGACTTTCTTAGTCTTTCTTCTTCAACTTTGACCATAATTATTTTTGTTTGTGTTATATAATATTTGATGAAAAATATATGAATGTATTGAGTTTTAAATGTTTTTTCATTTGGTATAATTTTCGTCAAGTATTATATAACACAAATAAATATATTAATGGTCAAAGTTGAACAAGAAAGACTGGTCAAAGTCAAATGAGGCAATAAAAATGGGACGGAGGGAGTAAGGATTATAAAATATAAGAAAGAACCAAATAAGTTCATAAGCTCACATATACCACATATAAGCTTAAACAAACACCCCCTAAAATAGTTTTAGATCACAATTGTAAAACTCGTCGCTTCTTACAAGAATCTTAACCATCAAAAACTTACATCGTTTACCATGGCTAACGATGTGGGTGTACTGATTTAAGGACTCCTGTCGCGGCAAACACATATCATCATTAAACCTTTTTATAAACACCTTCTTTCTTTAGCTTGCCACTTGTTGTTGGTGACAAGTTACTCAAGGACGGAGGTGATAAATATTGGTTCTCTTTTTTGGTAGTTTGTTCAATCTTTAAATGTCTCATATTTCTTCACAACCTTTTATTGAACCAAAAAAAAAGGATGGCGAGGGCTGTTAGTTACCAGCCAAGAGACCATGGCACGAGGTCCGGTATGGTTTGTGGCACCGTGGTGTTAGTTGGTCGGCCATCTCAAGACAAACAGCCAACTGTACCCGGGGCTCAAAGAGTGTATAAATTAAATAAAATGAAAGAAAGCGAATGTAAGTTATTAGTTGTCAACCGTACCCGAGGCTCTATAGTGTATAAATAAAATGAAAGAAAGCAAATGTAAGTTGTTAGCTGCTAGTGAATCAGGAGATTACTCCGTGTATTTAACATCCCGTCACATAAACAACCAACAACATTATAGTCACCTCAATTTACAGATGTGTTGTACACGACCGTATATAACTAGCTCAAAGTTCTTTTGATCAACCGGTGTGGGATTATAAACTTGAAACAAAAAACATCAAAATCACACCATGAATGTAAGTTATTAGTTGCCAACAGTACCCGAGTCTCTAAGACTGTATAAATAAAATGCAATGTTTTGAAACCCGGTTTATAATCGACTCGGTCGAGTCACCGGTCACCGGTTCGACCGGTTCAACCGCCGGGTCAACCCGGTTTTCCATTAAAAAATATAAAAAAAAATAACCGGGTCAACCGGTTCAACCACCGGGTCAATCCGGGTCAACCCGGTTTTTATAAAAAAATTGAAAAAAAAACAAACCCGGCCGGGTTTCGAGAACCGGGTTGTCCCGGGTCACTCAAAACCCGGCGGGTCTAACCAATGTAAATTAATGATTGACTGAAAAAACCTCTCTCTAAAAAAAACACCAACCCTACCAAACCCTAAACCCGCCGCCGCCACCATCGTTTCTTCGGCTGTCGGCTTAGGCGGCGGTCCGAAGAGACCCTCTCCAATCCCTCTTCTTTTAGATATTTCATCATTTTGTTTCTTCTCGATTCAATAAAGTTTTACAAATCGTTATTTTTGGCATTTTTTCGTATCATTTTCTCTAGGATCCTTGTGGTTATGGGTTGTTTTTGGTTTGGTATGCTTGGTGGTTTAGACTGGTTGTTTTATGGTCGATGTGATTGTGCAGTTCAGATCGGGAGAATCAAGATGGAGTGGTCGGGGTGATGGTGAGATCGTGAAGATGGTAAGGTTATGGTGTTGGTGATGGTGTGGTCGTGTGATGGTGAGTTGTGGTGTTGGTGCTGGTGAGGTCGTGTGATGGTGAGTCGTGGTGTTGGTGATAGTGAGGTCCTGTCATGGTGAGGTAGTGGTGTTGGTGATGGTGAGGTCGTGTGATGGTGAGGTCCTGTCATGGTGAGTCGTGGTGTTGGTGATGGTGAGGTAGTGGTGTTGGTGATGTCGAGGTCATGTTGTTGGTGACGTCGTGTTGTTGTTGATAGCGAGGTCATGGTGATGGCTCGGGCAATGGGTTTGATGTTCGGGTTTGTTGTATTGTATGTTTGTTGGGTTGTGGTGGGGTACGTGTTTCGTATATTAGGTCCGTGTTGTCGGTCATCGTGGAGGTTGTGTTTCATGAATTAGGTTCATGTTTCAGGTTGTGGTGGAGGTTGTGATAGTAGTGCAGCCCGTGGGTCAGATTGTGGTAATGGGTGAGTCGTTGTTTGTGGTGCAGGTACTGGTGGTGGTCGTGACTTAGGGAGTGATGTTGGTCGTGTTTTCGGCTTCAGGTTTGTGTATGGGTGAGGTCGTGATTTGGGTAGTGAAGTTGGTCGTGGTTTGTGTTTATGGTTCATGGTACGGATGAGGGGTCGTTTAGCAAGGTTCAGGGGCTTTGTATGAACTTGTGATTCTCGAACAATTCAGGGTAGTTCTCTATTAACTTTTTCTACATCTGGCCATGCCACCACCCAGTTGGATAGTGTGGTTCAAATTGGTTTTTTGTAAGATTTTGGTGAGTTTTCTACAAGGATCAAGGTCGTGGTAGTGGTCGTGTTTGGTTTCCTTTTGTTCCATACTTCTTACAAGGTGATTGCCCTTGAGTGGTCGGTGTTTTTCGGGTTGAGATGGTGGAGATTCTTCTTTAGATTGTTTGGTTTTCACAATGATTGATAGGGTCAAAGTCGCGTTCATGTGTTTTATCCATGCACTTTCTAGCTTCTTGCTAATTGTTATTTACTCTAATACAATTATTGCCTTTCTAAAAAAAATGATTGACTGATGTTCTAAAAGCTATCGCATATTTAACTTTTATTACCTAAGCCAACCACCAACATAATATCAAATCTCAACTTGTCAATACCGTACAAGCCACACTATATAACTAAGTGAAAAATCTTACCTTCACCTTATGTGGGAACAAAAACCCACCAACATAATATCAAATCTCAACTTGTCAATACCGCATAAGCCACTATATAACTAAGTGAAAAATCTTACCTTCACCTTATGTGGGAACAAAAACTTTGATACAAGTTTTTACATAATTTAGCTCTATAAACCTAGTTAAGGCGGAACAGGCTCTTAGGGAGAGCATCACTGTTGAGATACCATTACTTGATGGGACAGGTTCCACTATTGAAAAGATTCGGGTTGAATACGAATGGAAACCGCCTCGGTGTGACACGTGTAAGCTTTTTGGTCATACGCTGCTTGATTGTCCTAAATCTGTTCAACCTCCTACTCCGCCTAAACAGAGTGTTAATGATGGTTTTCAAACTGTCAATAACAAGAATAAGGGTAGGAATGGTGGTCAAAGTGTTCCAAGAAAGGGAGGTTTTACTAAACCTGGTGTGGGTCCTAATTTTAGGTATCAACCTAAAGCGCCTCCTCCTGAACCCAATAAAGTGGATTATACTAAGAAGAAAACCACTGAAGTGGCTAGTACGAGTGGGACGAAGATTGTTACATCTAATCCTTTTGCTGCACTTAATATGATCGATACTGATGAATGTGGCACTCCTACTGATGTAGTGGATTCTGGTAGTACAATGGAAGCAAAGGAGGTTGGGTCTCGTAAGACCGGTAATGCATCAAAAGATCCGCTTGTGAGTGATTCAATGGAAGCTAACGAGGTTGGTCCTACCCCTATTGTTGAGAAAATTGGGGAGTTTGAAAAACTTCTTATTGATGGGAAAGCTACTCTAGTTGATGATGATGGTAATCCTACTAAAAAAGTTGATTATCCAAGTACCAAAAGGATTTTCCGCTCTACTTCTTCTACTAGGAGGGTAAACCCATTCTAAGGTGGGAGAGATTGTTAACTCCGATAGTGATGAAGAGGAGGTTGTGAACACTTTCGATGAGTCAACGAACCTATTTGGTGGTGGTCATGATCGTGAAGATGTTTATGATGACTATGATTATGATGACTATGCGAATCAGGTCTACGATCTTCCAGGGAATTTGGATGCTTATTATGACACGTATGGTATCAAGCTCCAAGGACTTGGTAGGAAGTAATTTTGTTTCCTAAGGAGTCTAATGTTATTTTTTGAATAGTGGTTTATTTTCTGATATAGAGAATAGGAAGTATCTTGTTATGTAAGCTTTCCGCCTATGTAACGGGCTGAGATATGAGATTCAACCATATCCTTTGTACTTAATCGCTTTTTGAGTAATATATTTACGGGTCTTTAACCTTTACGCAAAAAGCTCTATAAACCAAGGTTGCTAAAATCGCTAGGCGGTAGTTGGGTGGCCGAATACCGCCTAGCGATTAATCGGTTAAGCGGGGATTAATCGAATTCGATTTTTTATATATAAAATTATAAAATTTTGAAACTTATGTGCCGAATTGGCCGATCTAGCCGACTTTTTTTTTTCCGATTTAGCCACTTTATGCCTGATTTGGACGACTTCTATCCTCCGTACATGCATTAGCCTATTTACCCGATTTTGGTCCGATTTGGCGGATTTTCATCCGATCAATCGGTATGCTGACCGATTTTTGACCAAACCGATTAATAAGGCCTTATTCACTCACAGAGTGTACAACACAAACATTCACTCATAATCATCACACCGGCCTTACTCCATCACCACCATCATATCACTGATTCTGTCATCGTTAGTGTCACCGTCATTCACTCAAATTCACTAAACTAAAAGACTAAACACATTCACCACTTCATAATTCTAATCATACTCTCAGTTCAATCACAAACTTTCTAATCAGCTAAAGGTGTTGAAACAAGTACACATGTGCAGCGTCAATGATTATATAAGTAACTTTAGCATATAATTGAAGAACTACATTTGTGTTTCGATTCTCCTTAGCCTTATGAAATGCAGTTGGTGACCTTTAATCCTTGGTCCGCCAATGTTTGGATCACTTATTGTTTGATACAATGAAAGTGCGATAAGTACGAGATATATCATATATGGAGTACACACGAGTACACGACAACCAGTGGCTCGCTCAATGAGAGACGATAGTGAACTTGTAATTTATACTTTTTTTAACACCCCGACAAAGCTTTTTATATATAATGAATCGTTTATATACATACAAAGGTTATGGAATAGTCTCCATATAACACAAGAAACAAATGCACTACTACCGGCTCGATGAACCATGACATGCCATGATCATAATATCTAAATTAAAACACAAAAACCGACACGCCAAAAATAAAAAACACAATACAACAACATTTCAAAACAAGTATAGACCTGCTTGATCGTTTGTACCTACATATAAACCCTATTGACTTTAAGATGGAAATAAGCTTCATCACCATTCTTATGCCTATGCAAAGCAAGCAATTTGAATATGGTACAAGCAACATAGTTTTTTATTGGAGTTTGAGTATTTGTTTATTCTTTTAATTTCCTATAATCGTATCGAATAGAGTAAATTTTGATTATAACAAGGTATTTATTGCTATCGCGTTGTGACGGACTTATATAAATATTCGATAATATATATTGTGAGGCAAACTTTAATTATATAAACAAATTATTAAAAGTAAAATCATGTAAAAGTATAAGGTTAGACTCTTATAGGCACTTGTTTTAAAACTCGAGCTGACTCGGTCGAATGACCAGATGCCGGCAAAAAAAGTCGGTTGAACTGTAACTTGGTGGCTCGACCGGGTTAAACTAGAAAACTGGTTTATGAGTAGTATTTTGTTTGATAATTGATATCAATGGAAGATTATAGTCTAATATTAATATAGGGAGATGATTGGGACACTCTTTTTCTTTATTTGCACACTCAGTTGTAGAACCTGAAGAAGCATAATATAAAAAAAATGTACAACTGGTTGTTGCATGAGTTGGAGTATGCAAAATAAATAATAAGAGTGTGTGAGAATCACCTCTCATTAATATCAGTTTTGTGTTCTTATGTATATGAAAGAACTGAGAGAAATGATACTAAAACAAACAAGATCTTTTATAATTAAATCCTTCATAATGATACTTAAAACCACCACTAAGTGGATATTGTTGTGTCATCGCTTCAGTTCCATAATCACGTAGCAAATCATCTCCTCTTTACTAATTAAATCCTTCATAATCATTTCATTGGTGACAACCATCACTTCTTCGTCACCATCATCTCTCGCTGAACCGTCAGCTAAACACCTAAATGAACTAGAACTAATACAGTATAATGCAAATGAGTTGTGGGTTCAAATATCACTCAGAAAAGAAACTTATATAAATTGATGACTAGCTGTTATTTTTGTTTTAGTAATTACGTATGATGATTAAAATGTGTAAATAATTTGTGTTTCCCTTAAAAAATAAGTTAAGAACCTATATTAATTTGAGATTGACACAATGCTCAAGAGTTTTCTGTTAACTAACTCTTGTAACCTATGCCAACCACAAACATAATATCCAATCTCAACTCGTAGATCTTTTATACGCGACACTATATAACCAAATGAAAAATCTTACCTCCACCCATGTGAATAGAAAATTGACACAAATAAACTTTTACAAAACTTAGCTCTAAAGATATAAAATGACGCCCACAATAGGATGACTAAGAAAGTTTAATGTTTTAATAAGAAAATTAAAAGTATTTTCTTACAATAGAAAAAGTGACAAGTTTGTTGATTTTTAGACCATTTGCCTTAAATCATCTATCATTCATTTTCTATTAATTAGCATTCACTGTAGTCATCGTGACCCGCCTTTATTCCCTCACCATCATCATATCACCAATTATGTCATCGTATCACACCGCTATTTCACTCAAATTCATTAAAGTAAATGATTAAATACATTCACCGCTTCCTAATTCTAATCACACTCTTGGTTCAATCGCAAACTTTCTATTCAATAGTGGTTCTTGAAACGAGTACATATGTGTAGCGTCAATGATTATATAAGTAACTTTAGCATAAAATTGAAGAACTAAATTTGTTAAAAACAATGATTTTTTGAATTTAAACCTGGTGCAAAAAAATTGTGTTCCAAATCTCCTTTAGCCTTATGTAATGCACCTAATGACCTTTATTTCTACATCCGACACTGTTTGGATCACTTACTGTTTGATACAATGAAAGTGCGATAAGTACGTGGTATGTCATATATGGAATCACACACGAGTACACAAACACCTAGTGGCTCACTTAATGAGAGGCCGGGCGATAGGGAACTTGAAATTTATACTTTTATTAACACCCCGGCAAAGCTTTTTATATATAATAAACCGTTTATGTATGTACAAAAGTTATGTAATAGTCTCCATTAACACAAGAAACAATTACACTACTTGATGAACCATGACATGCATGCCATGATCATAATAAACCAAGACATAAAACCGACAAGCCAAAATAAAAAACACAATACATCGACATTTGAAACAAGTATAGACCTGGTCAATCTTTGTACCAGTATTGTTTCATTTTTATTTTTTTTGCTTTGTATTTTCAGATTATTGGCGCCTGGTAGGAGTATCTGAAACTTGAAAAGTCAGAGCGGGTTCATTTTCGATGTGAAGCCTTGGAAGATATAAGCATTTAGCTAATGTTTGTATCAACACGACTTGGCCTGGTAATGGTTAGTCACTTGGTGTGGCAACCTTAAGATGGAAATAAGCTTCATCACCATTTTCTAGCCTATATGCAAAGCAAGCAATTTGAATTTGGTGCAAGTTAGAAGTAGTTTCTTATTGGAGTTTGATTTTTTGTTAATGCTTTTAATCGCCCATAATAGTATCGAATAGAGAGTAAATTTTGATTATACTAACTATAATCAGCTAATAATATAAGTTTTGTGTTCTTATGTATAGGAAAAAGTTGACAGAAATGATACTAAAACCAAATGAGCTTAATAAATAAAGTTAAAACCGCTCAATGCAATACTTTTTCTTTGTCAATTTTTAAACCCTAATATATATAACTTATCTAGGGTTGACAACCACAAACTACCATCATAACATACACATGACAATTTAACCATTACCTAACACCAAAATATATATACAAACAGAAATTGTTTTACCACCTGATGTGGGTTTCAAACCCAATACTCCAAGCCAATTACCTTCTACAAAATGTACATTGTCCTTCACTTCGCCAGCCCGCAATCAAATCCATTCATAATCATCATCTCACCGTGACCACCACCTAGCTTCTTCCATTACCGCCACCGAGAGTTCAAACAAATTTATTAAATTAAATGAGCAAACATTCACTACATATCCCCGATATTTTTTTGCGAATGGTGGTGATGGCGTGTAAAAGTTGGAGAAGGGTCCATGGAGTATTTACGCTAAAGCACTAATATTGCAACAGTCTCTTGCAATGTTTTTCTTATTTCGCTTTCATAATGTATGTTTATTTCTTACTCGCTTTAAATTTTTGTAAAGTCTAGCATGCTGGTTACTCAGTTCATATGGATTATACGAGTTGTCGAGAAGATTGTTTGTGTCATATATAACATCAAGCTTGTTGTAAATCATATCGCCTTATATTACAAATCTAAATAGTTCTTATATGGTAGGCATGTCACTTTATGAACCGCCTTTATATCTTGGAAAGAGTTGTGCTTCTCATTAGCTATTCTAGACGCCTAGGCACTTTTTAATTACTAGCGAAATACACATTTGGCTAAAATGTTCATATATCGATGCCAAACATAGAAGCTATATTATTTTACATCATTTGGTGGATCGTTTGAAGTTTCAAATACATTGATTTTAGTAAGAGCAGTCCTACTAAAGCAATGTTATTTGATGAGGTTATGAGAGATCTTTTATTGGTGTAGATTTAGACGAAGCTTAGTGTAAGTTGGATAGATTGGTTAAAAAACCCGTCTCATGTTATTTTGTAATGTTTCTTTCTAGCATCTTGCTAGCTTTCTTTTATAAAAATCTCCGTTCAAAAAAAAAACATAGAAGCTATATTCATAATCAACCAAAAAGGAAGTTCTGATTTCCCTTGGCTCTGTAAAACAGTTGGGTGTATAGATAAATGTTTGGATCATTAGCAATTCAATTCGTTTGAGTAGATTTTGAAATAAGCTTTGCAGACATTGCTTTAAGTTGCAGACATTGTTGGTTTGATGGAAAGTAGTATATCGGGGCTCTCTTAGTGAACAAAATCGATTTCTATTATTACAAAGATTGAAAAAGCAAAAGTGTGCTTGTATTTGAAAAAAGTAACTTCTCGTCATCAATAATGCTAATGAGAATACTGAATACACATGACTCGGATGATAAACTTAAGCTCTCGTATGTCCTATTAATAATTAAGATAAGACATGTTATTGTTGAACTAGAACTGATACAATATAATGTATTTTCATTCATATAAGTATTATATTATATAATACAAATAAAAATATTTTAGCTCAAAGTTATATTCCAAAAGTTAAAATGAACTTATATTTTGAGACGAATGGGTGTTAGTCTATTAGTATTAGATTAGTATTAGTATTGGCCCATTGTACATTCGCCCATTATGTAGCATATATAATCTTGATGTACTCTCATTATTAATCAATCAATATACAAGTTTACACAATCTTACATGGTATCATACCTACCTTCGATCCACTCTAATCACCCCATCGCCCGCATAATTTTTTTTTTTTCCGCCTTGTTATCGCTTTCTCACCCACCGTGTTGTCGAGTGGTGTTTTGTTTGTTTGTCGACCAAGTGTGTTGTCGACTTTGATTGTTTTTCTTTTACCCGTTATCTTGTTCGATTCCCTAAATCCTTTACTGTTCGATCCTCTAAAACCTTCAGGTTCGATTTACAAAACTCTAAACGTTAACTATTAATCACCACACACTAAAAGTTTGACAATAACCCTTAACTGTTGAGCCTTCAAGATTCCCTACACCACCTTTATTCCTTAGTTATTAAAACCAATTAGTTATTATCATTCCTTATTTATTCACCTCACAAAAAGTTTCTGTCGACCAAAATTTTATTCGACTTATTACAAACACTTTGTTATCAACGTTTTTTTTTAGTCGACCAGTTTGTTAACCAAGGACACTACAATGACTACGGATACAACCCCTCCCCCACCTGTCTTCACGTTATCGGATAAACTTATGGCGATGAATCACTTGACTACTTTTGTTCCGATTAAGCTTGATGTTGATGAGATGAATTACTCATCATGGGTATATTATTTTTCTCACCTTTGTCATGGGTATGGCATCTTGGATCATCTCGTTGATCCTGAAGGTTCTTCATCCACTACACCTCCTACGGATTCAACCCCTAAGGATGCGGAATGGCTCAAGATCGACTTCATCATTCGGTCTTGGATCTTTCCACACTTGCCTCGAATCTTCAAAAAGGTGGTTGTACTTAATCCCAAATCGCTAAAGAGGCGTGGGTGTGTCTTGAGGGATTTTCCAGATAATAAACGCCTCGAGCTATGGCTTCAAGGCGGAGTTACGTAATCTAAAGCTTGGGACTTAACAATTGATGCTTACTTTAAAATTGACTCAATTGCTTTGGTTTTGAATGGTCTGGATCTCCTCTTAGTAATGATGACATTGTTACGCTTGCACATGAAGGCTTACCATCCACGTATGATGTGATTTCATGAGCTATTGCTAGTCGGAACCCTTTCCCGATCTCAAGACGATTCGTTCTTTGTTGACCACGCAAGAGATGCGCATGAAGTCTAAGGTTCAAGATCCGCTGGATGCTACATCCGCTTCTCCTATGGTTTTATTGGCAAAATAATACCTCGGCGTCCGCCTAATCCATTGGAAAAGTAAACAAACCTTGTTTTTGTTTGCTAAAGGTCATTGTCGTTTGGCGAGGCGTGTCGTTATCTTCACAATGGTGTACATGGTAAGTCTATAGTACTTCCTCGTGGTTCCAGCTCAGATATGGATACTTTGCAACAATTATTGGCTAAATTGGGATTTACCACTTCACAACAAACCCTCTACCACTACACTGATTGCATATCATACCACGACCCAATTCCCACCTATTTATAACTCACCGCCCAATTACACCCTTATTACTCCTACCCGGTCCATCATCCCAAGGTTTCAGCATTCCCACCGTCTGCCCGTCACCACTCAGGGCTACCATGGGGTTAAACATCTCTACATCACCGGCTCACCGCAGTTCATCTCCACACGGGCTAGCGTATCACTGTGGTTCAATGGCTCACGGTTCACAACAGCAGATTTACAACCGCAAGGGTTCCGCCAGGACTTTGATCGGTTCTCCACACCGGCGTTTGGTTCGATTATTAACCCCGGTCAACTTCTAGCCGGGTCAACTGTGTTTCGGGTCAAGCGACTATCTTGCCACATGCTTTGCCGCTAACACTCTTCAGAACCGTCACTGGAAATTGGAATATGGATACAGCGCGTAGCTCATCTTAATGATTCGTGCATTGTCTTAGCGATATTCTTAATGAGTGCATTTATCCGTCATCGCAGCTTGGTGATGGGCGTTTCATTCCTGCTACCAACTCCGTTAGTATCTTGTCTACACCTTTTCGCCCTCTTCGCTTAAATAATGTTTTAATTACCCTCATATCGTAAAAATCTTATTTATGTGCGCCATTGTCCGTGATAATTATTGCACCGTTGAATTTGATCCTTTTGGTTTTCGTGAAGGACTTCATAACTCGACGGGTACTCCTCCGTTGTGATAGCACGGGTGATCTTTACCTCATTACTAAGCCTTCTCCAATTCCTCAAGCCTATCTTACCAAATCAATATACGTGGCATCAACGACTGGACATCCGTGAAGTGAAGTGTTGTGGCGTCTTGTGTCTAGTGATTCTATTTCTTGTAATAGAAGCTTCCGCTCTTTTGCCATGCTTGTCGACTTGGTAAACACGTGAAGCTTCCGCTTGTTAGTTCGTCTAGTATCAAGCATTTTGTTTTGACATTGTTCACTCGGATTTGTGGACATCCCCGCCCAGTCTTTCGGTTTTAAGTATTATGTTTTGTTTCTTGATCATTACTCAAGATGTTTGGGTTTATCCATTAATGAATAAATTTGATGTTTTGTCTAAATTTCGCTTGTTTCAGTAGTTATGTTCAGATTTCGCTTAATGTGAAATTAAGTCGCTTCAATGTGATCATGGTGGTGAGTTTGATAATACCGCTTTTCATAAATTATTTTCAACCCATGGCATCCAATTTAGATTTTCTTGCCCCGCACCTCTTAACAAAATGGAAAATCCGAACGCATGAACAAAATGGAAAATCTCCTGTGGTATCTCGCCATACACTCGCTACGAAGCCCATGGCTTGAGCCAACAACCACCGTGACCCGGCCTCTGGGTGAATGGTGAGTGAGAGTGTGAGTGAAAAGTTGGAGAGAGAAAGTTGATGCTTATTATAGTAAAGGTGAGTGAATCCGCTTTTAGTGACGGATAAGGTTAGTCTAAGATGAGAATGTAGTTGCCTTGTCCTTTCGTCTTAGTTAAAACTAAAAAGCTAACGTAACATGAGTTGACAGTTATGATCAGACTATCAGAGTCACTATTACCACCGGTCTAAAAGTCATTCTCATCACAATAAACGATCACCCCTAAAATATAAGGGCTATCTTAAAATTAAATACACCCACAAGGACTATAAGCATAAAATAATCTCACCATTAACGTCCACATTTCCCCACAGCATACAGCACTCCATCCCACACTACTACTACTTCACTCTCCTCAGCTCCACTCCCAAACACACACACAACAATGTCACCACCACCACATTTCCTCTTCCTCCTCATCCTTCTTTTCCACGTCAGCATCCTCCAGGCATACGACCTCCAACCTCTACTCTCCTTCAAATCCACATCCGACATATCAAACCACCTAACCACATGGACCAACACCTCAAACCCATGCACTTCATTCCAATACATAACCTGTCTCCACAACCGAGTCACCAAACTCGTCCTCGAAAACCTAAACCTCCAAGGCCGATTCGACTCACTCAACTCGCTAACTCACCTTCGTATCCTCTCTCTCAAAAACAACCGCCTCACTGGCCCTGTACCTGATCTCTCCAACTTAACCTCACTCAAACTGCTCTTCCTTTCCAACAACGCCATCTCCGGCGAGTTTCCGCCGTCGCTTCCGTCGTTGTTCGGGTTTTATCGTCTTTGAACAACTTCTCCGGCGAGATTCCGGCGTCTTTGAACACAATGATACATTTACTAACCTTACGTCTTGAGAATAATCGGTTTTCTGGTGACGTCACTGTTTTAAAACTGAATAACATACAGGAACTGAATATCTCAAACAATCAGCTTTCTGTTTCAACCTGAGCTCATTAAGAAACATTACCCATTTTGAACTTGTGTGTTTCTGCAGGAAAATCTATATGCATAAGTGTGGAAAGTTAACCAGGATGCTGATTGGATAAGAAACACTGATTAAAATGGTCTTCATAAGGACCGAAGCAATGAGCTAGAAAATTTCTGTGGAGGTCAAACAAATTTTTTTCAAGAAATACATTAAATGGGATGGCCGAAATAATTTTTTTTCCGAAAATACATATGAAATCGTGAAAAAATACACTAACGAGCTTAGGCCTAGGGGGGCCGGGACCCTTCCCGGTCCCTTAATAGCTCCGCCCATGACCGGAAGCGTATAGCTTTTAATGGCAGGGAGTTGGTGTTTGCTATTGGTCTTATTGACAGTCTACTTTCTGTGGGTGTTCAGGTACTTAAAACCTTTTTTTTTGCTGCAAAATGTAAACTTGAATTAATAATCAAGACAAATTACATCATTGAACAAAGGAATAGACATGCCTATATCCTTTTATTATACTACAAAAACAAATACATGCTGAAGCAAACTAACAGAGGTAAACTCAGATACAACTACCATCAGACAAGACTGTTATTACTCATAAGTCTGCTGCTTAATCCAAACACTAGCTAACAGATCAGACAACAATTCTGCTCATAGATTCACCTTTGATGCACCAAATGACCATATCCTCTTGACTACATTTCCAAACTCAAATCAACCTTAAACCATTCAACCTCATCCACAATGATTTGAGGTGAGAATGAGCAGGCATCATCAAGAAGGATATAGCCCCCATTCACACTAAGAGAGGGGTATACCTTCTCATAGCTACATTTCCCAATTTCATTAGCCCTTAAGAACAATCAGTAGCTTACATCCTCACTGAATTGAACAAGGAACAAAGAGGATTGGGCATCACTAGATAGGGAACACACACCCTCAAATAGACCCATCCTATCCTCCTTTGACAGTGTATTGGGTAGACCAAGAAAGTTCATATTTCATACACTCTCTATTCCACCCATCATACACTGTCCACCCAGACCATTTACCCTTCAAACTAGATAGCCCTACTTTATGGTACATTTTTACTGAATCAGACCTCTCCCTGACCCTTCATGTCTTACCAGATTCCTCCCAATGCCAACCTGGAGAAGAGCTTGGGGATTAATGAGTACAGTCAAGCCAGTTAAAACTCCAATATACAAGGTACTATCTAATGCAATGATCTGCAAACTGTACTATATTCCTTTATGGACATGCTCCATGCTAGAAAAATAGAGACCAAGAGCTCAACAGTTACCTCCACAG
This sequence comes from Chrysanthemum lavandulifolium, assembly GCA_022545495.1. Lineage (NCBI taxonomy): Eukaryota > Viridiplantae > Streptophyta > Magnoliopsida > Asterales > Asteraceae > Chrysanthemum > Chrysanthemum lavandulifolium. Next base: position 314,573,197 of record CM040238.1, read on the forward strand.
ACCCACAACCAACTCACAGCCATCTAAGACTAGAAAGAGAATATCCAAAGATATTAGCCAATCTGCTCTTCATAAAACCACATTCCAAACACCCCTTACAATCTGAGAATAATCGGTTTTCCTGTTTCAACCCGAGCTCATTAAGAAACATTACCCATTTTCAAGGAGGCTGGTCTTTTGTTACTTTGGTAAAAAGGAATTTCATTATAAAAAGAGGTTGCAGTATTTCCTTGGAATTTCATTAAGTTACATTGATATTGTGTTTCCATTAGACTGGCGGAAATCAGTCGACGAGGATTTGGTTTCCCTAAAGGAGACTGATCTGTCGGTGAACTTACTCAAGGAGATTATTCTTCAAGCTGTTGACATCAAAGCTCTCGAGAGGGTGATTATCATATGTCTATGTTCAAGAGTATCAGTAGCAGTTTACGAGGTAAAGCTCAAAAGTAAACCTCAATTTAAATCATTTGTTGAGAAATTTAGGGATGGTGGATTGAAAGATGTTTTGTTGAGAAATTTAGAGTCGCCTCTGGTTTCCTATCACCTCATATTTTAGGGTATGTAGCGGACCATCTTATTTCAATGCAAACTTTCACTTCAAAAAATCTTACACAACAAAATCTTCTTTTGTTGGATCATTTACACATATTCAATATGCTTCAACTTTATCCATTGGGCCTTCTTCTCAAAATCTAAGCGTTCTTGTTGAAAGAATCCACGATATTCTCTGCTTTAGTGAAATTAGTATGGTATCGATTAAAAGATCAAAGACTGATGTCTTTTATTATCCGCTGTTAGTACTAAAGATTGTTATGATACTTTCCTTAATATGTCTGAAGGCACCAAGTTATTCTCCTAAGCTACTTCACTTCTGTCTGGTTACGAAAATATTGCTTATTTTCTTCCAAAGAAGTTTTTGTGTAGTCTTCTAAGGAAAAGGATAAACCAAAAATAGAACTTGGATCGTTGTTGCAGAAGCGTTTTTGAGCATTGATGATCCTCTCCTGATTGTTAGATCGGAAAATGTGAGTCCTAAAATCAATGCTCCTTGTGCTATATTTGTTGACCTTGAGAAATCTAAAGAGGAGATAATGAGTATTTTGTTTCCAAAGAAGAACACACCTAATGTCCACATGTCATCAATTAATGTTAACGCAGGGACAATTCCTGAGTTATTGTCTTCAGAAACATTGCAAGATACTAACATCATGGATCGTGTGGAACTGAAAATGAATTGGAAAGTTTTAGAAGAAATATCTGAGGCTATTAATGGAAGAAGGAGTGGCACTGAACAAGTTATCCACTGCGACTATGTTTAAGGTAATATACATCGTTGTGTTTGTATCAAATGATTTTGTTAATGATATCATCATTACTGTAAGTTTGATGCCTTATCATTTATCTGTTTCTTGCCAGAATGTTCTTGATATAAATAGGGCACATTACTTACTGCCTTTGCGGCTCAAACTTCTTGTTCTTACGAAGATGCAAGAGCTATACGTGATGCAAATGAAGATCTGAAGTTGCTTTCTTTATGCTTGACACAAGGTTAGACTTGCACCATAGTAAATCTTGAAGTGGTTTTAAACTTCAAACCAATTTACACTTGAATTTGTATTAAGATTTCTTTTGTTTTTGGATCTTTTTTCAGTCGACTAGAATTGAAGCATTGAGTTATATTGAAGGGTGTGAGTCGTGCTGTCAAGGGGCTACAAAGTTATAGGCCAAAGCTAGATAATTTCTTGAACCGTTCTTCCATGAACCAGGCATTAAAGGTTAAACAAACAGGTGAGTCAGTGGTGTTACAAAATCAAAGTGAATGTGATGACACTCACGATGGCAACAACAAGAAAGGGAAGGGAAACAACAAGGAAAAGAAGAGTAAAACGAGCAAAGGTAAAAAGAAATGACACTGATGAAATAGGAGGGATATCGTATGGTTTTCATTTTTTGGGTATTCCAGAAAAAATATATTTTGATTCCATGATTAGTACTTTATGACACCGTGATAATCGCATATGTTATTTTGTGGGTTTGAAAATCATGGTGATTCATGTAAGATTCTGGTAGCCTTTAAGAACAGTTATGATCAATCATCAAGACAACTTGCTAACTAATGGGTTCACTGAATCAAAGTGCAATCTTGTTGAATAAGGAAGCTTAGCATTGATGTGAATTGTTTACCACAACTCAAAAATGAAAATTTAGAACATTCTTTCTTGTGTCCTGATACTAACCCTTAATGGCAAAGAATACAACAAATATAGAGAAGAACCGATACGTGTCTACCAAGAAACACCTTGAGTCCAAATAAACGACAAGCACACGATACTTAATTTGTTAACTAATTATAAGATACATTGGAACCCAAAGACTAACGGAATGTGAAAGATTTCAAGTTTATTCTCGCTTGCTGCAAGAAACAACCCTAATATACCACACCAACTTTTCCAAAAGAAGGAGAGCTTTACTATGTTTATATACAAAGGCGGACCCGACTAGCTCATTAGGTGCACAACTTTACGAGTATAAAGGAAACAAAATTGAACCAAAAGGTACGGTTTCATAAACAACTAGTAAACTATTTAAGAAGACATGTATTTCTTTTGAGTTATTAGTAAACTAACTTAACAAGACATGATTTGTGTGACACGTAACTCGAGACCAAATTCATTTAGAGAAATCAATATTTTTAACAAAAGGTACACTGTGCGCCAACATCCATCGGTTCAGAAACCCCGAACCCCTACATCCGCCTCTTGTTTATATAGGCATTAAAGCTTTGTAAATGAGACTTGACTAGGAAAATTAAAGTTAATCGATCAATCGACTAAAATCGTCTAGTTAGATTAGTCAAGACTTGAGTAGTGAGTTAGACCGAGGTGGCAAAGCGGGTTGGCGGTGGGCTGGCCACGGGTCCAAACGGGTTCGGGCCGTAACAGGCTTAAGCAAGACGGCCAAATGTTTCACGTTATACTAATCACTTTAAGAAAGACCCAAAACGATTAAATAATTCCCAAAAGAATATCTCATTTATATTTGAATAACTAAGTATATTATAACTACAAGTTTTCTTTAAAAACAATTGTGATGTTCTCCAATTGGTAAAAACATGTCTGTTAACGCGATTTAACTTTTAAATTGGCCATACACGCTTATTTCAAAAAAAGGAGTGACTAAATGCTACCAAATTCTTTACAAATTAAATTATATAAGTCTCTTTTTATTTTGGACAAATTGTCAATTAATTCGTTATAGATTCATCATGAGTTAACTATCATCATACATTTATACATTTGTTGCATCAGCCGATTATTATCCAGACATTGACCATATTGAGTGATGCAAACTGATACGTATAACATGGGATTAGAATGGGACCATATCAAGTCTCCGGTTATGTACATTTAGCGTTTGAAATGGGTTATAAGCCAATGAATGGAGGAGAACCAGTCAATGAAGTCAAAGTCTTGATGGTTTTAGTCAATGAGATAGAAATTTACAAAAAGTGACAGAATTGTCTATGCCTTTGGCTTATAATAGAAGAATGATTAAAAAAATAACTGACTTGACATTATACGATTATGTAATCAACTTTTTTCTTATTATGATCGAACTTTCAAATTTAGATCATTATGTAGTATTGTGACTATTCTCCATGAAATGACCATTTTACCCTTGAAATTTGAAAAATTAAGGGTAAAATGGTCACAAAATACACACAATAATCGAATTTTGAAAGTTCAGATATACAATAAGAAAAAAATAATGCTTAAACACAATCATAAAAAGTGTCAAGTTCATGATTTTTCATTATTCGCCCTATCAGAATACGCATAGAGGTGAAAGATGTACTGTATTATATAGAGTCTTAAAACACAGGTGATAAATTGGCTAGTTCTCTATCCTGTTGTGTTGGATAATATTGAAATGATTGTTGTCTTTGTTTTCGTCTCTGTTTTTCTCTCTTGTCTACCTGTCTTTCACTCTGACATGTCTACGCCTACCTGTCCGGAAAGTTTTAGTTGTCCAGGTTTTGCCCCGTTCAAGTACCCATTTTACAATGACACTGACGAACGGTGTGGGTTGATCAAGATCAAATGTAATTCAAAAGGTGGGAATATTCAAATTAGGGAAAAGAAATATGAAATTGTTGCCAAGCTTGATTCTAGTAGTTCTTACTTTATCCGTAACACAACATTTGAAGAACTTGTGAACGCTACTAGTTGTGAGGCGCTTATGAATAATTTCACTTCTCCAAACCCTCTTGTATATTCCATTTCAATAATTCCTTCCTCACTCTCTTCAAATGCACAAAAATACCAGTCATGCTGAAGGAATGAATGCCTATTTTAACCAACCTAATTACCATAGCTACACCAACAAGACATGCAACGATCACATGTTCTACTATGAGTATTCAATCAGCAATGCAACAGTTCCAAGTGATCTCCGCGTACATGTGAAGTAATACAGGTGCCAATGAGAGGGGATGGGAAAATAAGGTAAATGATATGAAGACCATATTTTCCTCTCTCATCACGCTCTCTATTTCAATTTCATTGACACGTTCCTGTGAAAAGTGTCACAACAAGGGCGGCCGCTGTCATGCTAACAAAGGACAGTTTCACTGTTTGTGCGACAAAAGGGTATTTACTTCTGGACTGTATATTATGTTTCCTGATGAATGCAATTTCCATGGACACACACACACACACACACACACACATATAAAAGCACAGCTCTACATAGGGTCAGAAACTATTATTCAAAAGTTAATTGAGTGAATCGTATGCAACGATTACTCACTATCAACCAACTATTACTATTACCAGTGGTATTTAGTTATTTACTACTCTTAAAAGTAAATATTTTTTCACCAAACCATTTAATTAATTTATATATGAATTCATATTTCTAATGTTTGCGGTGATTGATTTAAAGTACGCTTACTTAGTATATTAGTTATTGATCTTCTGAGGCCTATATCTAATGTAGCATGAAGCAAGGCTTGTATGGTACGATCCCCTTCAGTGTGCTACTATTCAGTTTTTACGAGAATTGTCTTTGCTGACTGGAAAGGGGTGTTTGGATTAGCTTACTTTCCAGGATTATGGACATATTTAAATCTAGATAAGCTCATTAACTCTTTTATTTTTGCCTATAAGTTTATGGATTATTTAAGTCTATAAGCTTATTTTCATAAGCTCGTATATAAGCTGAAAAAGGAGCTTATGAGCTTTTCAAACCAATAAGCCCATAAGCCCATAAAATATAAGCTTATCCATACACCCTTAAGTCACAAACAGTCTATGATTATCAAGAAAGGATCTTCTTTTACAAACATTACACCTAAAGATTATGTTTGAAAAGTTATTAGTATGTAGCTAGATAGGGCTATATCGAGCATGGGAGTGCTTGAGTTTTCCTGCATGGACAACACAACACACATGCACACACCGTGCAGGGGTGGGAGTGGTGACAGGATGACATTCACAGTAAGGGTGGCAGGTTCACACACATAAACACATGGGAAGGCTCGGAAGAATTCCCGATGATCTGGATCAATGTTTGAGGAATAGAAGAGGGTCGAATGGTATTCCTGCTCAGGAACATACGCCACATAGGCATATTTTTGGGAATATTTAATGGATACTCACAAACATTCCTAACCCAGAAATGTCCCTTATATCTTATTAGTAAAGTGATAAATCACACCTTATTTTGATAGTTATCGCACTAACATTTCTAACATGATATATAAATGGTTCAATTCCTTTGGTGTAGAAACAGGAAGACATTTGATGCGGTGATTATTCTCTTTGGTAATTTGTCATTGCCATCAATTTTGTTGCCTTAACCATTCTAATTTTTATAAACAAATACGCCTATCGAACTCTTTCAGCTCTCGTGCAGGAACTGTGACGATACTAATCATTATAATCATGTGTCTAAAGAAGAAATATGGATGGGAAAAACGCGGAGTACAATGTCAATGTGGAGATTTTCCTAAAGAATCAAGAGTTCCTGGCTCCAAAAGATACTCTTACTCACAAATCAAGAAGATGACAAACTCCTTTGAGGTCAAACTAGGACAAGGCGGTTTCGGTTCTGTGTATAGAGGCGAGCTAAGCGGTGGAAACCTTGTGGCAGTGAAGATTTTAAGTGAACTAAAAGGAAATGGGAAAGATTTTGTTAATGAAGTTGCAAGCGTTGGCAGGACTTGCCATGTCAATATAGTAAGTCTTGTGGGATTCTGTTTGGAGGGTAGTCGAAGAGCTTTGATCTATGAATATATGCCTAACGGATCCCTTGAAAAGTTCATATACGGTCGTGGTTCTTCAAGTAGTAGCCATCTCGGGTGGGAAAAGTTGCACCAGATTGCAATAGGGATTGCTCGAGGATTAGAGTACTTGCATAGGGGATGTAACACAAGGATCTTACATTTTGACATCAAGCCCCATAATATTCTGTTGGATCAAGAATTTTGTCCTAAGATATCTGACTTTGGGTTGGCTAAGTTGTTCCCGAGAAAAGAAGCATGATATCCATGACCGATATGAGAGGGACGCCCGGTATATTGCTCCTGAATTATTTTCTAGAAGTTTTGAGGTGTCTCACACAAATCAGATGTTTATAGTTACGGAATGATGATTCTAGAAATGGTTGAGGGAGAAAAATGTCGAGGTTGAAGTTGATCATACAAGTGAAATATACTTTCCTCATTGGATATACAAAAAGATTGAACTACATGAAGAACAACTTGGACTGCACGGGATTGTGAGCGAAGTAGAAAGTGAGATGGCAAGGAAGATGATTATCGTGGGGTTGTGGTGCATACAAACGAATTCCTTGAGTCGACCCACAATGACCAAGGTGGTGGAAATGTTAGAAGGGGGATTAGAGTTACTGGAAATTCCTCCAAAACCTTATATGTTTTCTCCATCAAGATCAGTCGAGTCCTCAACTTTAGAATAATTGCTTCCCTATATGTTTTCTCTGTTGATATATGTTTTGTTTTTCTCATTCAAGTATTGTTATGATATTTAATATTCTAATGACTGCAGACAACATGTTGGCATCATTTTTTTAATTAGGTAGTAGATATCCAATATGGGTATATTCCATAGTTATGATCAAGATGATTTTGTTACTTGAAAATTACTTATGAATGGTATGAGTGGTAGCTAAGCTTGACTTTAAGGGTTTATAACAGAACCAAAATGGGCAAAATTGGGGGTAAGAAAGCAGCAACTTTTTTAGTCAACTTTGGGAGCTTCTGGATCTACAGAACATAAGCCCACGGGATCCCAGTCAATGGAATCAAGACAAATTTGAGACATGTTTTGTACACACATTTCATCATACTTAATGTCAACTAATATTTTATGGTCAATGCATAAGCAAGAATGATATTACTAATGGATGATTAATATAGGTTTTTAGATAATACAATCAATGGGGTTAGAATTTTTTTTGTTGAAAAGCATCTGCAACGTGCAATGAATATTGATCACTTTCACACCTATCTTATGTATTCTTACTTTGATTAGTAAAAGTAATTTGCTATGAACAGCAGCAATCTTCAAAATGCACATTAGCACATGCCACAAATCAAGAAAGCATAAGTTTTACAATAACTTGCATTATAAATCAACACTTTCGTTGACCGTAAAAAATGATCTGTTGACCGTAAAAAATGTTATGTTAATTGACAATATTATTCTTACGTTAATTAATGCATTCTGATGGTCATAGATGGTATATAATGTATATTTAGCTTTTACCAATAAATAAACGGCATTGTGGTCGGATATTTGAAGGGGTTGATACTCACACAAAAAAAAATTTATTCCCACATCACAATCATGCATATATCATGTTGTAACTTGTGTAATAGTCATGGGATATTGTGGTGTATGAATCTTTTTTTTTTTTTTTTTTTAGTATCAACTCCCATATTTCAATTGCAAAATTGCTTAAGCGAACTAGACTTAGTGGTTGGGTCAAAAGATCTAGTGTTTGGCCCTTGGCTAAAGCCCATCCATTACGACCCAGCCCACCAGGTTTAAAGTAAATTTTGTTTGTTCATTCAATCAAATATTTGATATTGCTAGTAGTTTTGGTGCCATAAATTCATTTGGCTTTACAATCTTCTACTTGAATTCTTTATAAGTGAATATTAAAAGATGATAAAACTTGTGGCTGGTTTAAAAATAATATTTAATATAATCAAATTGAACAAATGACAAATAGAAATTTTATATGAGCAAATAAAAGTCTTAGAATTCTAAGTTGAGCTCAATTCGATCAAAATTGAGTAAAGTTTTATTAGATTGTTTTTAAAAGAAAACAAAAATACACAAGTACTTAAGGTGTTTTTTTTTTTTTTTTTTTTTTTTTTTTTTTTTAAATTTAAATTAACCTTATAAGTATAAAATAACAATATATCAAAACCAATGTTCGTAATTTCAACTAAATGCTTATTACCAACATATACTTGTGACAAGTTTAAAAATGATATATACAAATTTGTGAATAAAAAATAAATAAATAAGGGTGTGGTATTTGTGGGTAAATTGTTTGTTGGAATTTCTTTACTAATCTGCGTGATTGAACTTTTTAAATTGTTACAGGTTGGTACATAATTTTTTACTAATCGACCAAGTTACATTTAGAGTGTATTTTGTCCTTGGTAGTACGTACTATGTAACTGTTAGATATTGTCTTAGAAATCATTTAAGAAATGAAAGACGATTCTAATCCATTCTAGAAATCGTTTAAGAAATGAAGAATGGATCAACAACCTTGGTACGAACCGCCACATGAATGGTAGATGTTGTCCACTTTGGCACCTCTGCCTCACGGTTTATTCTTAATATATTGCCCAGACATTATACTAAGACGCGTATACTAATTCAAGGTTAGATTCATGTACATTAAATACCCAACATCTCCTCTATTCGTTGAACGTTGTGGGACAAGGCATGTATCAATACATCCCCCGGAGAGATTCTTTGTCCTCGAAGAATGGTCTAACGAGTTGTCTCCCACAACGCGACTAGTGAAATGAAGAAGATCAATCCGATTAACAGGAAATTCAAGATTTAAAAGAATTTGAATCAAAGGGATTTGTTATTGATAGATGTGTGAATGTTTGTTACATGAGAGTAAATGATTACAATTGATTAGCTAAAATTAAACTGTGTAACTAAATTGTGAATTTCAACAACGAAAATGATAAGGCAAATGTGAGTGTTGGTTATAATTCTAATGAGAATTTGGATTGTTCCCGCAAACTCATATGTATTCACTAGAGATGCATATTAGATTCCAACTTTCAAACATTTACTTTTGGATCCTTGTCATAGTAAAATATTGAAAATGGTTTGTTATCTTCATCCTTAGACTTGGGATACAAGCAAGTTCTCATATGTGTGGATATCATTTTGTAAGTATATACAAAACGCTATCGTATAAGGTAGTTATAAAGGCTATATTTGAATGATGTGGCAAGATCCACAACACTTGTAGTCAATAAAGGATTTGTTACTCCACTTTATATGTGCAGAAAGATACCATGGCGCATCTCCATATTTAATCAGATAAATGTCTGGCCAGACCCAAAGGGTAATGCAAGATGAATCTTGATTACATTTGCTATATCTGAATTAAAATCTATAACGAGATTCTAAATGGTTAAACTATATGGAATGATTTAAGATCCATATCCATGGTTTAATGGTATCTATAACAAAGGATGATTAAAGCAAGAAACTGAATGACCATGCTACTGAGAAACTTTTATGAAACTATTCTCTCAAACACTTTTAGTTAAAAAGCGAGTGAAGCGTTTGCTAAGCGTTTCGTCGTTAGTTTTGTGTGCCATTCGACACACCAACTCCCAAGTGGGGCTGTTGGTTTGTGGAATTTAAAACACGACAAAACACTAAAAGTGTGTGAGCCTATGGGGCACACACGATAAACACGAGTCTACGTGTCAAAGCGATTGATACTTGAATTATACATACCCCAAATGCATGCTATTTGACCCGATCACTTTGGACGACACATGGGCTTGCTTGAGTTGCAAGTTGGGTCGAATGGGTGCGCCTTGGGCCTTGGTATCCACTGATCGGGCAAGAATGAAAGGAGAATGGGTGTTTGGGATTTTGGCTTGTCGACCAAGTAATGATCCAAATAAGGGCGGTTAAGTTTGCTATAAAAGCAAACATACCCCATCCCAAACTTACGCATCATATATCCCTAAATCCTATTCCAACCGATCATGTTTTCCTACTCAGATTCTTATTCGATTTCTTTCTAAATCGACTAGGGATTGTTTTGGTTTTCTAGATCCTAAACTTTTAATGAATTAAAGTGTTTAGGTGATTGATCGAAATGGTGTTCTTGTTTCGTTTCTCGACGATCGACAAAGAACAACAACAAACAAAAGGTTTTCTTTTGGTCGTGGGTTTTATCTCGGACAACAAGCAGAAGATATCGGACCTTCTTTGTCCGATATCGGGTAAAGGTAAAAACAACCCGTTTGGTTGTTTTGGTTCTCGGACAAAAGCAAGTATAGTCTTGGGTGGTTTTCTTGTTCGTGTAATATTCAAGTGTGTCAAAGGTTGATTGGGTTTTAAGTTCTCGACTAACTCATTATCGAACGTATACGGTTTTCGTGTTGTGTGTGATACTCGTAGAGGTGTCTAATTTAGATACTTAGGTTTTGTATTGGTTTTCTTGTTCGTTTCACTTGCATTCATTAATCACAAAAGGTTAGTTTTATAATTTAACTTTTATTCATTAATTGTTTATTAACACGTGTTTAACCTAATTGCGATTACTAGATCCAAATTGATTGCATGCACTGACATCGTTACTTGGCTAACGTAGTTCTAAAATCCCAACAAGGGTATCGAGATAACCTCGTTTTGCGATTATGGGTTACACGTTTCTTTTTAATAAACATGTTTAAAAGGTTGCATGAAACTAATTTAGTTATTCGTTTTATTTTATTTTGACAACTATATGCAATGCTTGTCAATTATTAATAAAAATAACAAGTCACACACAAACTAAATTATATTGATAATTAGAATTAAATTTGTTAATTAGAATTACTTGTTAATTAGAATTAAAGATTAATTAGAATTAATTAATTGTTAATTAGAATTATATTGATAATTAGAATTACATATTGTTTGTTAAATACATAAAATAGCGTAATTACTTGCTAAAAGATTTCCATGCTTTTTATGTGTTTTCCCACCACAAGACCCACTCAATTGCTTTTAAATGATGTATTGGGCGATCTAGGTTTCGTACCTAGTGACGGTCTTATGGTTCTCTGTTTGTGGAAGACTCGCAAGAGAACTTCGGAACAATATGTGTTTTATATTGATGTTTATGCTTATATGTTTGTGATTCCATTATATGCATTATTACTTGCTTTGACACCTAATTGTATGCAATATGAAATAATACATATCGTAACCATAACATTAGTATTGGCCTTTATTTACACGCCTAAATATCATGCTCATTGTGACTGCTATTTGATTCATGAAAATTATTTTGGTAAAATAAAGTGACCTAATATATGAAACACATTTTCAAGAATTTAAAACTAGACGCTATGGACACTTGGGATGTATGGCTCACCCATTAGAACAAACTCAAAGGGGGCGCATAGTCGTGACCGAAAGGATGTCTAGGTTATTGCTTCGCGGCTTACACCGGTCTTCTACCTCCCTATGCGTTCGATTGAGCTACAGTGAACCATGATGATCACTACAAATGTCATTACCAAAAGTTTTAAAATTAGTGCTACAAAGTTGTTTTGCATGCTTCTTTGTACATGACTTTTACCACGTTTATATGTGCATACCTATTTGTTAATTTTAAGTCTATGCCATCCAACTATGAACACGTGCATTTGGATTGACTTCTCTGGTCAGACCTAAGGGCCTTTCCTACCCATGGTGATTATTTCGCTTAGGTCAGACCTTTGGTTATTTTTACACGTTCATACTTGTTAGACTTATTTCGAGTTGGCTTGGTCAGACCTTGAACCCGAGGCATAAGATGAGAACTAAACATGCTTTTGACATTATTACTTGATACTAATGCCTTAAGCAGGTCTCATAAAGTCTAAGAGTTTCATTATGCAATTAACGCCGCCGCTACCTCTTGTCCTATTTTTTTACGCGACCGGTCGACCTCCGGTAATTAAGTGGGAGTGCAAGATGGATCTTAGTCTTATTAGTAATTAATTGGGTAGTTAATTCTTTTAAGAGTGTAATTATCGAAAATACTAATCATTTGAACTTTTCAAAATTGTAGATGACTACTTGATCGGAAATGTTCGGTACTCGTGGAGTTTCTTTGAGAAACAAAACTCATGGACCTAACTTCATTGATTGGTATCGCCACAGATTATATTATCACCAAGATAAGGAAACCTATTTGAGCATCTTATACTGCAAGACTGTTGCTACTCCCGCCACCCTATCCTCGGCTGAGGCCTTTGCAAAACTTATAACGCTGGGTCAAAGGCTTAAAGGATATAGTTGCCTTCATGCTCATGACCATGGAGTTAGAGATCCAACTAAATCTAACTCATCTTGGTGCTTATGACATGCTTCGTGAGTTGAAGTCTATGTTCTCCCAACAGTGCGAGCAAGTGCTTCTACAAACCGCACGTGAATTTCACGCTTGCAAGCAAGAAGGGTCAATCGGTTAGCTCATATGTTCTAAAGATGAAGAGCTACATTGACAACTTGGAACGCCTTGGTCACCCGCCATTCGAACTATGGAGTTAGTTTGATTCTAATCGTTCTCTCTTAAGAGTACATTACGTTTGTGCAGAACTTTAATATGCACAACATGGGGAAGACTGTGAATGAACTACATGCTATGCTTAAGCAACATGAGCAGACGTTGCCAAAGAAAGATGCTGCACATGCACTACATTATGTACGTGGGGGTGGTGGTAAGGTCCAGAAAAACCACAAAAAGAATAAATCATTTAAGGCTGCTATGGGGAATCATGGAAATGGAAACAACAAGTTTGGTTATGCTACTAAGTATAAGCCATACAATGCTTCTTCTTCCAAATCCAAATCCAAGATTCCTCCACCACCCAAGAAGGATAATCCAGTAAAGGACGCTACATGTCACCGGTGTGGTGAGACAGGACATTGGAGAAGGAATTGTCCCCAGATCTCACCGAGTTAATAAAAAAGAAGAAAACTCTTGCAGCTAGTTCTTCAGGTATTTTCACTATAGAACTCTACTCTTTCCCTAAATCATCCTTAGTATATGACACTGGTTGTGGTACTCACATCTGTAATACTACTCAGGGTCTCAGGGGAAGTAGGAAGTTGAAACCAGGAGCTTTAAGTATGTACGTGGGCAATGGTCAATGGGCAGGAGTTGAAGCAATTGGAGTTTTTCATTTATGTCTCCCTAGTGGATTAGTTATTGTCTTAAATGATTGTCACTATGCTCCTTCTATTACTAGAGGGATTATTTCAGTTTCTCGTTTGTATGACGATGGTTTTATTAACCGCTTTGAATCGAATAATGCTATTTCAGTTTCTAAGAATAGCGTTGTTTATTTTACTACTATTCCTCGTAATGGTATTTATGAAATTGATATGTCTTGTTAGAATACAAATGAATGTTCTATGTTTGTTTGAAGAAATAAAAGAGCCAAGTCAAACTTGGACTCGCTCTCTTGTGCATGGTCGTCTTGGACACATTAGCAAGAAACGATGGAGAAGTTTCAACACGATGGACTTCTCAACTCATCGATATTAAGTCTCTTGAAAAGTGTGTTGATTGTATGTCGGTAAGATGGCAAGAAAACCTTATTCACATCAAGAGGAAAGGGCTAAAGATCTACTTGGACTTATACACTCAAATGTATGTGGCCCATTTAGAATCACATCAAGACAAGGAGCAAATTGCACCGTGAATTTCACCGACGATAATAGTCGGTATGGTTATGTTTACTTGTGAAATATAAACATGAAGTGTTTGAAACATTTAAGGTGTTTCAAAGGAAGTAGAAAATCAACTCGAAGATCGTAAAATCACTACGTTACGATCGTGGAGGTGAATATATGAATCAAGAGTTTTTGGATCATCCAAGGAGCATGGGATTATTGCCCATCGAACTCCTCCTTATACTCTACAACACAATGGTGTATCCGAGGAGAAATCGAACCCGCTTGACATCGTGTGTTATATGATGAAACAAACTACTCTTCCAAAGTCCTTTGGGATTATGCCCTGAGTCCGATGCACGCATTCTCAATATGGTTCCAACTAAGAAGGTTGAAAAGACACCATATGAAGTATGGCATGGAAAGCCCTAAGTTGTCTTACTTAAAAGTCTAGGGTTGTGAGGCTCTTTTAAGCGTGATACACTTACCAAACCCCGACAAAATTGAACCTAGAGTTGTTAAGTGTATCTTTGTAGGATACCCTAAGGAAACTATGGGATATTCTTTCTATCTTCCATCTGAGAACAAAGTTATTGTTGCTCGAAATGCTGAGTTCTTTGAGAATGATCTTATGGATCTTGAAGCAAGTGGGAGTTTAGAAGATCTTGAAATAATTCAAGATGAAGATACAAATCCTTCTTTAGACACTAGCATTCATCATGATGAGGATGATCAAGAAATTGAAGAACCTCAAAGTGATATTGTTCCCATTCGAAAGTCCACTAGGACACGCCCGTGCTCGACCATATGTGGTTATACATTGACGTCGAGGAACATGACTTAGGGATCTTGGTGAACCCAATAACTATAAAGTCGCATTCTTGGATCCCAATCCAAGAAATGGCTTGATGCAATAAATGTGGAAATGAAATCCATGAAAGACAATGATGTCTAGGTTTTAGTTGAGCTTCCTCTTAACTGTAAGACAGTTGGTAACAAGTGGCTCTTCAAGAAGAAAACTGACATGGATGGTAAGGTATACACCTTTAAAGCTCGTATCGTAGTAAAGGGCTTCAATCAAACCTACGGGATTGATTATGAAGAAACATTTTCTCTTGTAGCAGACATTAGAGCTATAAGGATTCTCATAGCCATAGCTGCATACTATGACTTTGAGATATGGCAAATGGACGTCAAAACTGCCTTCCTCAATGGACATCTTTACGAAGAGGTCTATATGGAGCAACCTGATGGTTTTGTTGATCCTAAATATCCTAACCTAACCGTGTATGCAAGCTCAAGCATTCCATTTATGGACTTAAGCAAGCATCGAGGCAATGGAATAGACGTTTTGATGATGAGATCAAGAAATTTGGATTTTCTCAGAATCAAGATGAGCCATGTGTATATCAGAAAACTAGTGGGAGTTATGTCACTTTCCTATTTCTATATGTTAATGACATATTGCTTATGGGAAAAAATATTCCAATGTTACAAGATGTAAAATCCTATCTTGGAAGATGTTTCGCCATGAAAGATTTAGGTGAAGTCGCATATGTTCTTGGAATCAAGATCTATCGAGATAGATCTAAACGATTAATTGGTTTATGTCAGTGCTTACATTGAGAAAATCTTGAAGAGATTTTGTATGGAGAACTCCAAGCGTGGCGCTATCCCAATGCAAGAAGATCCTAAGTTGAGTAAGTCACAAGGTCTTGAAACACCGCTAGAAAGAGCGCATACAAAGAGTTCCTGCACGCTCGCTATAGGTTCTATTATGTATGTTGTGAGATGTAATCGATGTTGTGTTCGCATGCATGTGACAAGCAAATTTCAACAAAATCCGGTGAACTTCATCGATTTCTTGTGAAAAATATTCATAAGTATTTACGCAATACTAAGGATATGTTTCGATCTATGGAGGAAAGGAAGAACAAGAGCTCGTGGTTCTTGCTACATCGATGTTGGATATCCGGCAGATGTCGGATATCCGGCGATGTTGACGACTTAAAATCTCAAACTGGATATGTATTTGTTCTAATTGGAGGTGCTGTTGGTTGGAAAAGTGCAAAGCAGAGTATTTTTGCTACTTCATCTACAGACGTTGAGTATATTGATGCTTGTGATGCATCAAAACAGGCTGTATGGATTCAAAAATTCATTTCTGGGTTGAACGTTGTTCCCACAACTGAAGAACCCATAAATATGTATTGTGACAATACTAGAGCCATTACTATAGCTAATGAAAGCTGAATCATTAAAGGTGCTAGACATTATCGCGCTAAAGTTCATTATCTTCGAGAGACCATTGAAATGGGTGATGTGAAGATATTAAAAGTTCACACAGATGACAATCTAGCTGATCCATTTACGAAAGCTTTGAAGTATCCTAAGCATTCTAAATTGGCTAGAGATATAGGTTTGGTACCTGCTAGTAGTCTCATGTAAACTGTGTGTTAATTAGTATTTGGATAATTTGGAATTGTAAGACAATTATTATTTTCTGATTAATAAAGATACGAGGTATTTGTTATTATATTCATATAAATCTGTTATTCCATATTTGCATGTTTAATCCATGAAATGATTTATCATTCTAAATATGTCCATTGTCGGTTAACAATATGGGAATATTTTTATGATAAGGCAAATGTGAGTGTTGGTTATAATTCTAACGAGAATTTGGATTGTTCCCGCCAAACTCATATGTATTCACTAGAGATGCATATTGGATTCCCCAACTTTCAAACATTTACTTTTGGATCCTTGTCATAAGTAAAATATTGAAAATGGTTTGTTATCTTCATCCTTAGACTTGAGATACAAGCAAGTTTTGTTATGTGTGGATATCATTTTGTAAGTATATGCAAACGCTATCTCGAATAAGGTAGTTATAAAGGCTATATTTCGAATGATGTGGCAAAGATCCACAACACTTGTAGTCAATAAAGGATTTGTTACTCCACTTGATATGTGCGAGAAGATACCATGGCGCTCTCCATATTTAATCGGATAAATGTCCGCTGACCGGAGGGTAATGCAAGATGAATCTTGATTACATTTGGTATATCCGAATTAAAATCTATAACGAGATTCTAAATGGTTAAACTATATGGAATGATTTAAGATCCATATCCATGGTTTAACGGTATCTATAACAAAGGATGATTAAAGCAAGACATTGAATGACCATGCTACGAGAAACTTTTTGAAACTATTCTCTCAAACACTTTTAGTTAAAAAGCGAGTGAGAGCGTTTGCTAAGCGCTTACGTCGTTAGTTTTGTGTGCCATTCGACACACCAATTCCCAAGTCGGAGCTGTTGGTTTGTGGGAGTTTAAACACGACAAAACACTAAAAGTGTGTGAGCCTACGGGCACACATGATAAATACGAGTGTACGTGTCGAACGATTTGATACTTGAATTATACATACCCCAAATGCATTGTATTTGACCCGATCACTTTGACGACACATGGGCTTGCTTGAGTTGCAAGTTGGGTCGAATGGGCGCTACCTGGGCCTTGGTATCCACTGATCGGGCAAGAATGAAAGGAGAATGGGTGTTTGGGTTTTTGGCTTGTCGACCAAGTAATGATCCAAACAAGGGCGGTTAAGTTTGCTATAAAAGCAAACATACCCCATCCCAAACTTACGCATCATATATCGCCAAATCCTATTCCAACCGATCCTATTTTCCTCCTCAGATTCTTATTCGATTTCTTTCTAAATTGACTAGGGATTGTTTTGGCTTTCTAGATCCTAAACTTGTAAGCAATTCAAGTGTTTAGGTGATTTATCGAATTGATGTTCTTGTTTCGCCTCTCCTAGTCAAAGCAGCTACAACAAACAAAAGGTTTTGCTTTTGGTCGTGGGTTTTATCTCGGACAACAAGCGAAGATATCGGACCTTCTTTGTCCGATATCGGTAAAGGTAAAACAACCCGTTTGGTTGTTTTGGTTCTCTCAGACGTAGCAAGTATAGTCTTGGGTGGTTTTCTTGTTCGTGTAATATTGCCGTGTCAAAGTTTGATTGGGTTTTACGTTCTCGACTAGCTCATTATCGAACGATACGGTTTCCGTGTTGTGTGTGATACTCGTAGAGGTGTCTAATTTAGATACTGGGGTTCGTATTGGTTTTCTTGTTCGTTTCACTTGCATTCATTAATCGCCAAAGGTTAGTTTCTAATTTAGCTCTTATTCATTTATTGTTTATTAATACGTGTTTAACCTAATTGCGATTACTAGATCCAAACCATTGCAGCACTCGTGACAAGCATTTGGCTAACGTAGTTCTAAAATCCCAACACCAATGTATCGCATCCCGCCTCCCCGCCTCCGACCATGAGCGGATCCGATTGCAGCTACATGTGGCACGTGCCACACATGAAAAATTCTGGCGAGCAACAAGGGCACAGGGCTTATGATTTTAGACCTAAAGGCTGGTTTAATTTAATTTCTAGCATTAAATTGATAAGAAAGTGTGTTAAAAAAACGCATCTTTATATGATTTTTAGAAAGAAAATAAGATGGAAGATAAACAGGGCATGCAAGTCTGCAACGTTTAGATCTATATTGGTAGGGAAGACGATGATTTTGGTTTATCTACACTTTGGACCCCTAATGTTTATAGCTTTTACAACTTTGCTCTAAGTGTAAAGTTTTATTTTCAAATAAGTGTAAGGAGTTTAAAACTTTAATAGTTTAAGCCCTTATTAGTTATCTTAATTAGGAATGGGTCAACTACGTTTTACAAGGTTGATTATGATTTGATGGTTACACCTAAATCTCTAATATCAAAAGTGTTTGAATGTCGGTTTCTCTCTTTTTCCTTGTCCAAACTAGTTGATCTATTCTCACTTTATTTTGTAAGTATAGAATTATAAGCTCAGCTTTGCAAAAAGACCAGAATACTAAATTGTAATCTTTTTATTCCAAGAATTATCCATTGTTGTTGTTTTTATAGTTTAAAACACTTTGAATTACTTTATTTTTTTAAAATACTTATGTAAATTCTTTTATAATTTTTTTATTTTCTAAGGCATCTTTTTCAAACGCTATACCATTGTCTTATGCATGTCGCCAACGAGACTTGAACCACAACATCTTAATCAATACACGTCTTTATCGATACACGTGTCACCTATCATTTGTTTTAACTTTAAGCAACTCAAATACTGATTTTTTTTGTTTAGACACTAGTTTCGGTGAAGTATGTCGACCCTCAGATTTTTTTTGTGCTACATATGATTAAAAATCCTGGATCCGCCAACGCCTCGACGTGAAATTAATATTTCGAGCATCATCTTTGTTGGCGAATAAGCAAGTCACAAAAATTTCACGACTATTCGGATGAAGGGTAGTTCTTTTTCACGAAGATTTTAGAGGCTTGAAAAGTTTTTCAAGAAATTACAGTAGTTGGTATATTAGATAAAAGAGAGTGTCAGATTTTAAGTTTATTTAGCGTGTGTGCCAAGTATCTAATATTGTTTGTTCAAAAGATGAAGAAACAATGTAAGAAACTTGGAACGCATGTGTTTTAAACGAGAATTTAAACTCGCGCATTGGGGTTTTTTTTAAGATCGGTATATATATATATATATATATATATATATATATATATATATATATATATATATATATATATATATATATATAGGAAGGGATCAATAAGAAGAATAATTAAAATGAGAAGGGTGAAGTAATTCTAGCCACACATTTTAATATGGGAGGAAAATTTGAATGAAGATGCATCCATTTTGTAGGTGCATCTAGAATGAGTGGTTGTGGTTACTTCCTATCCTTCTTATTTTTATTATTCTTCTTATTTGATCCTAACTATATATATATATATATATATATATATATATATATATATATATATATATATATATATATATATATATATATATATATATATATATATAGATATATGGCTCGGCCGGAAAGCGGCAACAACAGAAATGAAGGAGGCGTTATTGTGATATCTGGTTTAAAGTAGAATATAATAGGCACTAATCTTGGCCATTGATTTTATCATGATGATGTAATTAGATCAAATGATGATATCATTAAATTATAATTAATGAAATGGCATTTAAGTAAATAATATGAACTTGAAGGCAAAATTAAAAACACCAATTTTGGAGTAAGCGACGTGCACTTTTTAAGTACATTGTTTTTGTTTTTTTTCAAAATCTATTTTTATAGATTTGGTTTAAATAAATTTAATATTTTACTAACGAATATTGAACATATCATCATTTGGTATAATTTTCTAAAATGACATAGGTTATACTAAATTTGCTTTTGTGATACATTTGTGGCTTTTTTGTTTTTCTCCTTTAACTATTGACACACTAATTTTTATACTTCATTTATAATACACTAAATACACTAAATTTATAGTAACACATCAATTTCTTTAATACATATATACATAAATATCTTTGATACATATATAGTGACATGCTAGTTTTTTGATACATTTTTGATACATATATAATGACACACTAAAATTTACTATATATGTAGTGATATTGATGTGCTCGGTTGGTGCAAGTTTTAAAAATTTATAATCACGATTAACCGTGATAACCTATTAACACATACGAGCAAGTATACTCGTCCGCAATAGTAAAGTTTTGGTAAGTCGAGATCGTCCCAAGGGATTTTGTTTTGAAATAGATTTTATTAAAAAGTTTCTAACAAGAAAGCTTGTCAAGGCTCTCTCGAATAAGTGTTCTAGTGAAAATACGAATCAAGAATAAAAATATATACTTGTGTGAAGTCTCATAATCAACCATAGATAATGTTCATAAAGGTTTGGTGTATACTCTTAGTATGATGCACAAATCATAAGCAAATGATTCCCCAACCATGGTATTTGTTTGTAAAAATCATTCTAAGAACAAAAACATTTAGGTAATCCTTTCGGTCCTTATCCCAATGATTATCCTATAAAAATTCCATTTGTTTGCAAAATGCTCTCATTAAATTTGTTCTTACGAATCTTTCGACCCTTTGTGATGAAAACGTTCCTAGTCTTGTTTTAAGGGTTATAGGTCAAAGATGTTACTAAAGTTTACGTGAAAGTTCACCTAAGTTACTAAAGTTTTTTCGTTACAAAGATGTTACTTAAGTATACGGGTTTGTCATTTGGGTTACTCAAAGATTAAAAATGTTACATAAATGTTATCATGAGGTGGGCAACCGGTGATTACACGGTTCCCTTGTCCACGGCACCATAGTTTAAAATGTTACAAGGAAGTTACTATAGTTTACGGGTTTATTAAATAGGTTACTGAACCTTAACAAAAAATTACTATGCGTTTTTTTTTTTTTTTTTTTTTTTTTTTTTTAATTTTTTTTTTACATTTTTCTCCTTCGCATATCTTTGTATATTTTCGTACATTTCTATCCGTTTTTATACGTTTATGAATGTTTTTCTCTCTTGTCATACTTTCTTTACATTGTTTTACGTTTATGTACGTTTTTCTCTCTTGTCGTGACGTTTTTCTCCGATTTAGACGTTTTGTCAATTTTGACGCTTTCATCTATTTTCGTTTATTTTCACACGTTTTCATAGGTTTTCATAATTTTTATTAGATTTGTGTGCGCATTTATATGCTGTGTATACGCTTCTTACGTCTTTTACGTTTTCATACTAGTTTTATGTTTTCTACACCTTTGTATGTTTTATACGTTTGTATGTTTTATACTTGTTATGTTTTATACGTATGTAAAATGTGTATAAATACGTGTATAAAAGTGTATAGAATTGTGTGAAAACGTGTAAAAATAAACAAAATCGTATGAAAGCGGAAAACGTAAGAAAAATAGAAAAAATGTGCGAAGCGAAAAAGTAAGAAAAGCGAGATAAAACGTAAGAAAACATCGAAACGTAATAAACTAGGCGAAAAGGTATAAAGCGGACAAAACATATTAAATCGGAAAAGCGGACAAAACGAAGAAAATGGACAAAACGATGAAACGGAAAAGCGTAAGAAAAGCGGACAAAGCGTAAGAAAAGCGGATGAAAGTGTAAGAAAATAGGCGGCGTATAAAAGCGAACGAAAGCGTATAAAACGAAGCGAAAGCGTATAAAAGCGTATGAAAGCAAAGAACCCGTAAAAAAGGGTCAAAAAGCGTGAAAAGCGGACAAAAATGTATGAAAACCAAATTTTTAGTTAAGTATAAGCGGTCGTTAGGATAAAGGACTAACAATTGCAAATGTTTTTGCAAATGGCCGTTAGCTAACGGAAAAAACTAACGACGCTTAGTCCGAGGACCATTTTGAAATTAACGAAAAAATAAACCTATAGTAGAAGGTTAAAACATACGAGTAACTTATATAACCGGTAACTAAACTTTGGTTACCTCTTTGTAAAAAAAACTTTAGTAACTTAGGTGAACTTTCACGTAAACTTTAGTAACATCTTTGACCTATATCCCCATACTAGTTTGTCACAACACTTTTGGAATAAACACAAGAGAAATCCTTTCGGTCCTTTTTCTTAAAACATGTTTTATTGACAAATCAATCCAAGACTAGTATTTTTCCAACAAACTCATTTAAACAAGATCATATATACATGCATCACATTTTGAGAACATTATTATGATTAATCACATTCCACACACAAGTATAACACAAACTACTCCATGAAAACAATCATATCTAAACACAAGTCATAGCAAAGTAATTCAAACAATTCAAGAGAATAGATTTCCATAACAAAGTTCATAGAATACCTAATCTTTTGTGATTACAAGAATTAGAAATCGTGGAATGTAGCAACCACGCCTCCAATCACCTAGGATCACGCACAACTCAAACTACGAAACAATGGACAAGAATGGTTCCTTCCTTGCTTCGGGCGTTTTCAGAACTACTAAGCTTTTGGGTTGAGATAAATGGGTAAGTATGAGTTTTGGTGTAAACTAATACTCTTTTGGTTGTGTCACACTTAGTATACAAGTACTAGGTCCTTTAAATAGCCAAAGCACTTGCTTAAGCGCCCAAAAACGTTCTCTCCAAGTTAATATCAAGAAATGATCGGACTCAATGGTTATGGGAGTTAAGACAACAATAAATGCGAATTGTGTAAGCTGCAGAGCGAAACCGGATCGGTTTCTATGTCGACCGAATCGGTCATGACTTTGACCATTAGCCCCCGGATCCGGTTGCGGGTTGCGACCGAGCGGTGGGTTTTGCCCTTT
The DNA here is from genome assembly GCA_022545495.1 of Chrysanthemum lavandulifolium. Lineage (NCBI taxonomy): Eukaryota > Viridiplantae > Streptophyta > Magnoliopsida > Asterales > Asteraceae > Chrysanthemum > Chrysanthemum lavandulifolium. The sequence goes on from CM040238.1 coordinate 314,596,373, forward strand.
GACTTTTGTCGACTTTTCCTTTACGCTTCATTCTTTGCTTACGTTGATGATTTCCAAAGCCAAACTTGATCTTTCCTTCTTTGTAGATGCTTGAAATCACTACGCTTCCATATCATTGAGTCCACAAGCTTCCAATCTCAACTTCCTTCCTTTAGGCGCTTCCAAATGTGCATAAAACTTCATTTCTTCAATATTCGCACACCGCTACATATACATACACAAGACGCATCTTTGCACTTTTGCAATAGTTATGAGTAAATATAGCCGAATATCATGCACAAAACTGACAATAACGCTACTAAAAACATGTTCATTTTAGACGTTATCAGATGCTAAATTTTTTGATACAATTTTAATGACTTACTAAAATTTTGGTACACTTGACACACTACAAAAATTTAGTACATTTGTAATGACACACTATGTTTATCACACAAATTTGTTTGACACATATGTATTGACGCAATTTTTTTTTTAATATGTTTGTGGTGGCACACTAATTATTATGACACATTTTTAGTGATAAAATAAGTCTTTTAACACATTTAGACACTATAACTAAATGATATAATTTTAAATAAGATGTGTCACCTTCAACCATATGTATAATTTATTTGCCATGATATTAATACACAAAAGACTAGTATACACAGAGTAACATTCTCCTCTATGCAAATTCGTTTACCATGATACTAATACACAAAAGAATGTATAAAAAATGATGCACCGTCCCCTTACAAAAGAATGTATAAACAATCTCCTCCATGCAAATTCGTTTGCCATGCAAATTCTTTGGCACCCATATCGACAATTATTAATCAACTCGTCCATTAGTACACAAAAAAACACCCAAATCACCATGGGTGTCTTTCCCTCTAGCAAATTAATCTAATGATACTTTAAAAAAAAAAAAAGACATTATTTCACATTAACAAGAACAGTATACTTTGTCTACAAGTTATACAACCACTTGAAAATGAAACAATTTATAATCCTTTGATCTTTAACCAAAAATATGTAAAATAATCCTTTCATATAAACCAAAAAAATAACCACAACCACCGACTGCTACATAACAAAAATAAAATGTTTACGAACATTGAAACATCATCTAGATCCGAATTAGCAGTGACCAAGGAGAGGGATGGCACAAGCCGAACGGCGAGTGGAAAAACGACTATGGTTGAAGATCGTTACATATAATTACTTAATGGTTAACCACGGTTACGGTTCGGATTTAAAGATGGCTACTCGTGAAAGAGTAGTCGACGTCGATTAATGGATTTAGCGGTGGCTACTCGTGATAATTCGCCACATTTTTTTTCTTCAAATGGTGGGTTTAATGGAGTTAGATATTTGAGAGTGTTGCTGGAGATTAGATCAAAGAGGGAGAGTCATCAAAGGGAAAACGATGAAGATGGCTGCTTTGAAGAGAAGAAAATCAGATATGTGGTTTGATTTGTGGGGATGAAAGAGATTGTGATAAGGTTGTTTTAGAGAAAATGGGTGACAATTACCTAAATGCCCTTTAACTTGATTTAAAACTTAAAACTTCATTTACTTTACGTTTTTTATGTTTTTGATTATAGGGACATGTGTCATATTTTGTAGGGGTGTGATCGAGTCGTGTTAAGTGTTAGCTATTCGGGTTCGTGTTGGCGGGTTAGTATAGCCTAACCCAAACACGACCCATTTATTAATCGTGTCAGCTCAACCTGCTTGCATGCATATGTAGTGTAACCCATTTGTGACCGTTTAACCCATTTAAGTAAATAGGTCAAGTAAATAAAGGCGGTTGTTTGTTGATTTAACTAGTTTAAATGCTAAAAATGATATAAGGATCTAAATATGATAAGAATAACATACAAATAACTATCGACAATTTTGAATTATAAGCGTCAATTTTCATGATATCTGGGTATAAAATTATAATTCACCCATACTAAGTAAATAACAAAATATATTTAATCCACATCCAACATAAAACCAAGTTATATATTTTATTTTTAAGATCTTATATACTTAAGCGGGTTCGCGGGTTGACGCATTTAATCTTCTCAACCCAAACACGACCCGTTTATTAAGCGGGTTAGGCGAGTTGACCGTTTTGACCCAAACTGTTTATCCTCAACGAACTGTTTAACTTCGTGTCGGGTTCGTTATCGTTTATCGTCGTAGGTAATAGAAATTGCCACCCCCAATATTTTGGTTGGTACCTATTGTATTCTATTTTAAAGTGTTCACCATAAGAACACAAATATATATATATATATAGGGAAGGGATCAGGAAGAAGAAAAACTAAAATGGAAGAATAAGAAGGATTTCAACCACGCATTTCAAATAGTGAGGATAATTTTAAGGGAGATCATCCATTTTGTAGATGCGTCGAAATGAGTGGTTGTAGTTTCTTCTTATCATTCTTATTTTAATTTTCTTCTTGATTCTAATATATATATATATATATATATATATATATATATATATATATATATATATATATATATATATATATATATATATATATATATATATATATAGGTAGGGTTAAAATGAAAAGTTTCTTATAATGAAAAGAATGAGAAGGCATGTGGAGGTGACATGTGTCACTTTGCCACATCACCATGCCATATGTCACCCCGCCCCACCCACCCCCGCGAAAAAAAAATTTTTCCGCTAAAAAAAAAAATTTTGGGCAAAATTTTTTTTTTTCCAAAAAATTCATAAAATTTATTCTTGCATCACGGTTATAAAAATCTTGCATCACAATCATAATTGTGATGCGATAATTAACTTTAATGCACTAAAATCATAATTATGATGCGATAAATTTATAGCAAGTGATGCGATAACTTATAACCTTAATGCTAATAAGTTTTGGTGCATCTTTATTATAAATTCTTGCGATCATTCACAAAAGGTGTAGATTAGCGGGAACACCTTGACCCGGGTGCCTTTGGCACCACCATTATCCACCCGCAAGGAATAGCTCCAACTCTCACGGCCTAGTGGGGCACCAAGCTGAGTGAGCGAGCCAAGACTCGGACCCTAGCTCTTATTCCACAAAGTCTCTCCGGTGTGTCCCGCGGTTTTGCGGAGGTGGGTACCTATATGAAACAAATGCCAAGGATGGGACTTGATCTTGGGTCGATTGACTCAGCCTAAGTCTCCAACCATGGACTAATGCTCCATTGGTAAGTTATTGCATCATAGTTAATAGTTCGGTCGCATCAACTATGATGCACTAAAATCAGTTATAACCTTAAATGCACTAAAATCATGATTGTGATGCGATAACTTTATAAGCGTAATGCGATGGTTATAACCTTAATGCACTAAAATCATAATTGTGTGTGATAACTTATAACCTTAATGCACTAATAAGTCTTGGTGCATCTTTATTATAAGTTACTACATCATGGATTAATAGTTAAGTGCATCGACTATGATGCGCTAAAATCAATGTTATAACATTAATGCACTAAAATCATGATTGTGATGCGGTAACTTTATAAGCGTGATGCGATAACTTTATAATTGTGATGCGATAATTTATAACCTAATGTCACTAAAATTATGATTTGTGATGCGATAACTTTATAAGCGTGATCGATAAAAATTTTAGCGGGAAAAAAATTTTTTTGCCTCAAAAAAAAAAAAATTTTTGGCGGAAAAAAATTTTCGGGGCGGGGGGTGGGTGGGTGGGTGGGGTGGGGTATGGTGATGTGGCATGATGATGTGGCAAGAAAGGTGACACATGTCACTCCACATGTCTTCTCGTTCTTTTCGTTCTGAAACTTTTCATAATAACTATATATATATATATATATATATATATATATATATATATATATATATATATATATATATATATATAGAATTATAGCTCGGCCGGGAAAGCATTGGCAACAATGAAATGAAGGGTCCGACCTATTAAGCGATAATAGCAGAGGAGGATTTCTTTTCATTGAAAACACTTGATTCCCATCGAACTTAAAGCGAAGAATGGGACTTTAAGAAACTTTTAGATTCTATTCTTTAATATAGCATCAACATGACAATAATATTAGAAAGCGAGATTGGCATTCATCCATCAATCACTGACACCTCTATTATTACATCAAACAACAATTGAAAGAAGAAGTTCGGGAAACCGTCGGCCCCACTCAAACTAGTCGCACTGTCCGAGCAGGCACGGAAAAAGAGTAAGGTGGGTAAAGTTAAAATAAAAATGAATATCGTAAAAAATAAAAAAAATATATATATATATATATATATATATATATATATATATATATATATATATATATATATATATATATATATATATATATATATATATATATATATATATATATATATATATATATATATATATATATATTTTTAAATTCTCCAAAAATTCCAAAAAATTCCACAAGATCGGATATGTTGGTCCATAAAACTTTTGTGAAAACATTTTTATAATTTTGAGTTTGATCGTTTTTAATGCACAAAAAGCAATTTTGATCATGAAAATTTTTGATGCACAAAATTTTCAACTTGTTTTATTTAGATGCGCAATGTTATTTTGATGAAAAAAGTCAAAAGAAGTTGGGTGCAAAAACCAATTTTGATGCACAAAAAGCGATTTAATCTTGTAACGTATTTTTCATAATTTTTTGGGAAAAAAATCTACTTTTAGAAAAAGTTTTCACAACTTTTTCATGCACCATCATACATGATCTTGTGAAATTTTTGAGAATTTTTCGAGAACTTTTTTGAAAAAAATCTTTTTATCTTTTACGGATATTTGTCTTTTATTTGATCTTTAATATATATATATATATATATATATATATATATATATATATATATATATATATATATATATATATATACTAGTTATCGGCAAAGCCAATGGGCGGCATGACTGTGATTATTCTTTGAGTGTATTACTTTTCGAATAGTAAGAAATATATGTATCTGAAGCTATTAGTAGCGTAAGAAGGGTGAAAATGAATGAACATCAAGATTTATAGAACAACTAAAATATACAAAGTTTTTAAACACCATATTATATGATTTAAACTCAAATGAGCGTTATGATTTATAGAACAATTAAAAATACAAAGTAAATCTACTCATATTACATGGAATTTACTATGAATAAATATCTACAACTTTATCTTGTGTGAAAACGGTCTTCAATATTATATCTTCTAACTTCAATCATCTTTCTCACCAAATCGCTCTCATTTCAACCATTGCTATCTACAAATAGGCACCTTGTGAATCTATAGTGTGGATGTAGATGAACCTTCAAGATTAAGGAAGGTCATAGTAAATCTTTGAGATATGGTTATTAGAAATAAAAACCTAGGTGACAATGACATGTAAATATATGGAGTTTGTTTAATTTTTGAGTTATCGTGGGACTTGTAACCTAAAATATATAAAATAACTATAACAAAACAAGAATCTATTAACTTTCCCTTTTGTCATTGATCTTGTCATACGAATTCCTTCTTTGTATGACATTTATGAAGCTTCGATGAAAGAATAACTTTAAAGCTGCTAAAATTGATCTCTGCTTTTGAACGCGATATACATTCTCTGGTAAAAAAGCAAGTGCTTGGTTGCAAATAATATTTTAAATTATATATAGGGTGTGTTTGTTTGACATATTTTAAAATAAATGTTCTCCCAATATAAAAGTTAATATCTATTTTTAGTTAAAATGTATTTTATATGAGTTCGTTCTTTTTCCGTGGTTATAACACTTTCATGAACTTTTCACGCTTCATATTTGGATCGCTTATCAATATAGGAAGACTCTTTGTTGAGTATTTAAATTAAGCGAGCGAGTTCACGTCAAATGGGTTAAAAAATTACCGTGTAAGACTCGTGGTCGAACCAATTTTATCTAGTCTATGTTCACGTCAAAGCGGGTTGAAAAGTTACCCACGGAGGACTTATGGTCAAACCATTCTTGTTTACGTTATACGGGTTGAGGTGTGTGGTTTATATTCTAGAGGCGGCTTATTGGGTATAGCTTACCTTGATCCAAAATTCAACCCATTCAACCCAGAATGGGTCGATTGAGTTTTAAATATCAAGCGGATTATACCGATTTAATTTGTTGGTGTGACTTGAAGGTGTGTAACCATCATGACTCAATTGAGTCCTGGAAGATGTACTATAGAATTCATAAAGAGGCGATACACATACCTCCTGCTATGATTTGGGTCATTAGTGTCGATCATGTGATTATTATGTCGGTGTGGGGCGTGCTTCAACTTCTTCTCAAGGTCCAAGTTATCAAGTCCCTCGTGAGCGTTCATAATGCTCAAGATGATCACCGAGTATCCAAGGCCATGGTGGTATATGTTCCAATAAAATTTGTACTTGTTTTACGGCAGGCAGCCTCAGCAATGGCGAAAACCTAGAAAATTTACAACTATTAGATCAGTTCATAACTTTCATTAAATTAAGTTATAAAAGTCAAAATCGGTTTGAATTTATGATTAAATTAAGTTTATGAAAGTCAAAAGTCTTGACTATATTCATTGCTTTGTGTAAATTGTTGACAAAATTTGTTGACTTTATGTGAAGTATAAGCAAAGATAGAAAAGAAGATTGGTTGTACCTAAAGTGTTCCAAGTGAAAAGAGGATGATCGCAATATTGCGATGACTCGTATAGTGATTCGGTGAGTCACTACCTAGCTTTAGTCCGATGGCCCATCCCGCTATACCTACGCCATAGGTTGATGTTTGGCAAGCGACATGGATTAGCTACTTTAAACACCTTTAAATATCTTGCATCACGGCTCGAGGCATCAATACTCCCAACTAATGATTACCAATAGAAACTTTGAAGCTCTTTAATCATTAACGATACAAAGAGCACAAATGAGCGGAGGTCATATGTTGTAAATCATGCTTCTTTCATTTGAAAGTGAACACGATAAAGTGAGCGGATGTCATTGGCACAAAAGTACCCGAGTTATTTACGGTACAAAAGAGAACACGATAAAGTGCGCATCGTTGCTATTCCTTCGACAAAGAAGAAAGTTTACGCTAAGCGAAAGGCTAAGGTTTAAATCTAAGCCTATGGCGAAGACTATTGCAAAGAAAGTGCACGCTAAGAAATTTGTTGCTAAGCCTAATTTTGCACCAAAGTCGTGTTAGTCCCTTGTTAATTGCATTTTAAGTCAAGTTTTAATAATAGTAGTATTATGTTTAAGTACTTATGATTATGGACATATGTTTGTTTTTATGTCTTGGATGAATTTTAGCTGCCTAAATGGGTCATATGAAGCCCATATTGTGGCGATTAGGATGGCGATTACCATGGCGGTTATCACCCAAAGCATCACTAGCGTTTGGAGGAAAATAAGCATCATTTGGTGCTTTAGGAAACTATATAAGTGTAGATTTCTGTAGGCAGAAATCATATCAAACCTTTATCTACTTATATGCATTACCTGTTATTTATATATACTTTGTATCCTTTGTTATTTTACTGCACTTATACACTCTACAATTCGTTTATCTCAATCATGAAAAACCTGTTGAAACCAAGGAGTTATGGCAATAAACCTGTCCACAAATGGCATCAGGGCTTAGGCTCTTATTCTTGGGAAAAGCCAAACTCAGGCTTCATGCAAGGAAGGTATCTTCTTTGAGAAACACCAAATAGGGTAAACCTATGGGGTGCTAGAAGAAAGAAAACTACAATCTCACCAAAAGGAAAGAGTATCTTGGCACAAACAGTTAGAGAGAATGAAGTTTTCAACAAGGAAAGGGAAAGTGCAGAACTTTTGACATTAAAGAAAAAGATCATGAAGATGAAGAAAGACAACAAAGCCAAGTGCCATGTTTGCAAGGAGAAAGGGCATGCATTACGGGCATGCAAAGATGAGCAGAGGCTTAAGACGCGAACTTGAACAAGAAAAGGCCGATTGAGAAAGTTATGACGGAAGAAGCAAAGTACAGAAGAGTCTACCTTACGGAAATTATGTAGTAAAAGTCTTGACTTACTTAATTGGAATGATATATGGTATGCTAGTGATTCCTATCGGTTTCATATGTGCCCATCTAGAGCCCTTTTTAATGATATTGAATATAAGTTCAAAATGATTGGTAAAGAAGAGCATGAGAGAATTTATCTTCTCATATGGGGTGGGGATGTCACAATTAGGCGATGTAGGGAAGTAGTGGTGAAATCATTCAATACAATCACGAGGTATCATCAAATATGCTTAGTTTAGATTTGCTTAAGACTCAGGGTATGGGACGAGAGATTGAAGATGGTGTATACAACATATTCTACATGTACCATGATGAAAATCATGTGCAGACACCTTGTTAGATAAAGGCAAAGGAAAGGTTGATATGAATGAAGTTGTCAATGAACATAACAGGTTTTGGAGGATCAATTCAAACAAATGGATCCCAGCGATGAATGCTCTCATTAAGGGCATAGAAGATCTTGATTGGAACAAGAATGATACGAGGATTATATTGATGAAGATTACATCGAGTTATAATGGTACCCTTTATGCACTCGAAGTGAAATCATTTTCAAGGTACATATCATTCATGAAGTTATTAGAGAAGGATGATCTTACGTATAGGAGCTGGAAATATTCAATAAAGGTTCATTGATTTAGTTAAGTGGTTTTATTTGGTGCATCTCAATTATGATACATTAGATGCAATACCACCAAGAGGTTAAGGATGTTGAGATTAACTTGCTATGTGTATACAAGGCATTGTGAGTATGGGAGGATATTTCTTTGTCGCCATGGGTGACAAGTGGGTACAATTCTGAGAGTTGCAAGGCTTGGATAAAGAGGATGGTAACAGGTTAGAGTTTGCTACGAGAAATTTCATTGATCTCCTTGTTATTTATTATGAAGCTGCAAGTAGTACTTGGGTGAAATGCATAAAAAATAAATTGAAACGGTCAAATGAAGATGGCGAGGACCTATCTTGCGGAGGAAGATGCGGTGGTGGAAAGAACAAGTGGAGATGGAGCAAGCAGTTTGGAGTCAAGCTAGGCAATGCGAAGATGATGGATATGAGGCGGCATGGGCGATGTGATTTTCGGATCATTGCTTGAAGAAAAAGCAAGTGAAGAACAACTTTGAAGGACTTGACCATAAATGAATTAAGGGAGATTGTTAGTCCTTGTTGGTGCATTTTAAGTCAAGTTTTAATAATAGTAGTATTATGTTTAAGTACTTATGATTATGGACATATGTTTGTTTTTATGTCTTGGGCGAATTTTAGGCTGCCTAAATGGGTCATATGAAGCCCATATTGTGGCGATTAGGATGGCGATTACCATGGCGGTTATCACCCAAAGCATCACAACGTTTGGAGGAAAATAAGCATCATTTGGTGCTGCTTTAGGAAACTATATAGTGTAGATTTACATGGCGAAATCATATCAAACTCTTTATCTACTTATATGCATTACATTATTTATATATACTTTGTATCCTTTGTTATTTCTTGCCTTATACACTCTACAATTAGTTTATCTCAATCATGAAAAACCTGTTGAAACCAAGGAGTTATGGCAATAAACACATCCCTGTTGTAGCTAAAACAAAGGTAGGTGTGAAAGCCAAGCGATGCTAAAGCAAAGCTGTTGCCAAGCTTGCGGCTAAGCGAAAGGCACTCTTGTGAAATCTAAGGCTAAGCCAAAGCGCCAACAAAGCATGCCAAGGTGGCAGGGCGTCGGCAAGGTCTACACACGGGAAGAAGGCACACTGGCTAAGGCTTTTGCGACAAAAGACACACTGTGAAGAAGGCTTTGATTAACATGTGCATAAAAACTCTAGATATGAATAAACATATATTTTATAATGTGGCGGTGTTGGTTAACGGAAAATTGTTACTCAAGTTGGTTTTCTTTTTTTTTTTTTTTTTTTTAGTTGTATTTTTGTTTTGATGGTGTTATTGACCAATTTTTTGGGTTTTAAATATGAGTTTTTTTTTATTTTTTTATTTTTTTTTAATGATTGAGATACATGTAAATTGTTTTGTCGTTTTTGTTATTTTAAAGTTTTTGTTTTTGTTATTATTAATTTTTATCTGCTGTCATATTTTATGTATGATCGGATGTCGGATATGATTATCTACATGATTATATAATCACGATCGAAGCCGTTGATATAGCGAAATCTAAGATTAAAGAGATTGACACATTGTTGTCGATGCGACTTGATGAGATTGCGTTATCGATAAGATTGATCCGGATCTTTGAGAAAAGAAAAAGGCTATTGAGCGTGAGAAAAAAATTCATAAAGGCGTTGATATTATTGGATCAAATGCATGAATCATATGATAAGTTGTTGTATGATGCGAGAGAAAAGGTTAGAAGATTTATGAATCGGTTGGTGCAAGGAGATTGGATTCGGTGTGGGTGATCAAGGTGGGGCTTATTACGGAAGAGGTGAAGGAAGAAGTTGTTGCCATTTTGACATATGCTATGTCTATTGGAGCTAAATCGATTGATTTATGCGAGAAGAGATTGCCGTTTTGCCTACGGCGTATGGGAACGTTGATTTATCTTAATATATCAAATAATCGACGAGGTTAGTTTATATTTTGTTCATCTTTCTATCGTATTTTCAATATTTTGTTCAATTTCATGTTCTTTATATACAATTAGTCAATTATTATTTATGAATCTTAATTTTGGTTTGTAATTAATTGTTTGATTCAATGTCATGGACTAGGTTAGAAATAATGAAAGAAAATTCGGTGTTTAGGATCTATAATGAAAACCGCTTATTGCGTATTGATATGTCTATTAAGCTTTTTAGAGGCTTTATGATTGCTTATCTAAAGTGTGTATATCATTATAAGCAAATGAAATAAGATGCTAATAGTAAAGGTGTGAACTTGCTTATTGTAAAAGTGATAAGCAAACAAGAGGTACATGCTAATAAGCAATTCAAATGCCCGTATGTTAGGTGTGTGTTTAACATAAACTTGTCGTTTTGATTGACATCATTAACATGTAAGCGAGTGTGAAAATAAAGTAAACAATAACAAGAGCCCAACAATAATATAAATGGTTTGGTTAATACATCTTATAACGAGAATCACTACATAATTTGGGACTAATAGACCTCAATTGCGGTTTGTGATACTCATATTCTTGCTTCAGGTGCACAAAATAATTGTGATCAAGGTTTGTTATCTTTTGTTTTACATGTCTTGATGTTCGCGACTTTTATAATACATACGCATTTTAATGCGTGTGTTCTTTGTGTTGTTACTTAGACACGCGATCCTCTCAGGAGATCCATGCCTCCTCGGAATTTCTAAGTCGCCGTCTTTCAAAGCGTGTTTTGGATCTTGATGCTCTGGCGATTTTACCATCTCTCTGGAGCTCATCATTATGTGGTGATGCCATTCTTGATTTCACTTCTCATCCAATATATACGTGCCTATTTCCTATCTATGTTTGTCTCCTGCATATTCAACTTCTTTATTAGGTTTTATTATATGTTATCACACCATCTTGCTTTTAGCGACCATGATACACAAACCTCGAGATATCCTGTTTTATAAATACACTTTCGAATGCGGAAACATGAAAATTTTGACTTTGTGTGTAGTTTAAAGAAAAATTTGAATTAAAAATCGAGGATATACCCATACGGAGGGGATGATCACGGATGCCCTTAAGGTGTTACATCGGTGGGAACCATGAACACTTCTTTTATGAAAATTGATACAAGTATCCATCAAGATTCACATCTAAGGAAATGCATAGTTAGTGTGATTATTGAATACGAAAATGCTTCCTCATATTGTGATTTCTCTTTTCTTATTTTTGTTAATGGTAATAAATCGGTCTATCTGCATAACACACTAACACACACGCAAATTGTGTCTTGACGCATAAATTGTGTCTTGAATGCAATTTCTTCCACATGTGCGGGAGCTATAGGGACTACTGCATCGTCGTCAATGGTGTGCTTTCTTTGTTTGGCCCGGAATCTCGAGCACGCTTTGGTTTCAACAACAACGGTTCGAGCTCATGCAGAATAGTTCACGGTCTTTCAAGTTACAAATAGGTGAGACGGTGTTATATGGGAAGAATTAATTGCACCATCAACCAATTTAGTCGAGGTTCGTCGTCATAGGTGACTCGGCTCCAATGAAATGGAGTACTTTGGAAAAAAGTACATCATTCGTTACAAACATATCTTTCGGTTTAGTGAAGTCACGGAAATACCTCATACGGTTTAAGCTATCATGCCAATGGGAGTTTTCATATGGGGACTACAATGAGTTTTGGATGTTGTCGAAGGCTCTTTGGTGGATCGGTGATTGCCAGGTATTGGTTGTCTTCAAGGGTGGTGCTTGAAACCTATTACAACAGATAGTTGGTGCCGGGGCTGATTACACCATCACATTTGCCCTCGGATACATTGTCAATAATCAAATTAGGCGTGACGTAACTCCACCAAGTACCTTATGTGTCCCACGTGGTGATTTCACATTAGGCTTCTTTGGTGCAAATAATAGTTACTTAGAATTTGGTACTCCTATGATGATCAGTCCACGGAGTATGGGTAGCCAATCCAAACACACCAATTACATCCACCTCGGTGCACAAGCGAAGCGGGATATAAAGACAAAAAATACCCGGCAATGCAAACTTTCAAAATGAAGTTATCTCAGTACTTTATGGAATGGATCAACTTGAAGGACATATATCTCAACTTTTACGGAGGAAAGTGAGTACCGACAATAAATCCATGGAGGAAGATATTGCACATCACATCTAGTGATTACGAAGGTATATATATCTTAACTTCTTACATGATATCTGACCTGAGTAATGTCTGAGTTAATCGGATGTGTCATTTTGAACCTATTGATTAATGAATGGGTCGATTTGCTTGTGTTTAAACTTATACGTCTGGGTCGATAAAATTATATAAGCGGTAGGAAACATGTGAATTGAATTGAGCAGCTTGAAATGCATCAAAGTTTGCATTTAAAATATACAACTTTTTTATTTTATTTTTATTTAAGCTTGAAAGAAAACCATGTGGTGGTGCTCTTGCAATTTGACTTTGAGCACTCTATGTTAAGTGAGTGCATTTGGAATGAAATTGCATGTGCAAAAGTGTCATGGGTGTATGGGACTTTTCAAGTGTTGGTCATGGTCTATTTAAAATTAGGTTGAAGAATTGTTCACACTGATGCGTTTTTAATGTTGTTATTACGTGTATCGACTTGAGAATAATCAAGCTCACGAGTGTCAAAATTTGAATGGGCGTGAAAAGGTTCGCATAAAAGCGGTTCTTGATATGTCATAAAACTTAATAGAGGCGAGAAAGGAGAGACCATCGGTGATGTATCTACTCATGGTGATAGCCTTTGTCGTTAATTCATTTTTACGAAAACATATATCTATTAGAACTTTATAGATTCGATAAACACCAAGCTATCTATTGGAACTTTATAGTCATGTGCTAATATATTCGAGATACATGTTTATATAATATGTTTAAGTTAGATAGGATTGGTGGTTTAGCTCATAATCATAGCTACGTATGTCTTAAACATATCGATAGTAATAAAAGTCTGACTCATTTCTATAACTTTTCACTATTACATAATTTGTAGCTCTTGGTAAAAAGTAAGAAAACAAAGTTATGACAAAAGTTACTTTTAGTGGTTTCATTATGGTGAGACCCTTAAAAGTTGAGAGATCAAATTATCTAACAAATAAGCTATTGTGCTTGAAGGCGAGGCGAGCCTTTATTTGTTCGATCACTGGAACTCGACCTAGAAGCTTATATTACGTCTACGATGTGGTAAACTATAACTTTAACATCATTGTTGCCATATGTGTTTCAAGCATTATAACCATTTCTTGATGGTCTTGGTTTTATGAACCAGTCTCAACGATATATTATGGTGTCCTAGTGTCTTACATTCTTTTCATGCTATAAGGTTGATGGTCTTATTCGAGAGTGTTAGTGGCAAAACCGTCAGATGGGCAGGTATGACTATAGTTTTTATTTTAAGGATTTAGTAAAACAAATATATATTAAAAAGTAATTAAAAGTTAAATGAAGCTATTAAGATCTATAATTGACAAACACGGATTACATTCCTAAAGCGGCTTAAATTCATGATTATGTATCACGTTTGTGTTTCTAAAGTCTAAACTCAATCAGTTTCACATGTTAATTTGAGAAGCTTTTATCTTTTCCCTCAACGTATATATAACTATTTAATCACTCAATATATAAATCATCTTCTAAACTACTATGTATTGCATTCTTCCTATCACAATAGTTAATAAGCAGGTATATACTTCAAAAACTTGTCTAATAATACCTATAGGCGGTTGGGGCCGGGTACTCAAGAATCAATTATATAATCTGACAACATATATATCTGTAATGGGCTATATATATATCTGTAATGGGCATTTTAGAAGCCGGAAAGAAGTCCAGTAGTAAATCCTTATGTTACGAAGCTCCTTTAAGCTACATTATTGAAGACGTTCGACCAAACGGTGGACTCGAGAAGTTCAAATCTGCTGTCTACTCTAACGTAAGCATCTATAATAACCATCATTTGATATTGCTTACTACTGACACTTACTTGATGTATTATAACCAACTTTATTACTATTTCCTATTTTACAATGCGGCCGCATGCCATCACGATTACATGACACACATACACTAAGACTTCCACTTGATATATTATAAGTGACCCTTTAAGACTTCCATGGACGCAAAGATAAGCAAGTAATATTTCATCGAAGTTGAAAAAATCGATCCGAGCCTACTGACCCTTAATTACCTGAATCACTATCAGACCAATCATGTGTCTCTCAATGTAACTACGGGTTGGAACCATGTTATAGCAGGAATGCTCTGTGTACTCTCGTCGGACTATACTAATCCCTAGTGGTTGATCAACAAATGATGCTCCTTAAGCTCTGTTGATAAACTTTTTAAAATGGACATATGAGAAGTATTTAATATTGATATACATAATTGCCAGAGTAGATAAATTACCTCAAATTTGAATGATCAAATTCACTCTGCAATCATTTTCTTTTTTTAGCTAAATACATACAATTTCAAATACATTAGAGGTTACAATCTCAACCTATTTGTTGTTGAGTGAGGCTAAGAGGGACTATTTGTTTTGTATCCTTTTTTGTTATTCCTGTTTTTGCTTCTTTGGATCAGGTTCAGTGTCCTCTTCTTCGGTATCCTTGAACAACTGCCTTTGGACTGGTTCGCGGGTTCTTGGACTCTTGGCGTCACTTTCTTGTATGAAAATAGTCACTTCCATTGTTGGTGTCAGATTTGTCAATTGAGTCTGTTCCATTGATGTGCTAATGGTTGCTCAAGTTCCTTCTTCGCCAATATTTATTGCAGGCGCTGGTATCAGCAACAGTGTTTCTTTTATCACTTTGTCTAAAATAAAGCTCGACCATCTTTTCGTGCTCCAGGGCCAAAATGGGCCGAAAGACATGCCTTGTATTTTGTAATTACGTAGCTCAGCTGGAAAGGTATATTCAAATATGTTTGGTGTTTCTTTGAGCACCCATTGATTTTTGACAAAGGATTACGTATCGAGGGCTAAAGCAAGTAAGAGTTATGTTTGTTGTTTCATCTATGATGATTGCTTTGAAGCAATAGTTGCCACAAAGTATACATAAATTTGTATTAGATATCTAATAGGGTAAGGAACTATGAAACCGTGTATGTTTTCAAATATGTAGGTGTTTTGCAATACACATAGTTCGGGGTTGGTTGGTGCCATATTCTTAGTGTGGAAACCATACGCAAAAATTTTACATGTTTGGCATTTGCTATAATACCAAGGTTTTGTTTCATATGCTTGTCATTGACATCAACGAGATATGGGAAAATAAATTGGTGAAAAATATGAGAACACATACTTAGCACATTCCATCACATACTACTATCACGGACTAATGAGATGATGAATTCTTAAAAGAATGCGGTGGCAATATGGGTGGGTTTGGGGCAGGTTGGCACAAGCTTTATGTCACAAGTGAAAGTTGTACAATTATGTAAAGATTAGTTTGCGGATATGATTCCAATAATCATATTATTGAATTTTCTGACTGCGGGACTTTCAACCCAAAATGTTCCCATTTACGCTATTTAAATTTTACCATAAAGATCTTGTATAAATACATGTTTACACACTATCGAAGATGTCGGAAAAAGTGACATTATAGGTGAAAGCAGGAGTTCTCATGATAAATTTGGCGAGATACACTTTTAGGTTGACTCGAAAGCAATATGGTGGGTAGGCTTGACGACAAAAAAAAACCAAGTTCTTTTTGTTCGTATATATAATTAGACATAATTACAAAAACCATTTAGGAAAAAATGACCTGATATTTATGAGAATAGAAATTTAAAATGGTCTTGAGTATCCTGTGCGAGAAATTTGAACATTAATATAGCCCAAAATGACCTTTTTCTCTGGGTTGAAATTGCCTCCTATAGCTAACATTTATATATTGACACAAACTAACGTGTTAGGCGTTATCAATATTGATAGCATTGAGAAATATATAAGATACTCTACTATTAGTTGTAATTTCGATTAACTCCGTTTGTTCATAGTGTTGTACATTTATTATGGAATGAGAAGATCAATAAGCAATGAACAAATGGACAACAAAAGGATTAAATGTACCTTCCGCCTAGTAATTGACATCCTCCCGGATCAAATCATATGAATATCTCTTCTTTTCACTATCTAACCTCGTCAAAAGATGAGCATATGTGTAAATAAGCAGACAAACATCTATCACTCCGATAAAAGTTGCACTGGACGAAAATGAAACACTGTAATTACGCATATGTGGTGTCACTTTTGAACCATATACTCATAAATCAATCAGTTTGGGTTGGGGGTTTTATCAAACAGATCACATAAAAAATGGGTTCACAGGGGGAACATGCTATTCGGGTTTTTTCCTTCTTCAGAGAGTATAGGTTTAGATGTCTACAGAAATAAAAAAATCCAGTCAAATATTCACCATAAATCAGCTATCGTCTATCTCCAAATATGTTTATCTTGTAGGCCAAAACATTTATCAGTTAAGAGGTTTACATGAGGTGACAATTAAGACATGTCGTAGTTACTTGATTAACTATTGTTTCCCTATGATTAAAACAGTTAAAAAAACTTGCATGTCTCGTGGAACTTGAGTGACACAACCGACACAAAAAAGCACCCATATTTACATTACCCATTCGCGCACTTTGAACCTCTAAGAGAGAGAAGCATAAAATATATTTTGCTTTCCTTGCCATTTTCCATGATAGTGTCTTGTCGATTTTTATGGCCAGTGGTGTCACCATTGGCTTTAAAGTCTTTGTCAAGCCCCGTCAAAATTTCACTAACCAATGCGAATAAGGAAATAGTAGACTCACATTTACATTCTATTTTATTTATTTGCATCATGAGTGTTTGCTAGTTTGTAAGCTACATTAGCGATTCATTTAACATACTCTTACCATTATAAAACATATATAGGCGTAGTGAACCTTTGTGGTATTGAGTGTAATGAGAAAAAAAAAAAAGCGGGGACTTTTCTAATAATTCCAGTGTAAACAACTTATTTAATCTTACTGGATAAACTTTTGGCCAGTACTTATAATCAGGTAACTGGTAAAATACATTAAAAACAGGAATATCTTGTGTGAAAATCTTTTACCAGTTCAAGTATATTAATATAGGCTGATTGCTGAGATGATTTATGGGGTGTTCGGATTAACTTTTTCTTCGGGTTATGGGCTTATTTGCAATTGGAAAAACCGAAGAAGCTCACTTTTTTTTGGCTTATGAACTCATCAACTTGATCTTATGGCCTTATATAAGCCATACACTCCAGTTGATAAGCTCATAAGCTGAAAAAAGTAAGCTTATGAGCTTTTCCTCAAGACCCACAACTGATCGAAGTTCTTAAACAGAAAATACGCTCAGTAACTAAACAAACAATAAACACCGAATGTTACTTGGAATAAGCTCTCCGATTAATCGAGAAAGACTTGCTTACAAAAGCGAT
Source organism: Chrysanthemum lavandulifolium (assembly GCA_022545495.1). NCBI lineage: Eukaryota > Viridiplantae > Streptophyta > Magnoliopsida > Asterales > Asteraceae > Chrysanthemum > Chrysanthemum lavandulifolium. The sequence continues at coordinate 314,614,478 of CM040238.1, forward strand.
ATAGAATGCATTCTTGACAAACCACGGCTCGGTTTGTATATATAGGAATAGAACATGCTTTACTACAATTCTAATATAAATAAAATACTAGAACCGACATTACTTCCATGGGCTTGGGTCGATGTAGGTCTTCTGGCGCCACATGGGCTCGGGTCGAGACATTAGCCCAACATTCACCCCTAATTTCGACTCAAGATAGGGAGGTCTTCAACTCAGTAACTCTTGCATCTCCTTGAACTTAATCCTTGCGAGAGCTTTCAGTGAGAATATCGAGGCGTTGCAAATCACCTCTTACAAACTCAACTTGTACTTGGTCTCTTTCAACACTCTCGGATAAAATGATAACGTGTGTTTATATGCTTCTTCTCCCATGAAAGGCTGGATTTTCATAAGTGCAATAGCCGATTTGTTGTCAACAAATAAGACCACCACTCTTTCTTCCATTCCGGTTATTTCCTCAACAACCCAGTAACCATATCCCTTGACACGCGGTGAAGTTGCAGACCATGAACTCGGCTTCACAAGGCAGAAAGAGCCACCGTGTTTTGCTTTTGTGAGCACCAAGTGATGGGTGATTTACCTAGATAAAATCGTGCCCGGTTGTGCTTGACCATCATCTTGGTCCATAGCATAACTACTATCGCTAAACCAGCTAACTCCTTGGTTTTCTCTTGGTTGTATCGTATTCCAAAATTCAAACTACCTTGGATATACCTTAGTATTTGTTTCACCGGTTGCCATATGTGATTCTTTTGGTTCTTGCATATAACGACTAACCAAACCAACCGAATAAGATAAATCGGGTCAGTGTGTAGTAAATACCTTAAACAACCAACTCGTCGTCTATACAAAGTTGCATCAATGGTTTCCTTCATATCCATGTAACTTCATTCCGAGGTTCTAATGGACATTGAGTAGGATTAAGCTTCATGCATCGACATCTTTCAAGATCTTCTTTGCATAGCTTTCTTGACTTATTGAGATACTCGAATCCTCTTGCTTTACTTCAATGCCAAGATAATAGCTTAACTTTCCCAAGTCACTCATATCGAACCTTTCTTGCATTTGTCTCTTAAATTCACCAATTTCCTTTGTTTAGGTACTATGGATGGTGGAGAAATTGGTCCACATAGGTAAGCATGTATAAGTTGAAGAGGATGTGTTGCCTTAAATTTTGCGACTTTAGGAAGCGCCTTCTTGGTTTGTTTTCCTACCAAACAAGATTCACACAACTTGTTCTCTTGATGAATTATTGGCAACTTTTCAACCATGCCCTTCCTTGCCATTAATTCCATCGTCTCGAAATTAATGTGACCCATCCTAGCATGCCATAACCAAGCATCATCTTCCATCTTTGCTTTGAGACACAGGACTTCCAACTTGGAGCTTAATCTTGTAAAGTCTATTACTTGTTCTAGGAACCTTCATTAGAAGCTTGCCATCGAGTCACGCATAGTAAGAAGGTTACCTTTCATCTGAATGTCACATCCGCCTTGGTAGCTTGCCAAGACTAATTATGTTGCTCTTTAGCTCGGGTAGGTAATAGACTCCATGATTAACCGTTGCTCTCTGTTTTCCCTTCAATGATTATCAGACCCTTTCCTTTTATCTCGATGTAGGAGTTATCACCAAACTTCACTCTGGGAATATTCTCATTCAACTCGAAAAGTATTCTCGGATCCCGTCATGTGATTACTTGCTCCATTATCCAAATACCAAGTGTCTTCCTCGTTTGGCTTAGTATTCAATTGGTTTGGGATAATCTTTTCTTTATTCAAGAAAACTACTTCTTGAGCGCTTTTCATCATAAAAGTGTTGGGTCATCATCATCCTCCGTTTTCAAAGGTTTGATTCATGCTTTTGTACATTCGCGTCGTTCGGGCGGTTAGAACAAGTGACCATATTCATCACATCGAAGCATTGAATCTTTGAAAGATCTCGACTTTGTTCTTCTTTTGCTCCGTATTGCTCCGGGTTATTACGGTTGTGGTTATTAGCTTGACCACTATCTTGAGATTTGTTTTGAGAAGAAAAGTTTTGACCTTTACTGGTTGCCACGGAGGAATTCCTTCCTCGACCTTTCTTATCATATCTTTCGCCCTTCCGAACATCAACATGCCTTGATCTTGAAGTGGTGTCAACACCCTTCATTCTTCCTTCAAAAGCTTTCAACCTTCAATTGCTTCTTGAAAAGACATAGTATTCAAGTCGACAAATTGTTCTATTGAGGCAACAATTGCAACATACCTATCCGGACGGATGCAAGTAACTTCTTAACAAGTTTCTTGTCTTCATAAATTGTTCCCAGCTATTTACTACATTACAATTTTGCCCAACCTAGCCATAAAGTCATCGATTGATTCGTTGACTTTCATCTTTAACGATTCAATTCCGTCTCCAAGGTTTGCAACCTCGTCTCGAACCGTTCAACACCCGCATACAGGTCTTCAAAGCTCCCAGTTTCTTTGGTGTGTTGAATTGTGAAACTTGAAAAACAAGTTCTTACGGAATCGCACGGAAGAGTAGCCTTCTTGCCATGTGATCTTGTAGCAACAACTTGTGTTCCTTCCCTGGTTCCGATGCATCGAGTATTCCATGGACTCGAATACCGCTTTAACTCTTATTGCCCATATGTTATAGTTCGTGCTTGTTAACATTGGACATTGAAGAGCCGTTTAGTATGTTCAATAGGTGGTTGACTCGACTCGCCTTGCACCATCCTTCTGAGCGCCTTTTGTAAGTTACGGTGTAGTTGGATTATCTTCGGCCCTAGAACAAGCTTGTTTTACTTCTTGCCTAAGTAAACCAAGTGTAAAGTTTTAAACTTTATCGACTTCTTGCTTAAGTCAAAACCTTGTAAAAACCTTGTGATCATTGTGGAAACCATACGTGATAATCGTTGCTTGAAACCTACGTGATAATCGACTTTGGAATCCCTTACGCTTGGATAACGATCTTGGAACCCTTTGTCATTTGCTTGCTCTTGATCTTGTAACCCTTTGTCATTGCCTCTCGATCTTGTAACCCTTTAGCCATTGCCCACTCTTGTTCTTGTAACCACAGCCATTTGCACTCTTGATCTTGTAACCACAGCCATTGTTTGGACTACCCTTGGTGATCGACTAAGCTTGAACACTTTCGTTGATCGACTAACTTGAAACACGGTGATCGACTCTTGCTTGAAACCTTGCTCGAGATACCAATTCAAGACCCCTAGTTGATCGAAGTTCTTAAGCAAAATACTCGATAACTAAACAAACAATAAACTTTGAATGTTACTTGGAATAAGCTCTCCAATTAATCAGAAAAGACTTGCTTACAAAAACTGATATAGAATGCATTACTGACAAACCACAGCTCGGTTTGTATATATAGGGAATAGAACATGCTTTACTACAATTCTAATATAAATAAAATACTAGAACCGACATTCACCCACGGGCTTGGGTCGATGGCTGCTGCTGCCACATGGGCTCGGGTCAGACATTAGCCCAACATTTCCAAATTCAAATAAGCCCATATGCTCAAATAACAAGCTAAACCAAACACACCCTTAGTAGATTTGTAAGAGATAAAGGTGTCACGAAATACTATGATGGTTAGGCGTAGAGTATGTGAAAGAAATGCATTGAACAACCAACCCTCAAGTGAGGGTTTACATGAGGTATTTATAGGAGAAAGCTAGGGCAACACTCTAGTTTCCATCCTTTCCTTATTGGACATGGGCCTAAGCTTATGGGCCTTCACATAAGCTAGACCTTAAACAAACATAAAGGCCAAAATAAGCTACCTATTACATAAGAATAACAAACACTTGATTTATAGTTTAGGAGTGATTCCAACAATCTCCCCTCAGTGTTGGTGATTAATAACGATGAAGGCGTTGATGTAATAGTAGCTCGACGCGTCTTCTGTCATTCTTCTTTCTTGTGAGAAGAATTGCCTTGATTCGAACAATCTCCCAAGTGTAGAGAAATTGTTTTCTTTAAAGCGGTTACGCTTTGGCGTCATCTTTAACTTTGTTCTAAGATCATTGTTCTTTGTGATGAGAGTGATAGTATGTTGTAGTTTGCATCAATTACGCTTCGGATCGCCTTCGCCTCCGGTGTCTCACGTCATTCTTCAACATGCTCACGCTCTTTGGCGTTGGAATCTGATCTTGATGAAGTTCTTTAAGTCTTTAACTTTGTAGATTCTTTGATTAGGCGAAGAATCATTACATTGTTGTGTTGCTTTAAGTAGAACTTCCATTAGTGATGATGTTGGCGTGAGCATGAGAAGAATCTGCCCGCGATCATTCCGCTCCGAGCTTCCATAAAGAAAACATTAAAGCGGTTAGTAATAAGCGGATTCCAGCCTTACAAGTTTGAACTCGAGAGTGTTATGACATAGTGTGAGAACACAACTCTAATTCTCACAAAGGCCGTTCTGAACCGGAGTCCCACAAGTGAGATAACAAGATGTATCGAAATGCACCTACGGTTCGGATAGTCGTGAGGTACCAATCAAGCATCACCTCTGTTGTAGACCGTTTGAGACACACTAAGCGTAATCCACGGGAGTTACAAAGTGACTGCTTTGTCGAGGCGTTTGATGTTGACCACGGGAGTTTCCATTCAATCACCGAGGATCACATATGACCCTCTCATAAATGTTCTCGACAGTTGCTAAGATCATGAAGGACTCGATATGAACCAGCGATGATCTTATTTGGTGATCAACAAGTGATGAAATGTCAAGTGTCCCTAAGAGATCTTTTGATGAATCTCGTGGCTCTAGACTCAATTGTGCATTTTGGTTTTCACGAGCGGAGACTAGGGAGAGGGTCTCCTTTTCAATATCGACAATCTCTAAGAGAAAGCCGATAGATTATGTAGGGTTCCAGTGAGAATGAAACAAGCTTGTTGAGAGAAACTTGAGTGGCTAAGAAGGTTTAGTGCATGCGTCCTTTGGGTCCATGACGACTTTTAATCTTCAATACCGGGCGTCATCAAGTGACAACCAGATGGCGTATGAATTGAACCCGATTATACGCCTAAGTTGAGTAATCTGGAGGGCTATTTCTTTTCACCATTTACTTTACATTTCTTTTTTATTCTTTGTAGGATCGAAATATTATTGTGTTTGAATGATTCGGGTGGTCTTGGATGATCAAAATACATGTTTGCCATATTTAGAGAGAGAAAGATAGAGAGGGTGTTCTTGCTAGAGACTTGGTTCTCAAATGTAAAAGGTTAGATTGAATGAAGTACCACCCCTTCCATGGATGGAAGGGGTATTTATAGTTACAAACATACCGTCCTCCTATCGGACTGTGGATCAGGCATACAGTGGGTAAAGACCCGTCCTTCCTCCACGGTGTTACTCTAAACTATTCTACGCTACTGACTAACTAATTAACTACAAAACAACGTAAATAACGACAAATCTACGAGCTAACATATGCTAGACCATTATTGGGGTGACCGACACTTTAACATGGAATTTCCAATTCCTAACAATCTCCCCCTAAGGGAGGTCACCCCATGAAATACATTTTGCTTCCTAGCATTCTATTTTTGACTTTAGTTCTTGAGCTCGTGAGACTTGAATTCTTCACTTTGCAAACTTTGTGCAATAGTAGCGATTCTTCAAAGTCCGCATTGATTTGTACTTTTAGTGGAGGCCTTTAAGCGATCCACATCTTTGATGATCTTTGAGCTTTCATTGAGATCATCAACCACGGTAAATCTCTGGATCACCCTTTATTGTGTTGCCATCATGTGAAGTTGTGACTTTCGGACCGACATGCTCACACTTTTGAATCATGACATCTTTCCATCGAGTAAGCGGAAGCCTTCTTGGTTCATGATATTTGCGTGAAGCGAAGCATAGTATGAAATATCGAGCCGGTTATGTAGATATGCACCGTCATGATTTCTTCAATTAAGTGTGGATCTTTGTGAGCATGCGGCTTTGGATTGACTCCTCAATTTTGATCGGTACGCAACCGTCCAAATGTACCTACAAACAACATTAGCAATAAAACACACGAAAGTGTCTTTGATCACTTCGTTGAATTGAGTACACGGCCCACGGTTCCCGTTGATCGATACAAATCTTTTGTGATCGGTAGGATTCCTAAGAATCTCCTTGACGGGGTTCATGACTATTCTAGGCGTTCTCAAACCGGGCGTCTCAAAGAAGACAACACGGAGTGAGTGAACGGTAATTGAGATTCACCGATTGATGAAAATGATTTGAAAAACAATCGTGTATTGCTTGAAAGAAAGAGTTTTGATCTGACGAAGGTTTTATGAGAAAGATCAATTTTCAATCATAAATACTTTTATATCGAAAGAGTACACATTCGACGTGCTAGTGAGAAGAAGATTCGCACATCGAGCGGTTTTCCAAAAGTATTTTTTTCAATCGGAGATACTTTTGTGTTTGAAAACATAAGTACACATTCGACGTGCTAGAGAAAAGAAGATTTGCACATCGAGCGGTTTTTCCAAAGTATTCGTCAATTCCATTCCTAGACCAAGGTTGATTCAAGATTGAATCTCCCCATCGTTTCTATCCGGTTGTCACAAGCTTGATCTTTTGCAAGATCTCACATGTCACCACCAAGAGCTTGTTTGATGTTGGCTCTGAAGGATTTCCATCTTCATTGTGAATATTTTTACATATCCTTTCGGATGTTACGGCAATACCACAAGGATAATCGTGGGACTCTTAATATATTCTTACTTTCCACATTGTGTGAAACAGCAAGTCTTCATTAATTTAGTGTCCTAATGAGATATTGTGGATGATCTCTTGGCTCTAGACTCAATCGTGCATATTTGGTTCCTATCAGGAGACTAGGGAGAGGTCTCTTCTTCAATATCAACAATCTCTAAGAGAAAGTCGATAGATAATGTCGGTTCCCATTGAGAATGAAACAAGCCTGTTAAGAGGAACTTGAGTATTTTGGGAAGTTTAGTGCGGTCGTCCTTTGGGTCCATGGCGTCTTGTCTTCAATACGATGTTACCTTAGTAAACACCGGTAGCATATGTATTGAACGAGTTCTTGCCACGAGGTTGAATTATTGGAGGCTATTTCTTTTCACCCTTTTCATATTCATTTCTTTTCATTCTTCAACCCTTGATGCTTACGAGACTTCATAAGGTATAACGGAGTGGGCATCGGGTTAGGCGGCGGGTTCATGAACGGCGGCAACACCGCTCCGCCTCCTCGGGTTCGACTGCGGGTACTTTTGCGAGCTCGAAGCCGCTTGTGAGCGTTGGAAACTTTTGACCGTTTGTATCAAAGAGCCGTTGGTAAGCGGCTAAAACCCACGTAAAAAAAAAAAAAAAAATTTCACTCTATTTAAACTAACTTTCACCTCTATTTTCAAAATAAAACCCACAACACACAATAATCTTTCAAAATACTAAGCTATGGATCGAAGAGAGGTAAAAACTTTCACCTCACGTCTAGGTCGGTCTCAACCATCCCGAATCAACCAAAACAAACTCCGTTAGGATTTAGCCAATTTATTCTCAACCATCCCGAATCAATTTTATGTTCCACAACCCCAATCTCCACAATTTTTCCCATATAATATGGGTCCTCCTCAATTGAATCCACAACACTACAACATTCTTGCTACAAGCGAGTTTTCCCGTTCGAAAACCTTAGTGATGGCGTAGAGTATGTGCCGAAACACAACCACTACCAAATGAAGAAGGCGAAGATGAGGAAGTTCAAAGTCGATCCTAGAGGAAGAAAAAAGCTTTCGTAGGGAGGAGGCCCGTGAAGTTTGGGCCTTGGCACAAGAGGAGGCGTTGGCGGCATGGGTTCAAATCTCCACTTGTGGTGTTGTCGGTAATGAACAAAAGTCCGAGCGGTTTTGGAAGCGGATTCTCGAGCATTACGAGGCAAGCGTGGGTTCGAGTTCACGAACATTTCATGCGTTGAATACCAAGTTAACTAGAACCTTGTTGGGTTTATTGGCACCGAGTACTAGCTCACACTCTCGATCCGCACTCTTCCCATATCTCACTTTTCTCCTTTTTCATCATACCTAAGGACTCTACACTATCTAGTGGATTGTCCCTGGGTAGATCCCTCCTGGCTCTGGCGGGATCGTGGGAACGAATACCTAACCTAACCATCCTTATATCACCATGCATAAAGTAAATTAGTCGGTCATTTGGTATTGTTCTTTCCTTCATGAAACCAATTGAAAAATCATTTGGAAAAACAATCAAGGTACTTGTGATACGAGATCAAAACATTTTGTACCCTAATAGTTTTGATCATTTAGAAAACCTCCCCCTCAACATGTGCGTATGATTTAGAAATTGTTTAGCACAAGGAGGCAAGAGGACTTTGAAATATTTTCTTTGATCACAATTTTCATACGAAAAAGCCATTTGATTTTCATGGTAAAATTCCCCCCCTCAATATGTGCATAGGATATTTTAAAACATTTTATCACATAGAGGCAAGAGTTCTTTGAAGCACATCCACAATCACAAGAGCCATTAAGAAACCATTTGAAAACTCAATCAAGGTACTTTATAAATCTCTTTAAAAATCTTTTCGTACCTCGATAGTTTATTTGCTCCCCTCAATATGTGCTTCAAGATTCGAAAGCGTTTAGCACATATGAAGTGACGTGCACAATTAAATCAAAGCGATCACCTTTTATCAAATTTCATTATTAAATCACAAATTCTCCCCGATCAAAAATATCAAACCCTTTGAGATTTTGGATCCCAAGTGATTTAATTAGGTTTAGAAAACATGGGAGAAAATGTGGCCTTGTTTAAATACTCATCGGTTTTGGATAAATCCTCCTCCTCAACATGTGCATTATGTATATTGAAATCGTTTGACACATGGAGGCGGGGAGTGCCTTTAAAGGACTAAAACCAATTCTATTTAAAAGCAGATTTGAGATTTAAATCACGATCTCTACCCCAATCGAAATATCAAACCATTTGAGATTTTTGTGATCCCAACCGATTTAAATCATTTAGAAAATTTTGGGAAAGGCGTGGCAAGATTCAATTTTGAAAGATGACGAGATAAGGACCATTTAAGACATTAAAGATTGTTAGTGTCGGTATGATAGTTTTAAGAGATCTTTTAAGTAAAACAAAACAATTTCACAATCAAACAAGAACATAAAAATTTCATTTGAAAGACCTTGATTCTAAAGAAAAAAAATCATACCATGACATAACATTAAATCTTTAGATCACCACTTAATAACGTACAAACCGGAACTTTTATGAATAAATATTGTATGAAAATATTATAGTTTAAATCACTCTCCCCCTCAATCAATGACAGAAGTCAATAATTGAGTGACTTAGGTTTTGATAAAAAGAAGTCTGGTGATTTTTAAAATTTAGTTCAATTTATTTTCAAAACATTATTTTCCCATTTTCAAAACAATTTAATCAAATTATTCAAAATTGTTTAAAAATGGTATCCTGCACAAAGATACGTTAGGTGGTTGAGAAGCTTCCGTTGTTGTTCTTTGTAGGGTTTGGAAGAAAACCGTCTGCGATGCGGTGAGACTTCTTCTTACCTTGCATTTTGAATGCCAAGCGAGGTCAAATTAAGCTCCGTTTCTTCAATCACTTAGAATAAAAACCATCTGGCGATGCGGTGAGACCTCTTCACGTAGCATTTATGCCAACTCTCCATAGAAGTCCAATTTAAGCTCCGTTTCTTCATTTGTCAACCCAAGAAATAGTTACCCTTTCCTTCGGCATCCAATCATCTTCAATTGTGGGATCCGGATCGGGAACATTCTTATAACCAATATACGCATCGTTAGTGAACACACATACAAATATATGGTGGTCGACATCACCCAAACAACAATCGACTAATAAAAGTCAATTCAACATGTCAATCGGATCATATAAAGCATGATAATTATGTGTTCATCAAACTTTAATCATCTAAACCTAACAATCATATCCTAGAAACCTAGTCCTTCAACATAGGCAATTATATTTTTCGAGATAAACACGTAGGATAATTAAGAAAGTCCGCTAGATGATATAAATTTGAAAATATTCTTCCCTCAATCAATGACTCTTTTCTTGAAAAGTTTTAAAAGTCTTGAAGTCATCGATTGAGTTTTTTATGATGTTTGAAAACTCGATCTGATTGATTTTTCAAGCAACTTATTTTACCACCATTTTGAAATACAACAAATATTTTTCGAAGAATTTTAGACGGAAAAACATTTGTGTAGGAGCAACGATCCTTGACATACTTTCCTCAATATATTTTAGGATAAGTCTTGCGAAATATTTGAAAATTGGTTTAGCGACACTTTCCTTTCTTTAAAGAACGGGTTGCTATCGAAATAATAACAAGCCATGGTTTAAGCGGGTCACGATGCGAAATAAGCGCAAGCCATATTTTGTGACATGTTTTGGAAAGAATATTTACACCTCTACTCGAACTTCATCTATGGTCCGTGCCATTATTGAATGACATTTCTAAGACCGTAGATGTTATCGATACGAGAAGACATGTCTAGAAAACAATATTTTGGAATTTTCAATTTTCGATTTTTATGGGTTTTGTTGGTTTTATACTTTTCTATTTTGTTTTTGTTGGTTTTATATTTTTGTATTTTGTTTTGATAAATATTTACAATGATAGAGTAGATGATATAGTTTAAGTGAATGATGATACGAGTCCGAGATAAGGATATCGAGCGACGCGTCGTAGAAGATAGAAGTCATCATCCCTAAAACTTTCACCACCAAAGCTTAGAGGCTCTTGTATTGAAGAAAGAATTGAACCATCGAAAGTGAGACTTTGGCGACTTCCCCCAACCAAAATCCTTTAGGTGAAAGGAATCAAAGCTTTCTTTCAAGCTTCCTTAGCAGTGCATGAGAAGCACACCATTATCATCGAACTTCTGCTCCTTTTAAGAATAATCATTGTGATTCATCGTTCGAGGTTATATCATCAACAAGAACGACAACGTATCATCCAGCGTATAAATAATCTTCTCAAATTTCTTTTCAAGAGAACAATTTCCCGATGATCGTGTATAATGCTCAAGAACTCTCCAAATACACATCATGAGGGAATGAAAACACCTCCCCATGTTCACATTTTCTTCCACGATGATCGTGTATGAAGCTCAAGAATCAAGTATACCAATATCCAAGAGCTCTCCGAATACACATCATGAGGGAATTAAACACCTCCCATGTTCACATTTTCTTCCACGATGATCGTGTATGAAGCTCAAGTATCCAAGTATACCAATACACAAGGAATGAATAGCGATAACATTGAAGAAGCGGGCCAAGTCATCGATTATCTCTGCGGGTGACAATCTGCGGATGTCAACTCGAGAATAAGTGATTATATCTACGAATCACCGATTAAGCACTCAAGTAAACGGTGAGCATCCCCAATGTACACAATCTCTCCCCCGATCATTGTGATACCATCGAAATCACCGCACACTAGTGTACCTTTTTATCTTGAAACTTTCTCGAGCATCACTTCCCCAAATAGGTGAAATACTAACACTAAACGCCTTGATGAGTAAAACCTTGAGTTCTCTGCGGTCATGACATTTGTCTTCCGGGATATCTTCAATCACTTAGAAGAATTAAGTTCATCAAGTTTACTCGCGTTTAGATGCTTGTCTCCTTCCCCTGCTGGTTTTGACACTTGAGTCATCAAATCATTATAAGCCCGTATACTAGAAATTTGTTGAGAAGAACACTTGAACTCTTGTGAGAATCAACTTCTTGAAGACTCTCTCTAACTATTTTATCAACCCTTATGTAGACAATTTGAAGTGACCACTAAAGAAGAAAACCCGATATACCATACTTGAATCTGAAGTCAACTTCCCACATTTGTATCTTAATCTTGCACTAATGATGGAAGAACGGTTGTAGAATTTATGCTTCAAGCAAATCTCTAAGTACTCACTACTCAAGCAAAGTAGGAGACATTAACACCTCTTGTGATTATCCACACCTTCATATCGTGTGACAGAGTAAAACAAAGTAACTCCTAATAGTGATAGTTAACGGTCTTCAACCATCCACCTCGAATCGGTAACTAGATAAACCAAGTCTTCAACTCAAATTCTTAAGCCCGAGCAAGTTATCAAATAAGAACACGCCTTTGTGAAATTCAACTTCAATCTCAAATAAGTGATAAATGATTAACTCAAGTAATCAACTTGTGTCAAATGTCCAATCGTGAAATAGTCAATAACAACGTCTCGAGTCATTGCTAAAGAATATGAGCAAGTCTAATTGGGGATTGAATCGACTTATAACTCTCTCCCGATTAGTGCTCTCCCTAAACCGACAATCATTTGATAAATGCCAGTTAAGAAGAAGTATTTAGATCGTTAAATGCAACTCGTCTTTAGTCTTCTAACATGTAGCAAAAATGTAGAAGCAGGCGTAGACTCGACCTTCTTCAAGATTGTGCGGTTGGGAATAGATAGTTAACATCTTCAACTCACACCAAAAGCATCTCACCAAAAAGCATCCCAATTAACTTACATCTTGCATATCCCTTAGCTAAAATCCTCCCAATCAAACAAGAACGAAGGATGTTCATCAAGAAAATCGACAATCGGGCCTCAACGAACACACAAGATGGTAACACCAAACTACCAATCACATCAAACAAAGAGAGATTGTTCGGAATCATCATGTTGATGTATCGTGAAGCATTAACCGGAAGCACTTAGTCGATAAACTCATCAATCCGGTGAAGATGTCAACCAACGGCTCTTAGAAGAACAACTCCATGTGAAGATGACCCGATAAGAAGAAGCTCGGTTCTTACATGAGTTAGGAGCCGTTTGACCATATATTCTCAAATATTGATCAATCATGAAAAAATTCACTTCTTCTCCCCTCAAGAATTGCATACGGAGATGCCATTCTTGATTAAATAAGTGAAAATCATCCGAATGTTCTATTCACACTTCTCTCCATAAAATAAGCACGTGATGTCGCCATCTTCATTATAATCGAGCAAGTGGAATGAGAAAAACAATCGGTGGTAGCCGGTTCACTTGAAGACTGAAGCGCATGGAAAAAGTATGAAGCATGTTGATGAGAATGGTCATAATAGAAGATTTCTCTTCTTGGAAGATAAAGCGCGCGACACGTACACTTTTCTTTTCTTTAAGAGCGAGGCATGAAGCTGTAGTGTTCAAACGTCATAAGAAGATTTCTCTTCTTCGGAAGATAATCTTGCTTTGAAGCGTACACATTTCTTTTCTTTGAGTACGAGGCATGAGCTGTTGTGTTCATACGTCATTATGTTGAAGTACGAGGCTGGCCCGATGTGAGCAGGCGTCATTATCTCTCTCTTTTCAACTCTCTTAGCAAAACATGTAATCATCCCCATTATCATTCGATGGGCTCTTTGTTGTGACGGTGATGGAGACAACCCAATATGATGAATTTGACCACAAGTAGAATAACCCAAACTCGTGACTCAAGCTTGCACATGTGTAACGAAAGGCGGTGTCGAGAATTCATGCCCTTTGAATCTCTAAGTACTCTATACTCTTCAACCAACCAACCATCAAGTATAAGGCGTACATCACCTCTTGAAAATCCACAATCGAATGTGACCTTTGAGCACTACAACGTAACTCCTTTAAGTGATAGTTATTTTGTGGTGATAAGAGCCCAATTCCCCAGTGGTAAAAGAAAAGGTAAAAGACACCCAACAATAACTAGATTTCCAAGTCTTTGTTTTTTAATAATAAGCTTGAACAAGGATCTTGAAGAATCTTCATCCATCCATCCCGATACCTTCGGATACTAAGTACACTTGTCCGTGATATTTCACTTCAACCTCAAATAAATAATAGTGAATTAACCCGTTGTCACATCTTGTTAAAAGCTCAAATCTAGCCTCCTTTGACCTTAAAAGTGAACTTTGATAATGGTTTCATCCCGACCATGGTTAAAAGCACATAACCCCGTAAAATCAAGTAATAACCATACTGCCATGACGAAAATCCAAACACACATCAAATTCATGAAGTACACCCTTTTATCCCTTTTTCGAAGTAGAAACCGTATTACCAGCATCAGATAAGATCCATAAATTACACTTTCCCTTCTCCAAGATGGTTCCATCATTACGGGATTTTACAACTCTATGGTTCAAACCGAGAAATAGTTTCTTTCGCGGGATTTTACAAAACCAAGAATAAACCGTAAGATAGATCCGGAAATGCACTTTACTATTACCAGGATGTTTCCATTGTCACGGGATTTTACAAGTCTATGATTTAAACCGAGAAATAGGTTCTTTCGCGGGATTTTACAAAATCAAGACAAAACCGTAAACAATGTCGACTTGATGTGTTATGACAACTTTGGTTTGGTGAATATCATTTTAGGAGAACATGCGGTTCATTATCCAACATCATCAACATCATCAACCATTCAATAAATACTTTGGTAAACACCTCATTCACGCATTACATCCATTATTGTAGTGACCACATGGAGAAGTAAACCCGATATACCAAACTTGATCATGAATTAGAAATCCCCAAATTTGTTACTTAAACTTGTACTAATCCTCGTGAAAAAGAAACGGTGTACCCAATGTACAAAACCTCTTGACATATTCTCAACTGTGTGAGACACCAAAGTGATAGCTACGTTGTGGGTTAAGCTAGAAAGAATCACACCCGTAACTAAATAGCCAAGTTTTTATCACACTCTATAAGTGCCCAAATAAGTCATCTTCGTGAAAGGGTAGAAAGAAAGAAGACGAAATAAGTAAACGCGCCCGGAAAACCTCACTTTAAATCCAAATAAGAAATATCGTCCATACAACCCCGTAGTCGACTTTGTTCAATAAACAATTCAAGCCGTGAAATAGAATCTTCCGTGAAAGTGTATAAATCAAAGTATCATACCTATAAAACAACAAGTCTAATCATTTCATCAACTCTCATCAAATATCATCGTTAAATCTCATCGTCAGATCTCATTGTCAAATCTCCCAATCACATCTCATATTATCCAATTCAAAAACTCAACTTGCACATCAGATATTAATTCAAGCCTTTATCTAAGTCCATTTTCAATCCAAATCCCGGTAACATTACAGCCCATAATTAATTCAAACACCCGATCAAAATGACTCAAAAATACTGTTAGCTTAGACTTGATCTATAACTTATCATATCACACGACACAATCAAATGAAATGCTGATAAATATAAGTCGCATATTAGGATCTAACAAATAATTCTAAATACTTTCAATCATATGCACAAATAAGTCATTAATGTGTACGCCCAAGATTTAGTAAGTGCTAGCCGGTCCAAGATTGAACAAATAAGTCAAGCACAAGATTTTGATCGGCCCATGTGAATGATATCCAATCCAAAACACTCACTACCCTAATTATATTGGAAGTATAAAATGACCACACATCTCACACTTAACCCTACTAATCCTCATATTATCTCTAAAGCACTTTGTCAAAATAAAACCGCCTCCCACCACATCTGCTTTTAGCAAGACGCTCCTCTACCAAATCTCATAGATCTCATCTCGTTTTTCTAATAAATCCACCACTACATATCAAACACTTAATCTATCAATGAGGTCAAACCCAACCTTGATGATTGTTTAGTTTCAAGTTAATCGTGAAACAGAACCACGATTTCAAGTTAATTTCCAAAAGCGGTCTCGGGTAAGTGTAGAGGTTTTATTATGATTCCTTTTATTTGATAACCGAAAGGAAAGAAAGATTGAAACACGAGTTGTTTTGATTTTTTCTTTGAAGTTTCGAATACTATCACCAAGATTGATCAATGAGGATACAGGTTAAAAAAAATCTGAGAAAGATTACAAATATAGTAGAACCAATCTGAGATCGCTTGAATATATTTTTCAGTTTCGAGGTCATGAGAAGTTTGTAGATGGGATAGAAGTAGTTGTAGCTGTTATTTGACTTGTGTTTAGGGTAGAATGGTGTATCTGTTGTTTCATTTTCCTTTTTGTATGAGTAGTTGGTTCTTGATTTGGATGTTTCGGACTGATGATGGTTTATATTGAACCTGAGGTCGTGATGAGTTGTTTTGGTATATGGTTTGAGATGGTCATGGTTAAGTCAAAATCTTCTTCTACCTTTCTGTCAGGTCAAGTCGCTAAGCCAAGATAAGTCGCTACCTCATTTTTTCAAAGCAAGTCGCTAACCATTTTTTTTTCAAAGCAAGTCGCTAACAAGTTTTTCAGTTAACATAACTCGCTAACTTGTTAAATAACAAGTCGCTAGGTCAGATTCTTACTCAACTCGCTTCTTGATGTTAATATGTTTAACAACTCGCTATTGACTTTTGACTCAAAGTCAAAAGAAATACAACTCGCTACTGAGTTCAACGAAGCAGGACAAAAAAGGACAAGTCGCTAGCTTGATAAATGACATTTTCGATGAGTTTTCGGTCAAATTCGACTAAGTTCATGTAACCCAGAAAAACTTGCATAAAAAATGCATCTTTTAAACCCATTTTGACCAGTGTTTGGACCATAAAAAGATGACCATATGACAAGAAACAGTTTGACCATATGACAGTTTTCCAAAAAGATACATAAAATATACCCAAACAACTATTATTGTAAAAATTGTTTAATAATAACATGTTTTTACATATGACAGTTTTTGTGTTTAAAGAAACATAAACTTGTAAAAACTGTTTTTCAGAAAAAGTAAGGACATAACATATCCGATCATTAAAGAGATATAAAAAAACAGTTTAAGACAAGAATCGAACCACCAAAAATAATCAAAACACAAAAACCTTGGCTCTGGTACCAATTGTAGGATCGAAATATTATTGTGTTTGAATGATTCGGGTGGTCTTGGATGATCAAAATACATGTTTGCCATATTTAGAGAGAAAGATAGAGAGGTGTTCTTGCTAGAGACTTGGTTCTCAAATGTAAAGGTTAGATTGAATGAAGCACCACCCTTCCATGGATGGAAGGGTATTTATAATTACAAACATACCGTCCTCCTATCGGATGTAGATCGGTATCTGATGGGTAAAGACCGTCCTTCCTCCACGGTGTTACTCTAAACTATTCTACGCTACTGACTAACTAATTAACTACAAAACAACGTAAATAACGACAAATCTACGAGCTAACATATGCTAGACCATTATTGGGGTGACCGACACTTTAACATGGAATTTCCAATTCCTAACATTCTTCAACTCCTTCTTTCTCCGATTGTCATTTTCTCCTTTTTACAATCATACCTAAGGACTTCTAAATTCTAACTATTTGTGGTGTCCTTGGGTAGATCCATCCGGCTCTGGCGGATCATAGGACAGTTATACCTAACCTTAGTCACCTTATAACCCATGACTAACCTATGTTGCCATTAAAACCATTGTGAAAAATCTCTCACGTTGTTTATGAATGAAAACGTTTTGAACCTTTGTGAAGATAAGATTTTGCATAAATACTCCCCTCCACATGTGTAAGAGTTTTAACAGTTAAATGCACAAATGAGGAAAGAAGCGCACATTTTGAATTGATCCATCGGAGATAGACAATTCCCCACGAGACACGGTTCGTTGCATAGTTAAAGAGTTACATTGTCAGCTTTTAGGTGACAACTAGCTCTAATAACTACCTTGAAGGTGTAGACAAACCTCGAAGGGTTGTCAAACCCGTCAGAGTTCATGTCTATCAAGAGTTTCTCGAATGGTACATTCTACTCAGACAAGTCCTTTGCGAGACATGTTTACATCACTAGCGAACTAGCTTGAAATTATTACCCATCCAGGACAAGTCTTTTCGAGTTACTAACAGTTAAAGATTCGTCAATTCGTTGGTTAAGTCTGTTGCACGAAGATTCATGAGCAATTACACAACATATTTCTTATCACAAAATTTTCTCCCCTCAAAATGGCATATAAGTATGTTATTTTGAAACGTTGAGAATAAATATGTCCATTTCAAGTGTTGCGGGAAGAGTGACACAAAGAACATTTTGGTGAACAAAGTTTCAAATACTCCCCCTCAACAAGTGATATAAACGGTTGAGGTTTTGAAAATCATAAGGGTAAGTACTTGTTCTTTTGAGCAAAACCTTGAGTAATGAAAGGTTTGATAGGTTTTACTCAAAAGTAAGAAGCTTTCGCTCCTTTTATAAGGATTGTGGCACTGAAGCGTACCACAGGGTCCTTTCTTGACAAGAACGGGTTGTACACTGATATGCGTGCACAAGCCATTTAACTTCCTTTTTGGTTACCAAACAAAGATTTTAAGAAAGAAACTTGACGACACTCCCCCTCGACTTAATAAAATAATGAAAGGTTATTAATTTTATTCCGAGGAGTGTCATTTGAACCAGAAAAATTTACCACCATTGATAAAAGAAACAACCGGGATATGATAACATGCAAGTACACAGATGATTTGAAAACAGTTAAGTGATTATTTTCTCCCCCTCAACACTTGATCGGAAAAATACTGAATTTTGAAAGATTAAAGTGTTGACGGAAGAAATGTACTTGCCATGTTGAAAGAAAATTAGATTAGAAGAATATTTTTGTTGTTTTATAAGATTTTATATTTTTGTATTTTGTTTTGAAAAATTATTTACAAAAGATATTTTGGTGTTTGACAGTTTTTAAGGCTGTTTTAGGAGGTTATTCAATTCCTCTTGAGTCAAACACCTCATACCAATTCGTGGACCAACTCATTAAACCTAGCGGAGGCAAGGCTTTGGTGAGAAGATCGCCAATTGGTATTCAGCACTCACCAGTATAATTCAACGATACCTGCTCCACGTGATCTTTGATGAAATGATAGCGAAGATCGATGTGCTTAGATTTCGAGTCTTGGCCGGGTTGCACGAGATCGCAATGGCAATCCGATTGTCGCAGTACATGGGATTCATCAAATCGTAGCCATAGTCTTTGAGTTCGTTCTCATCCGGATGACTTGAGCACAAAGCGCGAACATTGCTACATATTACGCCGGTTGAGGACAACGATGTACAATCCGCTTCTTTGATTGCCAAGACACCGTTTATCACCAAGAAATTGTAGTGCTCCTCAAGTACTTTTTCGTGAATCTAAACATCTGCGTGATCGACATCAAAAGCGATTAGTTCAAAACGAGAATCCTTCGGATACGGATCCCAAGTTAATGGTTCCTTGATGTATCGGAGGATTCTTTTAGCCTCGAGAGTGGGTTTCGATTGGTCTTGATCGATAACGGAGCATAGATAAACGGCAAATACAATATCAGTCTGCTAGGCTGTTAGGTACATTAGAGACCCAATAATACTACGGTATTTGGTAGGGTCCACTAATTTCTCATTTAAATCGACATCTAGCTTCTTGGTATGAGTCATTGGTGTGGCATAAGTGTCACGAGTTTTCATTCCAAATTTGTTTAACAATTCAAGGGCATATTTCGGTGACTCAAGAAAATACCACGGGGTGATTGATGAACTTGCAATCCTAGAAAGAATGTAAGTTCGCCCATCATGGACATTTCAAAATTTTCTTCATTAATTTTGCAAAAGCGATTGAGTACTTTTATGTGTAGACCCAAAATGATGTCATCCGTAAATTTGAACAATTAAGATAAGTGCCCGTGATATTGTATAAAGAGAGTAGGGTCAACCGAACCTTTGGTGAAATTATTGGCAATGAGGAAAGATGATAGCTTATCGTACCATGCCCGAGGAGCTTGTTTGAGACCATCTGAGCTTTGTTCGGTTTGTAGGCGTGGTTCGGGAACTAAGGATCAACGAATCCGTGCGGTTGGTCGACATAAACCGTTTCTTTAAGTTGTCCATTGAGAACGACCTCAAGACGAGCAACCGGAGCAAAAGATTCTTCAAAGTCTATACCTCTTCCCGACGATAACCCTTAGCAACAGTCGTGACTTGTTTGGATAACATTCCTTGACATCCAATTTGTTTTCCAAATTCATTTTAGACCGATGACATAAACCACGATGGTCTTTCAACCGGTTCCCATACTTCAAGGCGTTTGAATTGGTTGAGTTCTTCTTGCATGGATTCTATCCGGTGTCTTTTGTCATTGCGTCTTTGATGTTTTTAGGCTCAGTTGCAGACGGTGAGTGCATAAATGCAATGTTCACCGTCACGAGTGAAGACGTTGTCTTGTAACGATCGGTTGTGTAACCATCGGTAAATTTCACCTTTATTAAATTAATATAATATTCTAATGAAAGAATATTTATCCATTTTTATGTCTAAATTTTAAGATTAAACATTTTAAATTTACACGATCACAACAACTAACTAATGTGAAGTAAATTTTATAATGTAAATTGACTATTTTGCTCTTTGGCCTTCGACTATTTAAGTTTTAGTAACGTTAAAAATCAAATCTTGAAATAGGTAGTTAACTAGTAATTTTTCAAGTTCACTCGACAAGCGGTTATATTGCTTTTCCCGTGTCTGACACCGCATAATTTATGGTTTAAATTTAATAATTATTAATCGTATTCGATAATTTCATTTTGTATTAATATTGTAAAAAAAAACGCTTTCAAAAGAAATATATTCCTCGTAATTATTAAACAAAAGTATCACGATTACGCTTTAGCTCAACGGGACACAAAATACACGGGTAGACACCTCCTCATCCATTTAAACCGCCTATGTTACTTTATATAAAAAAAAAGAAGAAGAAGATCAGATTGTTATCTTCCTTCTCTTCTCTCTCACACCTCCTCCACCGCCTCTCCTCTCCTCTCTCTCTAGCATACGACACCACCACCACCATCGGGTACGGAAACCATCAATATCATCATCACCACCAAGACAAAAGGGTACGCAGGTTTTCATAAGGGTCGTGTTTGATTTGCGAATGGATTTATTTGGTTCAAGTTAGCCACCACAGCCACCACGCCGCCTCCCTTCCCTCCTTGCTCCTTAGTTCTTTGGTATGGTCAATCTTGACCTTGATTCTTATTACCCTTATATAAAAAAAAAACAAACATAAAACAAATTCTAAAATGATTTGTTATGTTTTCGTGGATGAAAAGGGATCAAAATGTTTTCATTGATTCGTGGTATAATTGTTGGTAAAGGCGTTTGCTTGATTGATTTGGGTCTCGGTCGGATGTAAACCCGTGTAGGTTTCGAGTCGATCGACCTTCGTTAGTCGAGATGACCCGTATGGGTCTTAGTTTGGAACTGATAAGCTTATTTCTCTTTGGTCTTATTTGATTATTGTATGATGTAGCTTATTTGTGTTTATGTGTTTCGGTTCGAAACCAACTTGCAAGGGGTGTTTGTTTGATGTCGACTCAAAAAGACAAACCAAAGGGGGTGGTTTGTTTGGCTGGTTCTCGGTTCAAAAGATAGCCCATGAGGGTGTTTGGTTTGCCAAGTAACCACCCAAAGAGGGCGTTTGTTTTGCGTATCACCACCCCAACTAGGGGTGTGTCTGGTTTGTTTACTGTCGCAGCCAACACCCAAGAGGGTGTGTTTGATGGCTCGATTCTTGATTGGTTGGAAACTAGCAAAAGGGTTGTTTGTTTTGCTTGTGTCACCATGCACCAAGAGGCGTTTGTTGCGTACTACAACCCACACAAAAGGGTGTTTGGCTTATTTTAAATTTTGTTCTTGATTTCTTGTTTAATCGAAGATAGCTACAAGAGTGTTTGCCTGACTTTGATGTCCGGGCAACAAGCACACCCAAAGGGTGTCTCCCCATGTTGAGTTTTGATATAATAACTAAAGGATGTGTATATTTATATTTTTGCTTATGCGATTTAACAAAAACAAGAGTAGTAGCATTGTATATGGGTTGCATTTCCGTGACTGTTAATATATGTTTGTGTCTGTGTGTTGAACCTGATTTGGACTAATAACCCCTAAGGTTGCGTCTGTTTTGCTTACGGGCTTAAGCCCAAGACGCAAGATGCGTTAGTACCGACTTAAATATGGGCGAAGCCCACAAATAGTAAATGGATCTGTAATAGAACTTTTAACATTATGCTTAGCATAATTTTACTAATGGATGTAGCGGATTATATATATTTATATATTTGACATTGGACGAAAATTATTGATATTAGACTTGAGATTATTGGACTATATAATCTAACTATACATATAATTAACGAACTCTATTATTTGGACAAATTAGAGTTATATTGGACTTATATTGATATCTTTTAGACAAATGTTGGACTTTACATATTTGAATCATTGGACATAACGGACTTGGACATTGAATATATCGGATACGTACGAACTATCATTTGACTATAAAACTTGAAATTTTTAAATATCTTAAACCTTTATTATCATTTAAATTTATTTAAACAAATTATGTATCATCGAAACGTGTTTTGAATAACAAATCATATCAAGCTTTTATTTATATACTTATTATCGTCAAAAATTTATTTTTGATCAAATCTAATAATAAAACGAGAAGTATATTTATATTTGATATAAGACTTCCTCTCTTTACTTTTATATTAAAACTTATGTTTTAATATAAAACAATCATTATTGGAGATACTTGGTTAATGCTCTAAAGCTAAACATTTGTTTACTTTCTATTGCAATTTGATCCTACGTGTGCATTTCACGTTATCGCTTTATACTTTGGCGTCTGTTGTCTTGAGTCTATGATCTTATACCACCACACAAACTATTTTACTAAACTCTTTACAAACGTTGATACGAAACTTCCACGAAAACTAAAACAATTATCTTTTGAAAACTTATTCACTTTACGATCGCGATTCGAGATAATCCATATACTATTAGGTTGTGCCAATGACGCACCGTTGTGTCAACTTTTGTATTATTGTGCGTTGCTACCTTATTGTGTCACATTTCGATGCGGTCGTGTTAGTTGTGATTCGTATGTTTCTTTGGACTAAGGTGAGTTTCACAGCCCCATTTTACCGTTTTACTCGTTTTGGGGTGAAAAGCATGCTATGATTACTTAAAACTAAATTGGTTGTGCATTCATGAAATTATGGATTCTTGAATCGATTCAATTTATCGAGCTATGCTCGCTATCTTGTGCAAACTAGTATGTATGCTTATGTTTGGCGCCTATATATATATATATATATATATATATATATATATATATATATATATATATATATATATATATATATATATATATATATATATATATATATATATATATATATATATATATATATATGTAAAAGTCCCCAGTACTACACTACTTATTAACTCCCTCCCACCGCATGCGGGACGAGCCGTTGATATCTATGGATAGCGCTATTTAGGGGTAGAGCCATCCCTCACTCTACTAACCGAGTGCATAGTATCGTTCTCATGTCAGGTTAGAGCATGTTGCACGTAGGGGCAATGTTCGGTGAATCGGCTAAGTAGTGGAACCTTTATGCCATGAAAGCGTTGCATACATAATGGACCCTTTGAAACTTTGACAACCAATTGATTTTCCAGTTTTGGTAACTACTTGTGTATTAAAAACCTGTGAACTCACCAACCTTTGTGTCGACACTTTTAGCATGTATTTTCAGGATGGCGTTAGCTAAACTTTGGAGGCGCTTAGGCATTGGCATGGCATGGTTATAGAAGACTCTGATGTAAATTTGGGGACCACTTTAATTATTTTATGGGCCTACGTTCTATAATATATATTTTGAAAGATGTAAACATAAATCTTTACGAAATACGATTTCTCAAGTTAAACTGTTGTTCTATACATTGTGTTGTGGTACCAATCGAGTAATACCCCCGGTAACACTTACTTCCGCTGAAAACCATTTCTTTGGGGTGTTACAGGTTGATTCGGGTTGCCAATAATATTTTCCAGATGATGGTCTTTTGTCCATCTATGTGTAGAGGGTTGATGTTGGTATACATTGTGCGATTCGAGGATTCAAATGGTTTGTTGAAGATTCGCGACATCCGTGCGGCGATCTCATTAGCAAACGGGTTAAAGAACGTATTTGGATCAAAATCTGCGGTGGGGTACTTCATTCGAATATCATCACCGTTCATCATTGTTGAAGCGGTTTGTTCAATCTGTTGTGGTGGAGTCAAGCGGTGGTGCTTCAACAATGAGTTGTTGTAGCAGTGTATCGGTATAGGAATATTATCGGGTTGAGCAGAAACAACGGATACACCGGAGCACGTTCATCAATATCGCCACCGAGCAGAGGAGCAAATAACCGTTCCATTTGTTGACGAGTGAGTCGGGGGCTTTGTTCGGTGATGATGGGGTTGAGGAAGTTTAAGCGGTTGTGACGGGTTCTAAGCTATTATACTCAGAAGCCATAGCTGTTGTACCTTCATAGAAAAATAGAAGGGGGCAAGAAAGAAGGTGATCAGGCAGCACAACACCTTGTTTCTTTGTTGTCGATTCTTTGATTCTGATAGAAAGGATAGGTTCGGACAACACGTCGTGATTGTCAAGGTCATTGAGCCTCTTGGGAATATCAGGATTAAGCCCAAGTGCTCTCTGGATCAAAAGCTTTATGTATCTAACATAGGGAATCTTTGAGCCAAGCTTCTTGTGAAATGTCATCATGTCATCCCATATCAGTGCTTCGATTTCAATGTCCTTCTTATTGATCAATGACCAGAAGATTTGCAGTTCCATGAGCTTGGGATGCTCATAGCCACTGTGTAACGTGTGTTAGATATCGTGATAGAATAGTCAACGGGCTCGTGGATTGGGCTAAGCTAATTGGTTAGAAGTTATGTTAAGACTAGCCTTATATCAATCCATGTCCAATCCAATCCAAACGAGCCCATGCCAAGCCCATTAGGGCATCTTCTACTTGTATTATATAAACCCCTCAAAGTCTCATTTGAGGGTGTGCTGAGTAATGAGTGTGTGTGTGTGTTTTCCTTTGGAGCAATATAACATATTATTGTCTTCATCTTCTTCCTTGTCTCTCTAAACATACGATAACATCATTCACGTCACCATCTCTCATCTTAATCTTTCTTCTTCTTATTCATACGCATAACGATTTGTGTTTGGTTAGTGTGGTACTTGTGATAAAGATAAGGTATACGTGATAAAAGTAAGGTCCTACAATTGGTATCAATCGCCTAACAATGGTTTATGAGTGTTTGTGTTTGTTTTGAAGGGTTCTGGCGTAAAGGCTCTTGTTTTACATATTTGTCACGCTTAAAGCTTTAATTTTGCACTTAAAATTCAAGATTCTTGTGGTTTAAGGTTTATTTGGTGCTAAAGTTTCGGTTTTTGCAAAAGTTCAAAGCTTTACGTGTTTTCTTCATTTTTGAACTCGTGTTTGGTTCATTGGTCATTTCTACTTGTAACTTATCTAAGCACTTTGGGTGAAAAAGGTCAACATTTTGGGTTATTCGAGTGTTTTAAAAGCTATCTGTGCAAGAGAAATCGTTTGAATCATCGGAAATTTTTATCGTGGGTCAAAACCCTAGTTCTACGGCGTAAGAAAGTCAACGCCCTGTTTCTACGCATAAGGTTCTACGCATAACTTTTTGGGTGCAGATTCTTCGAGCTTCAACGATTACTCAGTGCTTCCCTCACTTGGATAATTTTGTGGAACACTTCAACTTTGGATATCCCTTACACTGTGATAGTGTAAAGGATTTATGGGCATAACCCTAATCTTACGCATAAGCTTAGACTTACGCGCAGAATACTTTACGCATAAGCATTTTTCTTACGCCTAAGTTTTTCTTACGCATAAGCTAAATCTTACGCATAACCTTTTCTACGCATAACTTTAAACTTACGCATAAGCATTTCCTACGCCTAAGGAATCCTACGCCTAAGCCATCCTACTCAGTAAACATATCTTACTCAGTAACCACATTGTTCACGCCTAACCTCTTTCTACGCATAAAGAGTTTTGGCGGAAAACTTGAGTAAAATTTAAATTTTGAGGAGACTAAACGTTCAATTTTACGAAATTCAAATTTTGGTTTAAGCTGTGAAAATTTTGGTCAAAAATTCAAAATTTTGGGCCTAAATTCAAATTTTCGGGTCAAATTTGGCGTCAAAATTGTCATAACTCTAATTTTTTATACGACCTTAGAATTGATTTTTATAGTGAATTTCAAATTTTGGGCGAAAATTTTTAAGAACCAAGGTTACGAGTACGACTTTCAGAAAAACCTTAACCAAGCTTAATCTTAATCAACCACAACTCTTTTATCGTTGAATCGATCCTACATCAACTTTATCATAACATACCTTTATCAATGGCAACTCAACAAGACATTCATGCAGCCGGTGCCGAAAACCGTCCTCCTATGTTGGCAAAAGGTGGTTATCTTCAATGGACAAGTCGTATGCTCCGTTACATCAAGACCTAACCGAATGGAAAACTGATGATTCAATCCATTCAGAATGGACCCTTCAAGCCTCGACAAGTCCATATCCCTGGAGATCCTAACGCAACACCTCCCGTCCCACCATCCTCTCGTCTTCAAAATGAATCGAATATACCAAGAGGATCGAAGCAAGTCGATGCAGATGACATGGCAATTCATATTATCCAACCGGGTTTACCAATAGACATTTTTTTGTTGTGAGCGGTTGTGAAACCGCTTTCGATATGTGGGAGCGTGTTAGGACGGCTTTGTCATGGAGTAAATTGGTCAACAAGACATGGAGAACAAGTCGCTAGCGAATGGGAAAAGTTTACTTCAACCCGGGAGAATCCATTGAATCCTACTATGGAAGGTTTGCACTTTGATGAATGAGCTTATCGAAACAAGTTGACACCCAAAACTATCGTTCAAAACATCAAGTTCTGAACAATCTTCCGGAAGAATGGGGACGATATGTAACTATTGTCAACCAAACAAAAGACCTTCATCGGTGAACTTTGATCAAGCGAATGATTTTCGAAACAAAACCAAGTCAAGTCAATGAAGTCGGGAAAGAAAGATTGGCAAAGAATCATGATCCATTGGCACTTATTGCAAAGACTCAACCTTCGGTGAATACACAACAACAAGCTTCATCATCTTCCAACAACAACTTGCAAACAATACATTCAACAACCACAACAACAATTCTATCCACCGAACAACAAGTCATTCAACAACCGTATCCACAATACCGGGAACAAGGAATCACCGATCCCGGTGAACAAGAAGCGACCTTGCAATGGTATACTCTTTATTGGGTAAAGCATTGAGTCGCTATTCCACACCAACTAACAACAACCAAAGGATTTCATCAAACACTCGAAACAGCAAATTGCACGGTAGGGGTGAATATGGGTAATCAAGGACAAATGGTTGGAGTTATTGGGAATCGGCGAGGATATGCTCTTGGATTTCGTATGGGTAATCAGCGGTTCCGTATCGTGGTAATCAGTTGGGTCGAATGTTGGAAATCGATTAGGCGTAATGTTGGGAATAGAGCGATGGGTAATCGAATGGGAATGTTGCGCCCGATCGTTGGGAATTATGGAAATATGAATCGAGGTAATCGGGTTAAGTGTTATAATCATCAAGGAGTGGGTCACATGGAAAGGAATTGTCCTCTTGAGCGAAAAAGAAGGATCTTGCGTATCTTGTAAAGCTATCTTGTTGGTACAAAAGGAAAACGCAGCCTTGGTTGAGTCTTGAGGAACATGACTTTATGGCTATTATGGATGATTTTGAAGACCTCGAGAACTCAATGCAAACCGCATCTTCATGGCAAATCTTGAGAGACTAAGTTCGACACCGACTCGACGCACCTCTTGTCTATGACGCCAACGCAGATGTCGAGGTACCAATCATTGATCCATGCTATAACAATGTCATATTTGATGTGTTTACTCATGACTAACGACGATTACGTGACGCCAACACCTACTTATGATACATACATGGACAATCCGAGTTGTAGCAATACTAACTCGAAACTCTAGATGTGGATCCTAGTGGCGGTGTGTGGCACAAAATATCGAGACCGATGAGGAAAACGTGCTTATTTTGAATCATTAATCAATAAGCGTGGCATTGAAATTGAGAAAGTGAGTAAGGTCAATCGCGAAGTTAAGGCCGCGAATATTAAATTGACCACCGAGCTTGAGAGTTACAAAGAGAACGCCAGAGCCTATGAATTTCATACAAACAAAATATCGAATTAGAAATTGGTTACCGAGATTACGTTTTAAGAGAAAAACAATTGCAAATCAAGTACGATACACTTGATGTGAATTTGAACTTGAAAATAAAATCTTTAAACAAGGAAATTTACGAACTAAGCATGACTTTCTAAACAAAAACACGTTCTCGATCTTGAAAAGAGAAGAAACAGTTGATTGTCGATTTTTCAAAGCGAGAAGATTCTTCTTGATGAAATTCGGATAAAATGAAAAAATAAAAATTGGATAATTTACTTCTTACAACGGGTCATTCCGCTAAGACAAACAAGATGCTTTCTAATCAAGTAAATCCGATTTTTCATACTACTCATAAAATGGCTCTTAGTAACTCACCTCCTGGTTTCCTCAAGAAAGCTCAGAAAGAACGGAATGTGTTAAACAATGGAAAACCTTTGCATGAACCTATAATTGTGCATGATTCTCTTGAAACGTTGGAACTATCTGAGGAGAGTAGATCAAAAATGAAACAAAAGAATCCAGATCTCAAACCAATTGATTATAACAAATGGAACAAAATTAATGGAATTACTTTTGTTAATCAAAAAGAAAAATCAACGTTTTCCACCAAACCATGTGTTTCAAACAAAGTGTCAACACCAGTTTCAAAATCAGTTTCAAAACCGGTTGTAGTTTCCAAATATCTTTCAAAATCGAACAAATGTCTTCAAACAATCCTTTTAACACAAGTGATGCTAGAAGCATTTTAGATGACGTTAAAACTAGAATTGGGTATCTTCAAGACATCGTTAAAACTAAAACCAACATTACAACAAACATCCGTTCACTAGTTTTGATAATGAGCGAAAACGTTTTGAAACTCAAATTGAACCTCCGTTAGCGGCATCGGTCGAGGGTAATTCATTTCGAACAAGCGTTTTTGAAAGAAACAATTGACTTTGTCAAGGACCATAAATCCACAGTAAAGCAAGCTAATGAATGTTTTGAACACATCAAAGTTTTGGAAAATTTGAATGATTCTCTCTTGAAGATGTTCGACTCATCGATATTATGTCCATCATTTTGCAAACATATTCTGTTGAAGATCATGAAAGACTCCAAGATGAGACCTCCAAAATTGTTTCAAAATATGAAAAAGCTCTTGAAAAACTTGAAAAGAAAATGTCTCATATTTTAAACAACTTGATCGAAAAACCGAGGAATGCAAGTATGACAAAGCGTCAGTATGGCGTGCCTACAATGACATGAAAGCGAAAATGATCTTTTGAGGGCTCGGTGGTAAGTCAAAAAGGAAAGGCGGTGGATACGTGATTAAAAACCATTGACTGCGGAGAAAGCAAATGTTCCCAAACCGGTTTCAAACCAAAATGTCATTTCTATGCCTCCTCCAAAAGTCAATGAGAAAATGTTTCATCAAAACCGGTCACTCCACCGCCCTACCTAAACAAAATGTTGATAAGGAAAAGCGGTTATCGAGAAACCAAAAGTTTTAGCACTGGCCTTTTTAAGATGAGTACCACTAATGCGTCGCCTCCACATCTAAAACATATGGAACAAATGACATAAGTCTAGAAAAGCACTCTAAAGAGACTAGGAAAGTGAAACCACCTCCTTCATAAAATGTGAATCCTAATGCGTGTGCCTTACCTTCTACAGGACTAGAAAGCACCTCTAGGAGCAGCAGACTAAAGCCTAAGAGCAATACAAGGAACAATAGAGTCTCGGCTGCCTCTAGGAGTAGTAGCTTGAATAAAGAGAAGAAAGTAGAAGAACACCCTAGGCATTTACCATTTTGAATAAGAAAGACATTTCATCTGAATGTACTGAACCTATGAACCTTGCTAAGTCTAATGAATGTGTTGAATCTCTTTGTTTAACTTGCAAGAAATCTTTAATTAATGTTCAAGATGATTGTGTTTCTAAGAATGTGAATGATAAGCATGTTAAGAAGAGCGTTCCAAAAGATCTTACGCTAAAAAGTAGGAAGACTAGTTGCAAAACTTAGGCTTTACACTCATCGACAGGAACTATAGTGTATACTATAGGGATGATATTTGAAACCCACGGTAGAACTTTCACACCCGAATGGTACAATGAGTGATAAACCGAATTCCCAGAGAAAACCTCTCCGAGTGTGATAAGGATTTTACCTCTAACCCAAAGGAACCAAAATCAAAACGGTTTCCACAATATTCTTTTACATATCGCGTGTTATCGAAATTTGTCTTTGGATCGTCGACTGGTTGTTCCAAGCACATGACCGGAATCAAGCTGGCGATCAATTTCGTCTCGAAATTCATGGGAACCGTGACGTTTGGAAATGATCATGTAGCAACTATCATGGGTTATGGAAATCTACCTTTGGAAATTATTTGATCACTCGGGTTTACTATGTCGAAGGGTTGGGACACAATTTGTTTTCATCAGGCGATTACGTGATGCGATTTAGAGGTTGCTTTTAGGAAAAATGCTTACTACGTTGGAAACTTGGATGGCATCGATCTCTTAACGGGAATCGTGATACAAACTTGTATGCTATCGACATCAATCAAATGGCCTCTTCATCACCAATATGTCTAATGACACGAGCTCGGAACACGGTCCGGTTGTGGCACGACGGTTATCCCATCTCAATTTCGACACCATCAACAAAATTGCCAAAGACAACATCGTCAACGGACTTCCAAAATTCAAATACACCAAGGATCACTTATGTCCATCATGCGAACAAGGAAAAAGCAAAAGAGCATCATATAAACACAAAACCGCACCTAGTTCGGAAGCAAAGTTACATATGTTGCACATGGACTTATGTGGCCCAATGAGAGTTGAAAGCTTTAACGGAAAAAGTATATTCTTGTTATCGTCGATGATTATTCGAGATATACATGGGTTAAGTTTCGAGATCAAAAGACGAAGCACCGAGCATCATCATCACCTTTCGAAACGCATTCAAGTACTTCTTCAAACTCCGCAAGGGTTGTAAGAGCAGACAACGACATCGAATTCACTAATCAGAGTTACGAACTTATTTTGAAGATGTTGGAATTACACATCGACATCGCTTGTTAGAACTCCACAACAGAATGGGGTAGTTGAAAGAAGAAATAGAACTCTTGTGGAAGCTGCTCGCACAATGCTAATTTATTCTAGTGCACCGTTATTTCTATGGGTGATGTTGTTGCCAACGCTTGTTTCACTCGAACCGATCCTAATCCATCCAAGATTCAATAAAACCCCATATGAAATAGTGAACAACGAAACCCGATATCTCTTACTTTCACGTGTTTGGCGCTTTGTGCTATCCTACGAATGACAGAGAAGATCTTGGAAAACCGAAAGCAAAAGGTGATATTGGAATCTTCATTGGATATTCAGATAACTCGAGGGCATCTGTGGTGTATAACAGAGAACTAGGAGGATCATGGAGACGATGAATGTGAATTTTAATGAACTTTCACAAATGGCTTATGAGAGACTCGCTCTAGAACCCGCACTAAACCGCAGACTTGGACACATCGATTCGGGTTTCAGACCTCAAAGAGCTCAATCAACGTCGTTTGACAATCCTAAAGAACAAGAATGGGAGAATTTCTTTGAGTTAATGTTCGATGAATACTATGGTGGAACTCGACAAATGCATCAAACCATCATTCCAGCGCACCCGCTCAAAATCATCCACCACCACCAACATAAGATGCATCTACTACGGTCGAAACCAATGCACCAACTCCATCTACATCATCTACATCTACTACGCTTATTGCACCCATTCTACCCGGTTGATGAGCAACACCAAAACCATAACGATGCAACGTTAGATGACGACTTATTTGAAAACCCGTTTGCTACGGAATCGGTGAATCTTCTTCAAGCTTACGAGAACCATCTAACTCGCACACGTTTAACCAACGGTATCCTTCTACTCAAGTGGACAAAAGACCACCAATTGAACAAGTTATTGGTGAACCTTCAAGGCCAATTCGACGAGACGTCAACTTGCCACCGATTGCGACTTATGCATTTACCTTTGCTCAATTAGCAATATCGAGCCAAAGAACATTCGCGAAGCAATGGCGTAACCCGCATGGATAGAAGCAATGCGGGAGGAACTTCTCCAATACCGTCTTCATGACTCTTGGGAAATGGTTCCAAGACCAATTGACATTCGCGTCATTGATCTCAAATGGTTATGGAAGAACAAAAGGGATGAAGAGATGATCGTAATTCGCAACAAAGCTCGTCTTGTGGCCAAAGGATACAGATAAGAGGAAGGGATAGACTTTGAAGAGTCATTCGCGGTAGCTAGACTAGAAGCAATCGGGATATTCTTAGCCTATGCACTCACAAAAACATCACGGTTTATCGGATGGACATTAAGACCGCGTTCTTGAATGGAACTACGAAAGAAGAAGTGTACTTGAGTCACCGAAGGCTTCATCGACTTGGAACATCCGACTACGTCTACAAACTCAAAAAGGCAATCTATGGATTGAAAC
The DNA here is from genome assembly GCA_022545495.1 of Chrysanthemum lavandulifolium. Taxonomy (NCBI): domain Eukaryota; kingdom Viridiplantae; phylum Streptophyta; class Magnoliopsida; order Asterales; family Asteraceae; genus Chrysanthemum; species Chrysanthemum lavandulifolium. The sequence goes on from CM040238.1 coordinate 314,647,105, forward strand.
AAGCTCGAGAGCGTGGTATAATGACTGTCCTCTTTCCTTATCCAAAACAATTTCACCAAAGGTACAGTTGATCCTACCTTGTTTACACAAAATGCAAAACGACATTTTGATTGTTCGATTACGTGGACGACATCATCTTTGGGTCCACTAATCCGAATCTTTCAAAACATTTTGAAAATCTCATGAAAAGTAAATTTGAAATGTCCATGATGGGGAACTAAAATTCTTTCTCGGTTTACAAATTCATCGGTCCCTCGTGGAATTTTTATAAATCAAGCTAAGTACAAAACCGAGATTTTGAAAAATCATGGTATGGATAATTGTGACTGCCGAACACCAATGGTAACTTCACCAAAAATTGGAGCCGATTTGTTTGGGAAACCTATTGATCCGAAGAAATATCGAGCATGATTGGTTCTCTCATGTACCTCACCGCTAGTCGACCGGATATTCACTTTGTGTTTGCTTATTAGCACGGTTTCGAGCAAAGCCTACCGAACCGCACCTCAAAGAGGTTAAACGGATCTTCGGTGCACAAGACATCCATTCACATGGGACTTTGGTATTCAAGGAATTCGGATTTGATCTAATTGCTTTTTCGGATGCGAGACCACGCAGTGATCAAGTTCTGACAAAAAGTACATCGAGGAGCACAATTTTGGGTGAAAAGTTAGTAAGTCGGTCTTCAAAGAAACAAGATTGCCTTGCACTTTCAACCGTGAAGTCGAGTATGTGTCTCTATATGCGTGTTGTGCTCAAGTTCTATGGATGAGAACACAACTCACAGATTATGGCTTTACTTTCGATAAAATACCTATGTATTGTGACTCGAAAAGTGCCATAGCCATATCATGCAATCTGTTCATCACTCAAAGACTAAGCATATCCGTGTCCGCAATCACTTCATCAAAGAGTGCGTCGAAAATGGTACTGTTGAATTATTCTTCGTGAATATCGATTACCAACTCGCCGATCTATTTACTAAAGCCCTTCCAAAAGAAAGGTTTGACGATTTAGTTCGACGACTTGAATGCGAAGCCTAACCTCCGAGGAGTTAGAGCGTCTTCTCGAATCTTCTTGAAAATGATTTTCCAAAAGCTTCATCTGTAAATATTTTTGAAAAACAAAATACAAAATTTGAAAAACCAACAAAAGCAAAATATAAAAATTATAAAACTTTCAAAAATTCAAAAACAATATAAAATCAAAAATCCAAAAATATTCTTCTACGACATGTCTCTTGTATAATCGATATTCTGTACGTTTCTAGAAATGTCATTCAACAATGATACGGGTATGTATAGATGCTTGAGCGAGAGTTCTTTATTGTTTTCTAAAACATGTCGTTTCTCAAAATTTCTTCATAAAAATGGCTTTCGTATACTTCAGTATGAAACCCGAACTAAAATGATGACTTTTGATTATTTTCAAAATCAAAACTCGTGCTTTTATAGAAAAAATCAAGTGTACGCTTCAGTGCACTACATTTAAAAATGGTGAGAAATCATCATCATCTTGAGCACCTTTTCAAGATTCTTCAAAAAGATTTTTCAAAATCTTTCAAAATATTTTGTGCTCAAGATAACTCCCTCCAAATCCCTTTACTTGATTATGCTTTATTAAAGGGGGAGTATAAAACAAAATGTTCCAAATTCATGCTTAAATCAAATCCGTTTGTCTCCCCAAAAGATTTTAAAATGTTTGTTTAATCCGTTGATATCAAAAATATCTCGAATATGCTATTTTTGAGGGGGAGGAGACGTGATTAAAAATGTGATCAAAAAGTTTAATGATCGTGGTTTGAATCTCAAAATGAGCTCGACTCAGACGGAACCAATGAATTGACGGGAATCAATGTTAGTAAATGTACCATCTCGAGAAACTTGTGATATATATGCACTTTCATGGGTCTAACCTCCTTTTCAAGGAGTGTTTACATCTTTAAGTTAGTTATTAGAGCTAGTTGTCACCTAAAAACTGACAATGGAACTCTTTAACTAGGCAACGAACCGTGTCTCGTGGGAATTGTCTATCATGAGCCGATCAACTCAAAAGTGCGAACTCTACTCACACGTGCGATTTGTCAAAACTTATAAGCACATGTGAAGGGGAGTGTTTCGAAAATATAAAACTCTCAAGTGTCTCAAACATGTTTTCTATCATAAACACTCGAGAGATTTTCAAGGAAATTGGTTTTATGGCAACAATAGGACGGTCATGGAGCTATAAGGTGACTAAGGATAGGAAATTGTCCTATGATCCGCCAGAGCGGAGGGATCTACCCAAGGACATTTCAATTGTTAGTATTAGAAGTCCTTAGGTATGATTGAAAAAGGAGTAAAGTGAGAAAGGAGAAAGAAGGGGTTGAAGAATTAAAAGAAATGTAATGAGAAAGGGTGAAAATAAATAGCCCTCCATATTAAACCTTAGGGCGTAAACCGGGTTCAATACATATGCTCTTGGTTGTCACTAGATGACACTTGTATTGAAGACAAAGACGTCATGGACCCAAAGTGGACGACCGCACTAAACCTTCTAGCCACTCAATTCCTCTCAAAGGATTTGTTTCATTCTCACCGGGAACCCTGCATAATCTATCGACTTTCTCTTAGAGATCGTTGGTATTGAAGAAGGAGACCTCTCCTAGTCTCGTCAGAAAACCAAAATGCACTATTGAGTCTAGAGCCACGAGATTCATCAAAAGATCTCATAGGAACACATGACATTTCATCGCTTGTTGTTCATCAATAAGGACACAAGTGATATATTCTAGAGTCCCACGCAGATCTTAGCAATCTGCCGTAACATTTATGAGAAGTTTCACATCCGTGATCTTCGTGATTGAATGGAAATTCTCGCCGAGCTCAACATCAAGCACCTTGACAAAGCAGTCACTTTGGTAACTCCCATGGATTACGCTTAGTGTGTCTCAAACGGTCTGATCGTGAGGTGATGCTTGATGTACCTCAACGACTCATCCGAACAGAGGTGTATTTCGCACATCGCGTTATCTCACTTGTGGGACTCCGGTTCAGAACGGCCTCGTGAGAATTAGAGACGTGTTTTCACACTATGTCATAACACCCTCGAAATTCAAACTTGTAAGTGCCGGAATCCGCTTATTACTAACCTGTTTTTATGTTTTCTTCTTATGGAAGCTCCGGAGCGGATGGATCGTGCAGACTCGTCACATGCTCATACCAACAACACATGAATGTTCTCATCAAAATCAAAGGCAACTCAAAGTTAAAGATGATTCTTCGTCAATGTCAAAGAATCCACAAAGTTTAAATACTCGAGAACTTCATCATTGGAAACTCAAAGTCAAATAGAAGTGTGAGCATGGTGGATAAAGACGTGGATATACCTAACCAACGAAGTTAACAACGGCAGACAACCACATTAACTGATCACAAAGCATGAAGGAACAAAGAATCAAGACTATTCTATATCTACGCACAAAGTTCAAGCTCAAGAAAAGTAAAGACCTAATCAAGTGGAGCATCATTTGAATGACCACCCCTTAGGGGGAGATTGTTAGCCTTAATAGTTTTTATTAGAAGTGATGGTCATTCACATTTAGGAACTTTATATCATGTGTTAGATATCGTGATAGAATAGTCAACGGGCTCGTGGATTGGGCTAAGCTAATTGGTTAAGAGTTAAGCTATTCTAGCCGTTTATAAGCTTAAGAATCCCAAGCCCAATCCAAGTCCAAACCGAGCCCATAGAAAGCCTTTTAGGATATTTCTATCTTGTACTATAAATACCCCTCAAAGTCTCATTTGAGGGGTGTGCTTGAAAGTGTGTGTGTGTGTGTGTTCTTTCTTTGGAATATACAACTTTATTGTGTTTATCTTTTATCTACACATACACGGTTTTGTATAAACATCAAGTCACCATCTCTCTTAATCTTTCCTTCTTTGTTTAAGCTTTATGTTTGTGTTTGGGTTGAACGTGTTCTACGCGTAGCGTGGTTTCACGTGGTGATACTTGTGTTTGTTAAGTGGGTTTGTGATAAGGTTGATATTTGTAAGGTCCTACAGGAAGAGACAAACTGACTGGCCCTAATTTCAATGATTGGCATTGTTCACTTAGGATCATCCTTCGTGTTGCCAAAAGGGTTGAAATTTTGACTACACCTCTGCCTGATGCTCCTCCCAACACGGCAACTGCTCTTGGACAAGAGGCATATCGTGTTGAATATGAGAAGCACAATGATGTGGCGTGTCTAATGCTTTCAGGGATCAATTGCAAAAAACAATTTGAGCACTATCCGCCTATGAGCATGCTAGATGAACTCAAACGTATGTTTGAGAAGCCACCAGCAGCTGAACTGTATGAACTAATTGAAAGGTTCACAAATGCAAGGTGAGGTTGGCAATCATCTCCGACCACGCCTCGAGATGAAACATCACTTGGATCAATTGGAGAAGCTCGGTTGTGGTTACTCGAATGATGTATGTGTCGGCCTCATCAATCACTCCCTTAATCGTGAACGATTTGGTGATTTTGTCCGAAATTTTAACATGCATTGCACGGGAAGACAATGAATGAGTTACATGCAATGCTTGTAGACTTGAAGAGATTGCCAAAGAAGGCTCCTACACCGCTTGTGCTCGCAATATGTGGTGGTAGGGTGAATAAGCCAAAGCCGCAAGCGGATAAGAAAGGGAAAGGAAAAGGAAAAGGAAAGGGAAACAAGTTGTCATCCCACCAACTCTTAAGAAGAACCTCGAAAGAAAAAGGAGAATCCTAAGAAGGATTTAACTTGCCACCACTGCAACTCACCGTGCCATCGGAAGCGGAACTGCCCGGTTTATCCGAATGAGTGCCTTCAAAATAAAAATAAGATGGTGCCTAGCTCATCGTATTTTTATGTTTGAATTATTTTCTTTCCTCATAAGCAAAATTCACGGATATATGATACGGGATGTGGTACTCACATCCGTAATACATCGTAGGGACTTAGAGGAGCAAGGAAGTCGACATGTGGAGAAAGATACTTGCACGCTGGCAATGGAAAGCGTGTAGTTGTCGAGGCCATAGGGACTTTTGATTTAGTGTTGCCTTCGGGCTTAATTTTAGAACTAAATAATTGTCATTATGCACCTCCTTTGTTAGGGGTGTTATTTCGTTTCTTTGTTAAAATATATTGGTTTTGTGCACACTTTTATCGCTTATGGAATTTCGTTTCTTTAAATAATGTTTTTACTTTAATGCAATTCCTATGCTTGGTGTGTTTGAAATTGATATGGATGGTTGTGTATCCAATGAAAATAATTAGTTGTTTAGCATTAGCAAGAAGAGCAAGTTGAACTGCTACTCTTCTTATCTTTGGCATTGTCGCCTTGCCCATATTGGCAAGAAACGCATGGAAAAGCCGCAACACGATGGGCTTTTACAAACGGTCAATGATGAATCATTTGACAAATGCGAGTCTTGCATAGTCGGGAAGATGACAAGGAAACCTTTTCACCACAAGTGGAAATGGCTTCGATCTACTTGGATTGATACACACCGATGTGTGTGGTCCACTTAGACATGTGTCAAACGTGGTGCTTCCTACTTTAACCTTTAAGGATGATTTCATCGTTATGGTTATGTTTATTTACTTAAACATAAACATGAAGTCTTTGAAACATTTAAGGTTTTCAAAAGTGAAGTAGAATTAAAACTTGGAAAGAAGATTAAAGCTCTTCGATCCGATAGAGGTGGTGAGTATATAAGTCAAGAGTTCAAAGATTACTTAATGAGTGTGGAATTATCCAAGAACTCACATCTCCTTATACTCCACAACAAAATGGTGTATCCGAAAGGAGAAATTGTACCTTACTTGACATGGTACGATCAATGTTTGAACTTACGACTCTTCCTTTTACTTTTGGGATTATGCCTTGAAACCGCTATTCGCATTTTGAATATGGTTCCAACAAATAAGGTTGTTAAACTCCATATGAAATATGGACCGAAAAGCTCCCAAGTTTTCTTACTTAAAGGTCCGGGATGTGAGGCGTTTGTTAAACGTGACTCACCCGATAAGCTCCAAGCCGATCATAAGTGTATCTTGGTATGATACCCAAGGAAACTATGGGTTACTACTTTACTACCCGACTAAGAACAAAGTCATCGTGGCTAGGTATGGAGATTTCCTGAAAGGAATCTCATATCTCAAGAGCTCATGGGAGAGTATATGATCCGAATATGATCAAGAAGATACAACACCTTCGAAAAAATACTAGCTAACTTCAAGAAGAACATGAAAGCTTAGGTGCTCCTCCGAAGTTGTTCCCATTCGTGAGGTCCGAAAGGACTATACGTGCACTGACCGCCTATGTCTTAACGTAGAGGTGGAGGAAAATATGGTTGGGGATCTTAATGAACCTACCAACTATAAGGTCGCCATGGTCGATCCCGAGAAGGATAAATGGCGATTGCTATGAATGTGGAAATGCAATCCATGAAAGATAATGATGTCGGATTGAATTTGACCTTCCTCCCAATGCTAAAGTCGTTGGAAGTAAGTGGATCTTCAAAAGAAAACCGACATGGATGGCAATGTACACACCTACAAGGCTCGTCTAGTGGCTAAAGGTTTTACTCAAACCTATGGCATTGACTATGAGGAGACATTCTCTCCTGTGAAAGGACATAAGAGCTATTAGGATTCTCATAGCTATAGCCGCACACTATGACTATTAGATTTGGCAAATGGATGTCAAACCGCTTTTCGAATGGCCGTCTAGATGAAGACATCTATATGGCACAACCGAGGGTTTGTGAATCCATCATTTCCTAACCGTATGCAAGCTTAAGAGGTCCATTTATAGACTAAAGCAAGCATCAAGGCAATGGAATAAAAGATTCGATGGAGAAATCAAAAGTTTTGGATTTACTCAATCTTGATGAGCCGTGTGTATATCACAAAGCTAGTGGGAGTCGTGTTACTTTCCTTATTCTCGTATGTCGATGACATATTAATCATGGGAAATCATATACCAAGTATGAATGAGGTGAAAGCCTATCTTGGTAAATGTTTTCGATGAAAGACTTAGGGAAGCAACATATATACTCGGAATCAAGATCTCTTGGGATAATCAAGGCGGCTAATTGGTTTAAGCAAAAGTGCTTACATTGACAAAATATTGAAGAGATTCAATATGCAAAATTCCAAGAAGGATTTTGCCAATGCAAGTAAATCATAGTTTGAGCAGACCAAGGTCGTGCTTCAACACTGCAGAGGTGGCGCGATGAAGAAAGTTCCTTATGCTTGGTGTAGGATCTATCATGTACGCGGTGCGATGCACAAGGCCCGATGTGGCGTTTGCTCAAAACTTGACCGGTCGGTATCAGCGTAATCTGGTGAAATTCATCGGATTGTTAACATATTCTCAAGTATCTTAGGGCTACAGAGATATGTTCATAGTGTATGGGAAATCCGAGTAGAACTGTCATTATGTGTTATCGCGATGCATCCCGAAGTGTCACAAAGATGATCTGAAGTCTTAGACGGGTTACATATTTGTCATCAATGGAGGTGATGTGGATTGGAAGAGCAAGAAATGTACAACACTGCGATGGCGTCTCGCTGTAGTGAGTACATAGCGGCTCGATGTCGCCATGGAAGCCGTTTGGATAAGGAAGTTTGTTTCGGGGCTTGGTGTTATGTCGTCGATTGAAAATCCTATTAAAGTATATTGTGACAATTCTGCAGAATAACTTTTGCCCATGAACTTGGAGTCATGAAGGGCACCAGACACTATTCTAGACAATATCACTATGTTCGAGAACAAGTCGAGATAGGTGAAATTGAGTTGCTCAAAGTTCACAGATGATAACCCAGCGGATCCGTTAACGAAGGCCTTACACGGTGAAAAACTTAATCATTTGTCCGATAAGTTTGGACTTCGTTTAGCTAGTAGTTCATGCCCATCTGTGACTAAGTATTTTAGATAAAGGATATTGTAAACATTATTATTGAAATGAAATAAAGTATTTTTGTTATGTTTATTATTCATTTATTATGATGTTATCTTATATTTGCATGTTTAAATCCTTGAATAACTTAAGTTATTCTAAATAGTCCATTGTCAATCAATAACATGGGAATGATATTGAATTAAGACAAATCTGAGTATTAGTTAGAATATACTTGAAAGTATATTGATGCGTAGCATGACTAATTTCAGATGATATTCAATGTATTGAGTATAGGACTTATCCCACCCGCATGATAATACTTTATGGATCTTTGTCATTAAGTATATCATGGATATTTATCCTATGACTTGAGATACCGAGATATGTCATGGATGTAGTGCATTTTGTGAAGCAATCTAACGCTATCGTGAATCGGTAGTTATAAGGATTGTTTTCGAAGTGTTGCGAAATTTATGAATCACGCTTGTAGTCGAAATGGGATTTGTTTCCTTCAAATTTATTTTGAAGTATAATACTATTGGGCCCCTCGTAGGGTTGTTAAGATGTTTGCATGGCCATGCCCAAGGTCTTCTGGAATATGTTCAGAAGAATTGGTAATCTTAATCAATCACATAAAGTGAGAAACAGAATAGTTAATTAAGAAATGAGTGAGATCCATATTCTTATTAACATGGTATTAGAAACAAAATTATGAATATGATGATGAATCATCAAAACTTGGTTTTTCTCTAGAAAACCATACACGAGTTGTACCGGGGGCATTGGCGTGTTGCTAGACGCTAACCAATGTCATTTTACGTTATGTAAACATATCCAAGTGGGAGCTGTTGGAAATGTATATATTTTCAAACACGTAAATGTCCGGATTCGAACTCGTGACCACGGGATTGCACACATTAGCGAATGAGAATTAAAGTTAAATAATTAATGTTAATGTTTACGATTAATTATTGCACATTAAGTCCGTTTAACGATCGTTAAGTATTTAACGGAAAAATGACTAACGACCGTTAAATGTAAAGAGAAAGGACTAGTGATGAAAAATCTTAAAATGGAAAAGATTTGGGTCTCTTGGGCTTATCTCATGGCCGGCCAAGGGAATGGGTTTTCAACCCAAATCCCTAACTTGTTCCCAAAGTTTTCATGCACTATATAAACAAGGCTAGGTTCTAGGGTTTTTTACAACTTTGTGCATTGAATTAACCCTAGAAATCTCCTCTCCTCTCTCTTGTCCCTATTCGGTCGAACACCCCTTGTAAGGGAGTTTGGTTTCGTTTTTCCTTAAAACGAGGACTTGTGTTAGATCTAGCAATCGCTTGATTCGTTGGTTAATTCGTGTGTACAAGAACGTGGTAGTAAGACACTATTCTTACACCAATTGGTTTGAGTTGTAAAACGGTAAGGGACAACTCTTTAAACCACTTCTTTGTTTTGTTCAAGAGATCTGACATTTGCAAGAGGTACGTTACGCATACTTTCAGTTAATTATTTATTTGTTATGATCTTTAGTCTTCCGCTGTGTACTCTTGATGTCTACATGTTATTATTGTATGTCATGTATTATAAACTGAACAATTAGTTACAACATAATACAAAAAATTTATGAGTTCAAGTCTCAACCGAGGCATGCGTCAATTATTATCTGACTTAATAATGTAAATATTTTAGTTTTTTCCTAAATTTCTTTCAAATAATTTATTGAATTTCCGACGACATGTCATTATTATTTACTGTAACAACAAAGTGACGCAACTAGCCAACGACCTAATATTAGTTTCAACCTATAGAGTTCAAGAACACAATGTAAGAAAAGGGTTCATAACTAATATGTCTTGGAACTCACTATAATTATTTTTACTTTAATATAAAAATCAAGTGAGCTCAGTTCTCATTGTTTTTGCTTTAATAGTAAGTAACAATAACTAGTTAAGTGCAACATAATATAAAAATCAAGTGAGTTCAATTATTAGTCGAGGCACTAATGATTATTTTTTTTAGTCTTTTAGGAGAAAAGAAGAAAACCAAACAATAATGCTAGCCTCAACTTATAAGTTATAACACCACCGTTTACAAATAAGGAAAAACTATTTATATCTCTATATAACAAAAAAATGTGAAAAATCTTTATATTTAAAAATGTGGATTTATAACACCACGGTTCACCAATTAGCAAAAACTTTTTATATTTGTATACAACAAAAAAATGTGAAAAATCTTTATATTTAAAAGTAGATAAAAGATCATTTAGGGACAAAACTTTATCTACATACCAAGGGACCAATCCCCACCTTTCATTCATTTTGATCTAATGGCTTAGATTAAATCTGATTTTTACACTGCAGGGGTATTTTAGTCAATATAAAAAGAATTTTTTATCTTTCTTTCAATTAAACGTTATTTAATTTTCACACACACAAAGTGTGTGTTTATCTCTATTCTCTTGTTTTTTTCATCTTCTTCATCAGTTAACCCTAATTCGTTATCAATTAATCGATTCTTTCATGGATTTGATTCCAAATTCTTCAGTTTCTTCTGATCCTTCTTCTTCTATAACTGAATCTGCAACTGAATCTGATCGTTCCTCTTCTGATCCTTCTTCTTCTATAACTGTTAGTGATGATGTTTCTGTAACTGAATCTGCATCTGAAGATGTTGTTGTTAGTGATGATGTTTCTGCTAAGTATACGGAGGAGATTGTAGCTTATGAACACGGTGATGAATCCATGACTATTAAGAGTAAGATCGTTTAATTTTGTTTTTATTGTTTTTCTGTTTGAATAACGGTTTTAATATGTGAATAAGCTATTTAGTTAGGTTTATATTGAATTAAGCGCTTTAATCTAGTTTTAGATTGAATTAAGCGGTTTAAGTTAATTTCAAGTTGTTAATAAGCTATTATTTAGCTTTAGATTGATCTAAACTGTTAGTTTTGTGTTACGTGTAGGAGATGGATAAGGTGTTAATCATTTTAATCCTCTGAATAAGCGATTAGTTATGTTTAGATTCAAATTAAGTTGTTAATTAGTTTTTGATGAATTAAGCATATTAAGCTTTGAATAATCTATTAGTTTATGCTTTGATTAAATTAAGTAGTTTAAGCTTTTTGAATAAGCTATTAGTTATGTTTTGTTAAGCACTTTTTATTTTGCATCACATTTGATATCATATGTGATATCACATATGATATATCACATGTGATATTATATATGATATATCATATGTGATATCACATTTTACTTGATCGATGTTTTTATTTTGTACTTTTTGTTTTTGAATCGAATGCTTTGAAAACTCCCGAATCATTCTCTACTCACTCTAATTTTGATACTCTGGTGGAACGGTTTATTATATTCCTAAAGTTCCGGTCGACGTTTTACTAGCTAAGGGCAATGTTTTTAATTCATTGATGAGTGCATTAGTGCGATATGAAATATGCTTCAAAGCGGGGGTTGTGGTTAGGAAATCATGTCGAGAAAAGGTTGAGGAGCGGTATTGTTAAGCAAAAGTATCTAGTGTGCAATAGGAAGGTCGTCCTAAGGGAATTCATGTAGACACACTAGATTTAGAGAATAGTGACAAGCGAAGAGAAGTTCGAACTCTGCATATCACAAAGTTGCAAAGCACGTGTGATGTTTGAGTTGATTCTGGTTTTACAAAGTATAAGTTGACTGTTTTTTATAGTATACATAACCATGAGCTTGAACGTAAAGAATATAAGCATTTGTCAAAGACCGAAAGGCGATTAACATATCTTTGAGCGCTTGTTTATTGTTAAAGATGCGGCGTGAATATAGGTGCAACGAGAGCTCATCACTTGTTGACCGGTGCGAAGGGATCGTATTTGCTTGTTCATGGTACAACTGTTGACTTTAAGAACTTTTAGAGTGTGAATTGTTATATAGGCGATAGTGATGCTCGGATGCTTATAGCTAAGATGGAAATTAGGCGAAGCATGTTCCAGATTTTTCATTTGATTACTTGGTTGAGAATCTTGAGCTTTCGCAATTTACTGGCCGATGAAGTTTCCAAGTATAATTACAAAGAGTTTTGTGACATTGTATCTTTTGATGCTACGTACGGGACAAATAAGTAAGTGTTTGAGTGATATATATCATATTTTATTGTATTACTTGTATTTTGTCTTCGTATTTGTTTTTTTAACTATTTTTGTTTTGTTTTCGGTACAAAATGATGTTTGTTTATTTTCTGACAATTGATAATCATAGGAAGTGTGTTACGGTTGCTCGAGCTTCTTTGAAGAATGAAAGCGCAAACTCTTATATTTGGTTGCTCAAATCATTTATAAAAGCTTTTGGTAAAGCTCCTAGTATCGTTGTCACCGATCGGGACGGGCTATGAGAAAGGCGATTGAATAAGAATTTGCTGGATTGAAACACAGATTGTGTATGTGGCATATTACACAAGAGCTTCCTGGAAAGGTATGTTGTGTGCTTTCTTGTATTTTTTTTTGTTATATCATATGTGATACTTTATGTGCTTTCTTGTATTTTATTTGCTTTCTTTGTAGTTTCTAATGATTTATCATATGTGATATTTCATACTTTTTTCATTTTGGTAAATCATTTGTTAAATCATATGTGATATTTGTTTTGCAGATATGCTCAAAGATTTATGATCACACAGACTTTAAAAGGAAATTCAATCAAATTGTGTGGAATATGTATATTGGTCCTGATGAGTTTGAGTATAAGTGGGGGAAGTTATTAGATGAGTTTAATTTGCATAATCATAAGTGGTTAACAAAGATGTTTCGCATACGCTCTTGTTGGATTCCTACTTTTTTTGTGGACTCTCCTTTGTGTGGTTTGATGAGGACAACTTCTAGGTGCGAGAGTGAGAATTCCTTTTCTCTCATTTTACTAATTCGGTTCGACTCTCATGAATTTTATGAATTGTTTTGAGACGGCAATGGAAAACAGAGGCATATACAAGAGAGGTTAGATCATAAGTCGATTGATTCTTCCTACTCTTAGAACCTATCTTAAGATTGAGCGTCATGCGTCAAAGGTTTATACTGCCCCTTTTCGAATTGGTTCAAGTCGAAATATTTCTTTGGGACATGGTTTTGCCAAATAGATACCAAAAGTTTGTTTGAAGGATCCGAGGTGTCTATTATTAAAGAGAAAAGTTTGTTGATGAAGTAATGGAAGAAGAAAGCTAAGAAAAAGAAATTTAAGAAAAAGGTGATGATCTTGATAAAAATGAAGAAGAAGAGGAGCCGATCAACTTGTTTCACAGAGAAGATGGATCGTATAAGGTTTGTTAGTTTGTTAACCAATTTTTTATGGTCTTTTAAAGCTTTTTTTATTTTTATTTTTTATACTTTTATAATTTTGATATATCATATGTGATATATCATATGTGATATATCATATATGATATATCAAATGATGTATCGCATATGATCTATCATATATGATATTTGACTATATATTGTTTTTTTTTTTGCATGGAGATTTTGCGAAACATAGAAGATGGATCAGTTGTTTGTTCCTGTCAGCTTTTTGTTAGAGTTGGAATATTGTGTAGACACATTTTTTGTGTCTTTAAGAATGCGAATGTTGAAATGATTCCAAATCAATACATCTTGAGGCGTTGGACAAAGAACTTGATACCTGCTGGTTTGAGGAACAAAAGGAGCAGTGCGGTGAGAAGAATGAGATTGTTGAGAATTATGCAAACGAGGCTACTTATTGTTGATCATTGTGTGCATATGTTGAGTAAAGACGAGACAAGGTTAGTTGCTTTTATTGAGAAGTTGAAGTTGCTAAAGTTAGATGTTGAATCTGATTGCCCAAATCCTCCATCAAAGGACAAGCTTGATAATCTTGAAGAGCTTGTCGGAGTGCCAAAGCCTCCTGTAGTTGCTTTGTTAAGAATCCGTCTGGTCAGAAGCCCAAAGGACGTGAAAAGTCGCGTATAAAGGTGAAAAAGAGCAAGCTATTGATGAGAGTTCAGTTAATAGGAATGCATGTTCGATATGTGGAGCTAAAGATGGCCACAACAAAAGGACTGTCAAATAAGTATAGAGTACAAGATGATTTGGTTCAATCAAGCTACATGATAAATCTTTTCTTGTTTTTGTCCAAATAAGAATTTTGTGATTGAAGTACTTTGAATCTTCTTTGATTGTTTCTGATTTTGTTTTATGAAATGGAATTTTGATTTTTTTTTTTTTTTTTTGGTGTTAAGTGATTTATCTTCTCTTTGTGTTAAGTGAATTATCACATTTGATTTATCTAGTCTGCTTTTTCTGTTATATATCATATTTGATATATACAAAATCATATGTGATACCACCATTAGCACATTTGTTGATCGATCTCATATCATATGTTTTCAAATTGTGTTATAAAGCGCGAGTTGGTTAGCAACATCTTTCATCGAATATATCGGTTTTGTGTAGCAAAACTTGTACAACAACACATATAATCCAAAATCACATCCGCAGATGTGCCGCTAAATTCATTAGATAACCATTTCAGATCTGATCACTATTCGTCAACATTGTGACATTGTACCATAAGACATAACATATTGTAGCATACGAGATAAGATTGTGACATTGTACCATAAGACATAACATACTGTTCTAACCATTCTAAATGGCATAAGCTATCCCAAATTTAACTAATCAGAAGTAAGTTTGTAAGTGCATCACCATTGTCACTCCACCTTTACCCAAAAACGAGTGACTTCCCATCTATTCGTCAGCTCCTATCATCTATCAACTGTCTCCTATCATCTATCAACTTTTGCCTTCAAATCGCACTTGCAACATGGGTTGCCTCCTGTTCCTTCTTCTTCTTGTCTATCTGCTCCTTTATGTAGATTTGTTTCAATGCTTTGTCAGTATGCTTCCTTGCAAACGCATGTGCTTCCTCGCTGATTTCTTCTCTCTTACTGTTAATTTCATGCGTTAACATTTTTGTTGCATACTTTACTCTCAGCTTGATTATTGCCATTGTTTGGCCTTCTTCTTCAGTTGGGAAGTTCAGCTCCCAGTTCTTTCTCGCTTCACCATTGTACATCTCCATGTGCATCATAACAAAAACCCCGCAATCAATCACATTTTGTTTTGTTGCCCATTTGAGCTTCATGACTGTGGTCTTGTTTTACTTTATCTGCTTTGCTTTTGGGTGGTTGAATGACTCCAAATATTGTGAAAACACTTTTTTCTGCACAAACAAAAGATTCAGTTTACTTACTAGTGGTTTATCATATCTGATATTTCAAACAAAGACTCAATTTACTTGCTAGTGTTTTATCATATATGATATTTAACTACCATATTTTAGTTTGTAATATTAAAGACAATTATATCATATATGATATTTTACTGTCATATTATAGTTTCTAATATTAAATGCAATTTATGTTCTTTCCACGCCTAGTTTGAGTGACTTACCAAAACATCGTATTCTTTCTTGTATTTGATGTCATATGTCTGCCCAGAGTTGGAGTTGTCAATGATTGCTGAAGTTCCTTTGGCTAGATTGAATACAAACAGATAGAAGTGTTCATGAGCAATCACTGGGAAGAAGGCCTGTAGAAATTGAAAGAAAATTATATTCATTTTAGCTCAAATAAAAGTCGAATCTCTTTCTTCATAATAAGTAAAGTAAGTTGTTACCATTTCTACATGTTGCAATGACATGTCATTTAGGTTGTCTTCAAACTCGCTTGTCATGCAATCAAGGAAAGCTTTATATTGCTTTGCTTCATCTTTCTTGACAACTCTACCATTTGGCTTGTCATTATCAAAATCAACAATATCATATAACTGTTAACAAGCAGTTAGTAATTAGTTTCTAAATGTTTATCTACTTACCAACATTCACGTGTGGAAGTAATACTTCATCTTGCTTCCACCATTGGTCACCATTTCTTCATAGTTTAAAGAGAAGCAAAGTTGTCAATAATACTAGCTTCCACCTGCAAGTTTGGTGCCGGTGTTTGCATGCTTTCCTTATGGTAGGGGTTCCTCGACGCTTGGTTGAAAGACAAAGTCACTACACAAAATTTAAATCATATACATATTATTATCACAACATTTATTATTTTTTTGTGTGATTTTTAATAAAAAAAATAGCAGACTTACACTGGATTTCCTTCCATTGAAAATAACGCGTCCGTTATCATCAATTCATCTGGTTGTGCTGGAGTGTGGATTACAGTTTTTTTGTTCATGTATGGTGATACCAGAAAACGTGATGGTTTTTTGACTCTCTTTGCTAGATGTTGTTCTTCTTGTTTTGATTCTGTTTCAGTCTCAGCCTCCATGTCTCTCACCCTTTTTTCTTTCTTTTCTTCCAGTTTTGATGTTGTTTCAGTCTCAACAACAGCTTCTGTTACCATTGGGCTTATTCCAAGACTGAAAGATGGTGGCGTGAATGATTTTCTGATCTTTCCTCTTGTCATTTTCTCAGATTGTGGCGACATTGACTTTCTTATTATTCCTCTGGTCATTTTTTCTTTTGACCCTTGAGATTCTTTTGGACTACTCATCTCCGTTGTCCCGGCGATCTCTTTTGGGTCACTTATCATCTCTGTTGTCCCAGCAATCTCTTTTTGATCACTCTTATCTGTTTTCCCATGTTTTTCTGCATATTCTTGTTCTGCTTGACTCACGAGATTATCAAAGTTTTCGGATTCCAAAATCATCCGTGTTGCTACTCTCAACTTATAACCTGGTGCTACCTCCACAGTTGGTGTTCCAACTTCCTTTGCAACTTCAATCGGGTTTTCAATCGGGTTTTCCTCCGCTACTTGAACTTCAGTTTGTTTATCCTTCTCACTCTCACTCACCTTCATTACTGGAACTTCAGTTTGCTTTTCCATCACACTCACCTTCACTACTGGTATTTCTGTTTCTTTCTCTGTTTCTTTCTCAGGTTCTTTTTGTGTTTCAGTTGGAGTTGTTTCTTTGTTTGCAACTTTGTGTTCCTACATCTTGGTATTATTTACGGTATTTTGGTAGTTCGGTATTTCATCTTTGCTCTTAACCTCCTTTTCACCTACATTCTCGCTTTCATCCTCCTGCTCACTTTCGCTCTCACTTCCAAATATATTATATTCTTCTTGTTCCTCATCCTCACTTTCGCTCTCACTTCCATTCTCTTTTCACCTTCAATTTTCCTTCATTTGTTTTTTCTTGATCCTCAGCCTCACTATCACTATCACTATCCTCAGCCTCACTTTCTATATCAAAATCGATCTTGTTGAACATTCTCTTGTACTTCTTGCACAAGGTCAACATCACCTTGTCCCCCTTGAATTTCTTCAATCCCTCTCTCATTGTTTCAACCAACTCTATTTTTTCTTTTGAGATTATCTCAAATTTCTCATCAATTTTTTCATAAAACTCCTCAGTTTAGTTTCTTATTGTATTTTAAAATATCATATATGATATATAATATTACCTCTTTTTCCACTGGCTTTCTGGGAGGCAACGGTTCATAGTATATGTCTGCTCCCTTGTACAAATTCAGGCCGGTTTGCTCCTCATCAGGATCATACTCTCCGTGATGCTCTAACGTCCCCAAGCAACTGTCTCTCATTTCCATGTTTATTCTTTTCCTCATTGTTGGAGTGTTCCAACTTCTGATGGCTGGGCGGTGACGCATAACTTGGAACCTCGGGTAGTTTGTTGAGTCCAAGTATAGCGACTTTTTATACACAAAATACAATTAAAATTTTGTTAGATAATTTTTATATGAGTGAATCATAGTTGATAAGTTAAATGGAAAATAACACACATAAGAATGTTATAGGACCATAATAGAAGTCGGTACCCGACTTGACTTGCGTCGGTTTAGCTTCTCGACTTCCAAGCATTCCATTATGTAGTCGCACCAATCGATATCAGAGATATCATCATCTTCTTTAACATGCCTGAGGATTTTTTTGGGCACTCTTCCTGCACTCTCCAAAGTGCCCATGGTACTTGCAAACAATGTTAAGAAATTCATCTTGAACATGAAATCTGCTTCAGTTGTGCTTGATATCTCGAAGGCTACAGCAGGTGGTGTAATTCGTCCAAGATGAGCGAACTGTTCTTCCCATTCTCTAATGAAATTGTCATCATCAAATCTTTCCTCCAGATCTTCCAGTTTCTTGTCCCCATCGGCACACCTAGCATATCATGAATTTTTTGCCTTGTTACCTTTATTGAACCTTTTTGTAATCTCAATTCCATGCTAGGTGGATGGAACTTATCAATTACATGGTACGCCAATGCAGTTGGAAGTTCAACAATAGGGAAGTTTATGAACCTCTCAAATCCCATCTCTTTCAAGCATTTCTTTCTCTCATTTGATAAACCGATCATTGCTTCATAGAGAGGTTTCGGTGATGACCTTGTTGTACATGTTGGGTAATTTTTTGTTTTTGCTTTGTTCTTTTTCACCTTAAGCTTCTTTTTATCTTCCTTATCTTCAACCTCCTTCTGAACAACTATTTCCTTCTTTCTCTTTTTGGTTTCTTTTACAACCAATTGTCGATCATTCTCTTCTTCGATTTCCTCTTCAGACTCTTCCACTTCCTCTTCAGTCTCTTCCACTTCAGTCTCTTCTACTGTCTCAGTATCCTCATCATCACTTTTATTAGCATCTTTTTCCTCTTCAATTCTCCTGGCATCACCTCTAGTAAATCTTTTCAGAGTACTTTGCTTTTCTGATGCTTTTCTTTTCTGTGCACGTTTCTTTGCTGAAGTGTCTTTTTCTTCTTGATTTTTAGTTTTTTTCTTATCTGCTTCATTCTTCTTTTTCTTTTCTAGCTCTGCTCTTCTCTTCTTAGCATTTCTATGCATTTCATTCAATCTTTGAGCTACTGTTTTTGCTTTATCTGCAAAACAAATTTATATTATATCATTTGTGATTTAGTTATTGAAATATTCTCAGTACATAACGTGTTTCGTTAATAACATGATATGTACCTTTAGCGGGGCTTTTCTCTTCAGCAGTTGTTTTTAGTAGTGGCTATTTAGAGATTAGATGCCCAACATCATCTTCTCCGTCATCATTTTCTTTATCTCCTACATCATCAACAATGAACAATTAATTAATATCCTGACAGTTTTACTCAAAGGATTAGGTGCAGGCATATTTTTTTTTGCAAATTTAGAGGCTACGCCTGTAAATTACCAAAATTCTTTATAATATCATATATGATATTCAACATAAATTTTTTTTAGCTACTGAATAATTGTTCATTTTTGTCAAATTCTTAGCCACAGTGCCTGTGGCCAATGTTTTGAAAGGCTCAAGGCGCACTAAGGCGCACATGGGACCAAAGAGCTCGAGGCGAGGGGCATACCAAGGCGCGGGATTCATGAATACGAGGCGCACTAAATACATTAAGTTTTTTTATATAATACATGTGACCATTCATGTAGCTTAAATAACACAAAATAACATTATATACTTAATACATGACACACATAGCCATTATAAAGATTAAAATGGATCAGTTGTCACTTCTCAAACGGATCAACTCTTTGGCTCGATGAACTACATATAGATTAAAATCCATAATCAGACTAAATATGTTTGTGTCCTACACTTGCAAACTTACATCTAACAAAGCTCACAATTTAACCCAAAATATCAAGCAAGCAACATATTAATATTCAAGGCATAATGCCATATTTTCATGATAATATGTAATAAAGAAAATACTTAATGAAACAAAGTAACTTGTTAAAAAATAACAATCAATAAAATAAACATAAAATCA
The DNA here is from genome assembly GCA_022545495.1 of Chrysanthemum lavandulifolium. Classification (NCBI taxonomy): domain Eukaryota; kingdom Viridiplantae; phylum Streptophyta; class Magnoliopsida; order Asterales; family Asteraceae; genus Chrysanthemum; species Chrysanthemum lavandulifolium. The sequence goes on from CM040238.1 coordinate 314,666,803, forward strand.
GTTCAATACTACAAATCATACAAATACTCACCCTATCATGTGATGCTTGAAGATAAAATAAACTTATGACGTTATTTACAAATCAATAAAAATCAGTTCAAGATATAAACTTATGACGTGAGAGAGATTACATATTTGTAAAATGATCAGAATCTATAGTTACCCACTTGATTGTGTGTTTTAGTTCTTTTCCAAATTAGGTTTATTAGATATAACTTAAAAGGCTCATGCATATAACTTATAATGCCCATATATCTTATCTTAATACTTAGAAAAAAGCCCCAAAACCTGTTACATCTCCGAGGCGCAAAAAGCCTCAAGGCAAAGGCGCAAAAATCCTCAGGCGGCGCGCTTTTATGGGATTCATGCATGTCGTGAGCCTCGGTCCAAAAATCCTAGAGCTTGAGCCTTGAGCGAGCGCGCTAGGCGCGCCTCGAGCGCTTTTAAAACTATGCCGTGGCTAAGCCTTTCTGAAGCCTTTGCTTATCTCGCACCTAGTCAATTCACAAAGTTGAATACATCTTTTATTATATCATATGTGATATTTAACATAAAATTTTGGTAGATACAAAATATGTTACAAACATGTATTTGTGTTCGAAATGTTGAATGCTATGCGTGGCTAAGCAAATGTTAATGATTTGAAGTTTTTCCAAAGGCTATGCAGTATCTAAGCCAAATCATTTGTTTCTAAGGAAATTTTAAATTATCACATATTTAAAGGCTATTTTAAAAGCAAATGTTTGTTATATCATATCTGATATAGAATAAAAAACAGATTTAAAAGCTTATTTTAAGTTATCATATATCCCCACAAAGCATTTTGTTCATCAGTCACAGCCAATTCTTTTGTTAAATGCTAAAGCATCTTATGCGGCTAAGCAAAAGGCTTAGCCACGTAAGATGCTTTTGGCGAAGCCAAAGGCATGTTCTGTAGCTAAGCCAAAGGTTTAGCCTCATAAGATGCTTTAGCATTTTGACAAAGGCATCTTCCGCGGCTGAGCCAAAGGATTAGCTGCATAAGATGCCTTTGGCGAAAAAAAGGCACCTTCATGGTCGAGCCAAAGGATTAGCCGCATAAGTGCTTTGGCTTTGCCAAAGCATCTTATCGCGACTAATCCTTTACTTAGTGCAAAGATATGCTTTGTTGAAGCCTTTTGCATTCATCAAAGCTTCCACGGTGAGCCAAAGGTTTAGCCGCGATAAGATGCCTTTGGCGATGCCAAAGGCATCTTCTGCTAATCTTTTACTTAGCAAGATAAGATGCCTTTGGCGAAGAAGTCGAGCGTCTTATCGCGGCTAAGCCTCCGCTAGCCGCATAAGACGCCTTCGATAAACACTTCTAATCTTGCAAACCTAGCTTCAAACTATTAAAACCTAACTCCTAATCATAACAAAAAATCTATAAACAGTTCTAATCTTGCAAACCTAGCTTCTAAACTGTTAAAACCTAACTTCTATTTGTACATTTCTTCATCATAATCCCTATAAACAGTTAAAAACATCATAAAATCATAAATAACAGTTGTAGATATTGAAATAGTTGTTTAGAGTGTAAGATTATACTTGAAACCGGTTTTTTGGCCGGTTGTTTGCTTGTGCTTCCTTTTTTCCTCAGTTCTTTTAATGTCATTGTTTCAGTGTCGGTATCTTCCATTTTCTCCGGTGATTTTGATAGTTTTTGATTTTTTTTGCGGTGGTTTTTGATCGGTGAAAATGTGTGAGTAGTGTATGTTTGGTAGGTGCAGTGAATGTGAGAATTGAAGAGATAGGCGCGTGTTTTTACTCTTTGTTGTGAATTGACGATTATACCCCTCCGCTTTATTTTAGTGGATAGTGTGTTTTAATCTCAGTCATTGATTAAATTTGAATCAATGATTGGAATGTGTCCCTTGGTATGTGAGGAATATTTGGCAAGAACAGAATAAGCTATTATACTATATCTTTATAATAGCAAGTTACACTTCTTGCCACCAACATAATACTTACTTTTAATTTATCTATACATTATACATGACGGTATATATGTGGGTGAAAATTTGTTTTTTTTTTTGCGATGTGGGATCAAAAACTAAAAAGCAAGTGGAACATAACACCTTTTATTGTCCTAACCTTTTGATAGCAAGTAAAGTGGAACAAAGTGGAATGGAGAAAATGTGTGAAGAGACATTCCAAAGTTTGCGAAAAAGCATTGAGTTTAAAATTCTCGAGTCCTAAGAATTGTTTATTGCTTAGGACTAAACTAATAACTTTCTATTAAGTTATAAGAAGATTACATATTCACTTTCCGCTTTTTTTGTACGTGTAGTTCTACTACTTTAAAATGGTAGGTATTTGTAGTTTGTTTTGGTTATTTACTATATATAAAAGTTTACGTATACGCTTTTCTTTACATGTATCGGAAAGAGTTAACCAAATGATCAAACGAATGAAATCAAAATCATTTTTAAAAAGTTACATGAGAGGGCTTGTTTGTTTGTTTTTTTTTTTTCATATACTCAATGATTATACAATATAACTATGTAAATATTAGTAATTTAATTGAAAAGATATTACCCTCTTCACTATTCTATCGAGTGATACTTCTAAAATAAGTCACTAATAGACAAACATATACACGACTTGACAAATTATATATTTTTTCCTTTCTAAACTAAGACACTTTAATCAAAATCAAAAGATATTATATATTTTTTATTTCCAAATTAAGTTTTCACTTTATTTAAAGAAAATTAATTGAGAATTTGTATTTTATTCTTTACAAGTTGCTGAACGAAGTTATTTTTTAAACTAAGACAAAATCAAAAGATATTATATATTTTTTCTTTCTAAATTAAGTTTTCACTTTGTTTGAAGTATAAAAAAAATTGAGAATTTATATAAATTTATTAAAATTATTTTCCTAAACAACTTTGAGCAACAAGAAGCAACCAACATTATACAAATCCAAATATATGAAAACAAAATCACACTAATCAAATCACCAAATAAATAATAAACACTATTCTTTCTTTCCTTCTTTCATATCTCATTCATTCATTCTGTCATTTAATCATTTCAAATTTTATAATTTTTTATAAAAATTAAATGACTCATAAACACATTCACTACTTCATAATCACACTAATCTTAGTATACATAATCACAAACCCTAATTTTGTCGTATATGCCGATTTGATCGACTTCACCGGAGACTACTCGCCGCCGTCGCCTCTACCGCCGTCACCGCCGCCACATCCACCTTCGTTATCGTGCGAAAGTGATTTGTGAGGTATCGGTAGCTTAAACACTACTTGTGAGGTAAATTCTAGGTTTTAGTCAAATTCGGTCTCGGTCGGCTCTGGTTTTGGACCGATGATCACCCTTACAACTAGCCACCAACATAATACTCATCTCACAATATCAACTCTGAGTGAGGATTAAATAAGAAATATAATTAAAATGAGAAAGATGAGAAGAAATTTCAACCACAAATTTGAGAAGCATCTACAAAAATAGATGCATCTTCAAATTATTTCTCATTCTTTATTTAAAATATGTGATTAGTATTTTTTTTCTCATTCTTCTCATCTTAATAATTCTTCTCACTTCATCCATTATCAACTCTTTGTAAACCACACTATTAAAACCTTGCTCCGTCACCCGATATAGGATTGCAAACTTACGAAAGTCATTGTGACACCTCACACTGTAAAAAGTTGACCAAATACTCAATACAAACAACATGAGCGACATCATCAAATAAACACTATTCTTAATATATCATTCATTCTATTTCAATCATTCCATCATTCAAATTTTATAAAATTTTTAAGCTAATCAAATTTTATAAAATTAAATGACTAGAAAAAACATTCACCACTTCGTGTTATAACAAGATTACATTATTCGTTTTGCATTCTTTTTGTATGTGGAGTCCTATAACATGAAAATGGTACATGTTTGTGGTTTGCTCTAGTCATTTACTAAATTAAAAAAGGTTTACGTATAAGTTTTTCTAAAAATGTATAAGAAAGAGCCGACCATAAAATCAAAATCAAATTAAAAAAATTACATGAAAGGTCATGTATGCACGCTCAATAAGTGTTTAAACAATAAAAGTTTGTAAATATAAGTAATTTAATATAGTCACTAACGAATAAACTTATGCTCAAGCTTAATAATTTTTTTAATTAAGACAATTAAATCAAAATTAGATTCTTAAATTTTTCTCTCTGTATTAAAAGAAAAAAAAAAGTGAGAAATTGTATAAATTACTGGTAGAGTATCACTTAACATTGTTTTATTTTCAACACAATGTTAAATAACAACTCACCAACGATATCATAATCTTTTCACAACATCAACTTGCTTCCTCCCCGAGCATATATCCAAATAAAAATCCACCACTCCACCCGATGTGGGATTGCAAAACAAACTGTAGCATCTCTCATTTTGTACGTTGTTTTCATACATTTTCATAAAAAAAACGAACATAAACCGTATAAAAACGAATGAACGTATAAAACGGACGAAACCGTATAAAAACGTTTTTTTATACGCTTTCACCGTTTATAACAAAATTAAAAAGTTTTTTTTTTTTTTTTTTTTTTTTTTTTAAAGAAAAACAGTTTAAAAAAATTATTATAATAAAATTAAAATTATTTTTTTAGTTTATAATAAATTTTGATTTTTTAAATTTAAAAAAATTAAAAATAGTTTTAATTTATTATAATAAAATTAAAATTAAATTTAAAAAAAAAAGTGTTTTTTTGTTAAAAAATTTAATCGTAATAAAATTAAATTTTTTTGAATAATAAAATTAAAAAGAAAAAATGTACTTTTTTAAAGAGTAAGTTACATAAATCGTCCATGTGGTTTGTTTAACGATCGTTAAAACCAAAATACAATGTTATCCTCACGTTGGGAGTAATCGCAAGGAGGTCCTTTTAACACCTTTTGGGATCGGGTCAGACGTTGGACTAGATCCGTAAAAATTGTAAACCATGGGACGAGACCCGCTAAAAAAACCACGGGGACAAGATCCGTAATTTCTACCAAACCACAAAGACGATTTATGCAATTAACTCTAATACTAATCTCACAATGCCAACTTGCTGCAAAAGACAGTATATAACAAAGTAAATACTTCAACCTTCACCCGATGTGGCATTGCAATCAGTCGATGTAGGAATAAGAATGCACATACTTCGTTCATGACTTCAAAGCTGTTTGGAACACGTATTAAATTGTTACAGAGATGTATGTGATTCTGTTATGCATTGGTAGAATCGGTTCTTATTCCATTCATTTGTTTTTGTTCTTCCTATTATATATAAGCTTTAAAAGAAGTACAAGTGTCATTGTGATTTTGATGAAGATATATAATTAATGATGGTTTCGACTTAGGATTGGTAGTCGTTCAATGCGACAACAATATTGGATCATTATGATACTCTCAATGGTCACGCCAAAATATCTTACAATATTGGATCATTATGATACGACAATAATATGACTAAGGAACTCATTGCACTTGTTTTTGCTTTAATAGAAAGTGACATAACTAGTTAAGTGCAACATAATACGAGTAAGAATCAAGTGAGTTCAATTCTCAGTTGAGACATTTATGATTTTTTTTTTTAAAAGTGCCTTCGGAACAGAAAAATAAAAGAAAGCCAAAATAATAACGCTAGCCTCAACTTATAACACAAAAACTCTTTATCTTTTATCTTTTATATAATAAAACAAAACCCTTAGTGGGAATTTTTCATTTCAAAAAAATCAATTAATTCCTTATTTGGTAATATTTTTTTAATTAAATTTTTATTTTTAGGTGTAAAAAAATAATAAAAGCTAATTATTTCCTAATTTGCCCAAAAATTTATAAAAAAACGTTTTTACAATCACATTTATAAAAAAGATTAAAATACACATGGGCCTCTGTGCTATTTTTCCAAATTATAAGCCAAAAATGTAATTAAAAAAAAACACAAGGCTCATTGAAAAAGCTTTCAATTCCATCTTTTCTAAAAATCACTCATGCCCAAACTCCTTTTCTTCTACAACCCGTGAGAAAAAAAAATCACATCCACAAGTTAGAATATCAAACTTTCAATTAAATCCTGACAGTCATTAAGTTTCAGAATTGTGAACAAAGTTCTATCATCGATTAATTTCTTTTGAGGTAATATTTTAATGTTTTATATTAAATTAGTTTCAGTTAATCATGGTCACATTCAGCTTTCATTAGTACATATAATCGATCTACTGATTCGTTTGAAGTTGACTGTGCCTTTTGTATATTACGAGTAAATTTTAATTAAGAAAAAAAAATACCTTCACCCAATTATAAATCAATTATTTTATATAAGGATGCAATCGAGGTATGTTACTTGTGTGTTATGATTGTAATGTACTTGTGATTTATGGTAGCTGCTATTGGTAATGTTACCCTGAATCAAAAATTTAAAACTGGATTAATTCGATTTGTAGTGTCTGCTACTATTGTGATTTTAAGACATCCTACAACTACAATAACATTCCTTAAACCAAGATGGGTCAAGTCAAAGAACATCAAAATTGGGTCAAAATAATCGGGGAGTATGTTAACATACCAGTGGTGGTACTCGATGCAAGAATGGAGCTCTTCACTTTAACGATCATAGTTAAAAGGTAATTCTTAATTCTTAATCTTTCATACTTTCTATTTTATTAAATATATATTCGTGTATAGACATACTTAACCATACTAGCAAACTGTTAACTAAATGTGTAAATTGTAATCATTAACATGCTAACTCATAAATAGCTAATCTCAGATCCACAAGACTGATCTCATGGCAAATTGGCAATGCATCTCTGACATGAAACTTCATTGCGCCCATGTATGTTACTCATTTTACTCCCTTTAGCTTTGTCGTTCGTGCGTCTCATTTAGTAGAATGCATGATCGCATTATAGATGGGTTAGATTGTGGAAACGAGTGTCAAACTCTATGGTTTGACATTTTGATAAATGATACCATGGTCTTATTAAGCACCACTACAACAAAATTGGGCGTCTCATGAGGCATAATGTTTTAGTGTCGATAATAGTACAAAAGTTTTAGTATCAATGACTGCAAACAGTTTGTGTTGATAATAGTGATAGTGTTGGTGTGCTTAAAGTGTATAATAGCCAAAAAGTTTATGACTGTTGTATTGATCTTAGTGTTGATATAAGATATAATGGGCTTTTGTGTATGCTGAATGATGTTTTTGCGGCAATATTGTATTTTCTGCTGTGTTTCGGATTTTTTTGTAAACAAGTGAAAATTGATGTGTAGGTTTCTTAACTTAATCAATTAGAATGCCATTCTGCAACAAAATCAGAAGTCTCATGAGGCAAAATGTATCTCAGAGTGTTATGTCAAATGGGCAACCATCGATGTTCAATGTTATTCGATGCATATCTTCAAAGCTTTTTGACGGTGGTATGTTGTAATAATCTATTGTCTATAAATATGCCTAATGGTACATGGCTTTCGTCTGTTCATCTGATTCTGACATGAAAGTACTATACTACATGATTACTCAATGAGTTATCTCTACATTGTTGTTTTTTATATTCAAAACATAATTTTTTTCTGGTCATATGGATGTAAAAACACTCGCACCTAGATTACAAATACCGTTTTTTTTTACATATTGTCTTTTAGTTGTTTGTTATCTAATCGATTAATTTTTTTTTTTATTTATGATTCAGCAAGAGTCATTACTGACAGAAAGTTAGGGAGGTCCAGGGGATTTGGTTTTGTGAACTACGACAACGATGAATCAGCTAACGAGGCCATAAAAGCCATGGATGAACAAGTTAGTAAATAATATCAGTTAGCATCTTTCTTCTTTTTTTTAATTGCACACCTCTTATCTTTTAGTATGTGTAGTGTATGTTTCGTACTGTATGTTTTGAAACTGGAGCACGACTGGAGGATCCCAATATAGCTTTCCACGTGGTCTTGATGTTATAGAGTGGGTGACCAAAGGCAAGCTATCTCCAGTTTATTTCTTGTGTTGCTCATGAGTTTTCCAACATTCATGGTCGTTGCCAAAAGTTAGTTTTAAAGTTTGTGATTGGTACATTATTTTATACCATAAATCTTTAAAAATTAAACACAGAAAATGGATCTTCTTAGACCAAGCTTCCTAATTATAATAAATTTAGTCATGGTTCAAGTTCTTTAATGATTTATATATATGTCTATATTTTTCATCATATTAAGGTTCTTTGATGTTCATGCTGGGAGAAGCGAAACAGTACAAGAAGGCTAGATCGGCACTTCCATAAGAATGAGGTTGGAAACAAGATTATTGCATATATAGGCTAAAGACCCATGGACCTGGTGACCAAATCCGATCCCATGGATTAAGGTAACATATACAGTACAACATATGTTTCAACAATTTTTGCTTTAACATAAATTCATTCGCCAATATTGTCAAATGTGTCAAAGATATACAGGTTTGTCTAGAAAAAAATGAAGTACGGAGGGGTAAAGCTTCATAAATGTGGCTGAAGAGATGTTCTCATTTGCGGCTTCTTGGAAAATAGGTAAGGAATCATAGCTAGATTATGTAAAATACATGCTTAATTTAGGTGTGATGTACTCCCCAATTGATTTATTGAGAAAAATGATATCATAGCAAGGAAAAAATAATCAAATAATAACCAAGTGTCTACAGTTAATTCGGTCAAACTGCATTTTATAGCTTTAACTGCTCAAGTTTCATGTTGTTCGTTTGATTATTGATTATTGTTAGTTTTTGAGTATGTTATTGATTTCTTTTCATTTTTGAGAATGCTGTCAAGTTAAAAACTGAAACTGTTTCTGTGTGGGGTTAAGAAAAAAACCAAAACATTTCTATAAGAGCTTTGAAGATAAAATATTTTTATTGTGAAATGGTATAATGGACCAAGGATATCCCTATTTGAAGCAAGCGGGAACATTGGGTAAAAAACTACATTTTCTGTTTTGGTCGGAAAGTTGACCGGAAAAATGGTCGGAGAAGATGAAGTGAGGTGGTGGTTACCTGCTGCCGCTTGTGTGGGTAAAAGTCTCCTAACATTGCAACAAAGAAAGTTTTTGATACACCAAAAAAAAAAGGTACCTTAAATTGAAATTGAACATAAGTTTGGTACCCTTTTATGCGATACGACTGACATACGACTTACATATATCCTTGAATTAGCATCGTTAGTACTTAAGATTAACTTGAAATGCGTGAAACGGATTTGATAGAAATTTGTTAATTCTATATCAAAGATGTCAACTTATTTTTTTTAATATATATATATTTTTGTTCAACCTCTTTTTGTTCAAATGCATTCAACCTCTTTTTGTTCAACCATAGTAAATGTATTATGAACTTGCAACTTTCCCTGTTATCACTTGACTTAATTAAACCTATCTTCTTGGATATATATAGTCTTTTTTTATGTTACGGATCAAAAGTTGTCGGATTCGGTTTAGCCGACCTACTTTTTCACATGTTCTTTAAATGCTTAATAATTATTTTTCTGAATAATATGATTTTGGGAGGCTTTTGGAGACTCTTCAACAAAATAACACATTCAGTCACTTCTGACATGCTTGAGTTGTTTCCTTTTTTACTATCTTATTATAATTTTAAGTTTTACAACCTTTCAAGATATAGGTAAATGCTATTGATGGACTTAACAATAATGTTTAAGTATCCTCTGTTATAAACAGGTTTACACATCCACTATGCTTATGATGTACACTAAAAATTGAGTTCACGCTTTCTTATTTCTTGCCAACATTGATTTATGCTGCATCTTTTTTTTGGGGGGCAATTCCATATATACCCGACTTTAACCCCATAATTCCATATTTCCCCAACACATGCTTTAAAAGCATTGTATATTTGCACTAAAAACTTATGTTTTGGGTAAATATGGAATTTTAATATTTAGGTTCGATAAATATGGAATTATCCATTTTTTTGGTTTATTAAAAAAGCTGATTAAGGAAATTTTGATTAATGGGTATGTAATTTTTAGATTCGGGTTAACCCAAATTAAGGGTGAACTTTATTTTTACATCAGTTATGTTTGTTTTACTGATTATGCTTCTTTAATTTGACAGATCATAAAAAGCGGCTTAAAATAAGTCATAACTGGAATGAAGGTTGGAGGTATGTAGTGACACTTACATATCTTATTTTGTTATTAATCCCATGGCGACTACCCTTTTGGATATCCCGGAGTCTGCCCAGGTGAACCTGTGTGTTCTCACAATGTTTTTGCACAATATAACCAATCTTTTTTTTACTCTGTTTAGACCTTTGAGGAACTTGGTGACAAAAGTAGCCTATAGCTTTTAAAGTTTGATAAAATTCTTATTAAGAAACCAGATCATAAGAGCCCTTCAAAAGTAGGGACGGGAGCAAAAATCATTGTTAAATATATAGATTTTGATATCGTACTCATTTAAAATTTGTAATTTTCAATAGGGCGTTGACAAGTTTAGAACATGGGCTTGAAGTTAAAGATTTGTGCTTCTGGTGTGTTGACAAGTTCAGGACCCCATTATAATTGGAGGTTTTTGTGTTGGTTCTTGCAGTGTGTGATTTTTAAGAGAATTTACCCTGTAAAATTTTTGTCTCCAAGGTGTAGTATGTTGTTACTTGTCCCAAGAAATAAATTTCCGTTTTTGTATGATTTGGTTATGAATCTGCAAAGCTTAAAACTATTTATATAGCAAATTTGTTTTGAATTCAAGTATTTAATAAGAAATTTGTTGTATATATAAGTACCCAATACATGAATCTAGATCAAATAAGATCAACCTTAAAGTTGTTAAAATAAGATCCAACTAAAATTTTACAAGCGACACTCTCCTTATAACAAAAATATATTTTTAATTAACTACAACTAAAATTGTTAAAGTTTCGATAGAGTTCTTTAAAAATTCTGAAACCTAGGTGATACACTTTGATTAGAAGTGTAATGTATCGAGTTTTTGTATGTGATCGGGTTTTGGAATATTGATTAGTGTAATGTGTATCGGTGTATCACTAATTCAAACTCATGTATCATTTGATTATTAATTGCTAAAATGTTAATTTGTATTAAAATTATTTTTATGTGTATTATTGCTAAAATTGTTGTTTATAAATGTTTTAGTAGGTTTTTAGACTTGATCTTATTTTTACAACTTTAAGTATGATTTTACGTTAACTCTCCCCCCAATACATAGCTATAGATTCAGACATGTACCCTCCCTTTCTATTACTGTAATCAATAAGAATATTATGCGACATGTGACTTTTTTAATTGCAAAGTTTTACCTTATATAGAAATTAATTAATTAAAAAAAATGTATACATAAAAAAATGAAAATATAAAAATATTTACAATTGCCATAGTAATCATATTCTTATTTTTAATATAACAAGTAAAAGACCAATCAAGACATTAATTAATTAATTAAGAGTTTAAGAAAAAACCCCGTGCGTGCACGGGTATTATAACTAGTATTTGTATACAGTAAAAAATGTGTTGGTATGTATTCTTACTTTTAATTTATCAATTCTTTATACAACACAACATATATGTAGGTGCAGATTTGTTCTTTTTTGCGATGTGGGATAGGAAACTTGATAGCAAGTAAAGTGAACATGACACCTTTTATTCTCGTAACATTTTGATAGCAAGTAAAATGGAACAAAGTGGAATTGAGAAAATGTGTGAAGAGAGATTTCAAAGTTTGCGAAAAGCAATTGAGTTTAAAATTCACCGAGTCGTAAGAATTGTTTATTGCTTAGGACTAAACTGGCAATTTTATATAAAGTTATTAGAAGATTACATATTCGTTTTGCCCTCTTTTTGTATGTGTAGTTCTACAACTTGAAAATGGTACATATTTGTAGTTTGTTTTGGTTATTTACAAAATTAAAAAGTTTAACGTATAAGTTTCTCTTTACATGTATAAGAAAGAGTCGACCATAAAATCAAAACAAATTAAAAAAATTACGTGAAAGGTCCTGTTTGTTTTCGTTGTATACTGAATAAGTGTTTAAAGTTTAAACAATATACTATATAAATATCACTAATTTAATCGAAACTAAATCACCCTCTTCATTTTTTGCATTAAATGATGCTTCTAAAATAAGTCACTAATAAACAAACCTATACACCGACTTAACAAATTATATATGTTTTTCTTTCTGAATTGAGACAAATTATTCAAAAAAAATTTCTTTCTAAATTAAAACAATTTAGTCACAATCAAAAGATATTTAAGTTTTCTCTTTAAACAAAAAAAGTGAAAATTTATATAAATTGTTAGCTTGTCATTATACAATATTATTTTCGTCAACAACATTGAGTAACAACAAGCGACCAACATTATACTCATCTCACAAAACAAACTCACTATAAAGCATAGTATATAACCAAGTTAAAACTTGATACTCCACTCAATGTGGTTTAAAAAAACACTATAGCTACTCATGTAGACCAAATATATAAAAACAAAATCACATTAATCAAATCACCAAATAAATAAGCACTATCTTTCTTTCCTTCTTTCATATCTCATTCATTCATTCCGTCTTTTAATCATTTCAAATTTTATAAAAATTTATAAAATTAAATGACTCATACACACATTCACTACTTCCTAATCATAATCACACTAATCACAAACCCTAATTAGTGTGTATTTTTCTTGTATGAAAGTTGTGAATAAACAAAAACACAACCCTTCTATTTATACTAAACAATAAATGGCAAATTTTAAGCCCAAATAATTTAAAAACCGACCCCCACGCCCCTTCCGACTCAAGTTCAAAATTCAAAATATCAAAAAATAAAAAATTCCACCCAAACCAGTTCCTAACCGGTTAACCAAACCGGTTCCCAAAAACCGGTCCCCTAACCGGTTGAAATTTCAAAATCCCAAACCGGTTCCAAACCGACAGTTTGTGGAAAAACCAGACCGGTTTGGGTCAAACCGGTTTTGACCGGTTTGCTTTCGGGGGCGGTTCGGCTAACCGGTCGGAATGTGCACCTCTAGTTTCAGCCTAAAGAATTCAAGAACTCAATGTAAGAAAAGGGCAATATGACTAAGGAACTCATTGCAATTGTTTTTGCTTTAATAGTAAGCGGCATAACTAGTTAAGTGCAACATAATATAGGTAAGAATAAAGTGAGTGAGTTCAATTCTCAGTGAGACATTTATGATTTTTTTAAAATGTTTTTGAGAAAGAAAGCCAAAATAATAATGCTAGCCTCAACTTGTAACACAAAAACTCTTTATATTTGTATACAATAAAAAATGTGCTTGTATGTATACTTACTTTTAATTTATCTATTATTTATACATTACAACATACTAGCCGGGTACCCGTGCGTTGCGACGGCGGATACCCGTGTGATTATACTTTTAGCGATAGCAAGATTTTTCCGATGCATTACTTTTAAAGATGGCAAAAAAAAAAGAATCTCCAACAGAGATTATTAATTGGAAAATAGTTTGTTTTCTTACGTACGCATTTAATAACATAATAGAAAGCTTTTATAGCAGGGTGCCTACGCGATTATATGTTTTTCATGATGCTAACTTAACACATGACGATAAATTAATAGAACAACTTTCCGCATAATGTTGCTTTAAAAAATGGCAGACTTGCATCACGATGCAACGACGATACGAAAACGATGGTCAACGATATAGCTATTCGTTTAGGACGTGTAATATTATATATCGTTTAAACATACAAGGTGTTTTCAAATAACGGTTTTAGCACCATTTAGTGGTGTCTATATTGCTAAGTTGTGGTGGTAAATGGTGGTCCGTTACGTGGTCAAAAAAGGTGGTGTCAGAAATTCTGACTACATAAAAGATTGGTTTCTATGATTCGCTTAATGATTTGTAAATTTTATTTAGTGAGTGTTTTAAAGAAGAAATATAAGATAAGATGATTTACGCGTTATTATTTTATACCATGTAATATATTAAGTGTACTTTTGAGTTAAGAGTATTTTAATAATATCATTACTAGCGGTACCAGCGTTGCGATGCGGGTACCTCAAATAATTTTTTTTTATAAATAATGTATTTTAGTTTATTATGTTATTTTTAACAATAAATTTACGGATATTAAGAATTTCAGATAGCCGTGCCCATTCGGGCTCAACCTGTTCTGTCGGTTCCTCGGGCTCGAGCCCGTTTGGTCCGCGCCTGTTCGGGCTCAAGCCCATTTGGCCCGTTTCCCGTTCGGGCTTGAATATTTGTATAATGTGTTATATTATTTGTACTACTGAAATTTAATGCAGGAATTGTGTTTAATTTGGTTATACAATTGATAAGGTTTTAAAATGTACCTTTTGAGGTCGTTTAAGCCCTTATTTGATCACTTTTGTATCCGTTATTACTTAATATCGTTCCTTTTCACTTTTTAGGTCTCTTGAAGGCAAATTGTTGTAATGGCACTTATTTGGACGAAAAGGCGGATATCTGAAGAAAATGGCCAAAGTCAAGAATCGAGACACTCAAGTCATTGAAGACAAGGTTACGGCGCCATCGCTTAGCTGCGACGCCGTCGAGCATTTTGTGACGCCGAAGCCAAATTTCATATTTTCAAGTGACGGTGTCGCTTTAAAAGAGTAGGCCGTCGCAACTCGCACGGCCTAGATTTGATCCAGACGGCGCCGGTCAAGATGACGGCGCCACAAGCACAAGGTGACGCCGCCGCAAGACTAACGTGGCAAAGACGAAACCCTAATGACGGCGATCCGACGGCGTCACAAAAAATAAGGTGACGCCGTCGCACATGTAATCTTATATATAGAATCCGAATTTTTCTGTTTTAGTGTGTAATCTTTTGGAGTAAAAACCTAAGCCGAACCAAGGCTGTCTTGTACAATATTTTAGGGTTCCAAACCCTATCTTACATCAAGATAAGTGTTTTACTTCATTAATTCAATTATGTCTTTGATTATTTGTGTGTATGCTTGCATGTTCTCCATGTCCGACTAATTTACTTATGTGTTTGCTTAGGGAATATGAAACTTAATTATTAAATATTGAGTGGTTGTCTCTTATCTTAATTGATTAATGATCTAGTAATGCGATAGGTCATTCGTTGTGTAATTAATGCTTGATTAATCTTTGTGAACCTTAGGCTATAGCACTTAGAGCGGTTGTAGGCTAAACCATCCAAAGAGGCCTTAGAGTTAGAGTTTATAATCCCTAGTGGGTTTTGTAGACTAGACCCTTTGGTAAGTTCAAGAGTTAGGGATAAACGATACCCTACGACTTTAGACACACAACGCGATTAAGAATAAGGACGTGACAATTCAACCACCAATAGGAGATAATTAAGGAGTAATAAAACCTAAGTAAACACATCTTTAAACTATCATACGGGCACACAATAATTAGACATAGACTACATACACCTTAGATTAGATAATTAGATAAGTAGAGTAATCGGTAGCAATACCAACCCCCAAATCCAAACTCCGAGATTCAGACCTTTCCATTTCCTAAAAACATAAAAAGATAAAAACATAATCTTCCTCAACCCCAACCTTAGCGTAGTAACTTCTCACTAGCATTCCTATTCCCCAGAGAACGATATCAATACCGTAGCTTACCCTAATACTACACTACAACGATTAGGTTCACCGCCTAGGGTGTTATAAACTTGCTCAAGAAAAGGAAGTTCCTTTGACCCCGAACGACGCGTGTAGCGTTATCAAGTTTTGGCGCGCTGCGGGGAATAGAATAGCTAGTTAGTAGTCCACCTCGTTTAGGTTTCTTTGCTTGATTCCTATCAAGTAAATTTTTCTCATTTTTAGCTTCCTCATAGTCTATCCCCTTCTTCGTGACTTTTGTTCGTAAAATCCATCATTCACCATGATACGTGTCTTCCGCCAAGATTCTTCACCCTACCGTTCGAATCCCGAAATTGAGAACGCAATCCCACAAAACCCTCACCCGTTCACCATTTTGGAAATCACCTAGGCATAATGAGATAAATTGGCAACAACAAAGTCCTTTCTATGACTCAGATTCGATGAGGAATTTGATTATGGTGAAGCACTTGATAGCGGGGAGGTCATCAATGAAGTTAGTTTTGAAATGGAGGAAGACCCCTCCCAATGTTTTGACCCTAGGTGTAGAATTGAGAAGGATGGGCCCTTTAACATGCAATTCCCTTGCAAGATAGGATTAGAAGGGTTCGATGCTTACTTGAATTCATTCTTTCCTTTAAACTTAATCTCAAGGGACCTATACAATAAAATCAAGATCAATGAGTTAACTTATCAAGGGAACAATGTTGTTGAAGCAGTCACTCATTTGCACGTGTTTGTTGGAAGCTTTACTTATTTGGTAGAGTTCATGGTCTTAGAAAACTTAGGAGAATTTATTGATAAGGACCTCACTCAAGTAATTTTTGAAAAACCTTTCAAAAGAATGACTAGGTTGAATGAACGGATGATTGATGGTCTAATTACATTCTCTGATGAAGTTGAAGACTTTATCTACCAAATGCCACGCGTTCATCCTAGGTTTAAACATAAGGATATTGAGGCTTGTAATAGAATGACCCCTATTCCATTGCTTAGTGAAAGGGATAAGCAAAGTGGACTTAGGTACCCATATGAAAAAGCTAAGCGGTATTACAAAAAATGCCTTGAATTAGGAGATGATTACAAAATGAATGAAAGAACGTTGGAATGGCTTAAGTATGAGCATGTGAGCGTGCACGAGACAACGTAAGAGCACGACTACGAGTCTAGCTACAAGACTCTTAAATAAAGAAAAGCGCTTCGTGGGAGGCAACTCATGCTTAATTGTTTGCTTGTTAGTGTCATATATCTTTTATTAATTGTTTATTCTCATGTTTAAATTTGTTAAAATGCTTTATTTTGTTTTTAACCTCGTCTTAATTGCATATAAAGGTATTTTACATAAAGGATAAGTGTAGGGAGGATTACACACGTTTTCAAAAGAAACGTAAACATGAGAATAGCAATTCATTAAAAGATATATATGTGTGTTTGTTCGAGTCAAATGCTTGTATCGAATCATAATGGATGTTTTGCGAAATTTTTCCATTTTAAAGATGTAAATTTTCAAGAATTTTTCCGAAAATCAAGACCGCTTTTGTCGATAACTGACGTCGGGATTGTAACCGACGGCATCGTGAAGGAGTAAAACAACAGATTACTTTTTTTCGTTTTCGAGCTACTTGTAAATTTTTGGAATTTTCCGTAAATTTCAGAAACATCCATTCCACAAGCATTATATCCTAGTTTAGTCGAGTCTTATATATATTATTATCACGATTTTACGAAGGTTTCGCTTGTTTTCTTCGAATGTGCGGTTTTATTTTCAAGGAGAAGAAACAAAAGATTGGAGGAGCTTTTCACGCACACATTCTTCTTGGAAAGGATTTAACCACTACTTCACACACGGATCCTACCGAGCTAATCGGGAGTACTAGTTTCTTTCATTTTAATTACCTTCCATTATCATAACTTTGATATTTTCGGGGAACATTGGGGACAATGTTCGGTTTAAGTGTAGGAGGAAAATAAAGCGGAACTTTGAAACTATGCTTATCCTTGATTATTTGCTTTGTCCAATTGTATTTGTGTAATAAACCATGAGAAAATGTCGGTTAGGTAATTTTGACACCAAATTTAAATTTTTATGACATATAGGAGTGGGCCATTAGTCTTAACAAAAGCGTCTCACCGATAGAAAGTTGCATGACTAGCACAAAACCCTTTACCACCTAAATTCCACCCAAAATGTGAGGATCGCTTTAGATTAGTAGGAATTAAAAGCATTCATCTTTAATGCTTAGAGTGTGAACCGTAGTATATTATATTCTAGAACTTGTTTTGTGATGCATTCCGAGATCGCTAGTAAGACTACACTTGTGTAGTTAGGAATAACTAAATGATAAGAGGCATTAGGATAACCCTTGTTTGATACCGTAATATAATTACTTCTTCCACATCGATTGAGTAATTCCCCACACCCTTTGCGTTGTACTCATCTTTAGTACACGATACCCTTAGTTAACCCTCGAGCCTATCCTTTTCGCGGTTCTCGTGATGTTTCGGTTTTTCCGAATATCAATGAAAGCATTGTTTACACCCCCCCTAAATATACACCCAAATTGCCTTAGCCTACCCCAGATGCACTCACTTTTAGTGCATTATTGTTATCACCTAAACCCTTAGTTCACGGTCTTGGGACGATTGGGACTCATGAGTTGCTAAGTTGAGTCATATCCTTTGTACACAGTCTTGGGACGATTGGGACTCATGGGAAAAAGTTAAAGTTTATAAAATTATTGGCAGGGAACGTTAAATTCCCTTATTTGCGTAATAACATACCCCAAGTGTTTTGATCTTTTCAATTCGGGTCAAATTAGTGTTAGAGTAATAAAAAAACTCAAGTGTAGGGATGTGCCTATAAATCCCTATCATTTTGATGTTATCGTAGAGGATGGTAGAGTAAAAGTGTATGAAAAAAAAAAAAAAAAAATCGAAAAAAGAATTAGAAAAGAGAAAGAAAAATAAATTTAGTGTTCAAAAAAAAAAAAAAAAAAAAAACGGGCTACCATCCTACATCTATCCTTTAAATTTATGTTTGTTTGTTTCGTTATCTAGAGTTTAGAGTGTCGAGTTTTGGCTTAGCAACGCCATTCTTCGTATGCTTGTAACAAAAGATTTTTGACTTGCCACCACTAAATAGCCTATCCCACCAAACCCTTTGTTTCCTACCGTAAGCCTAACATTACAACCCTTTAAAGACCTCTTTGCTAGTCTTTCCTAGGTGCTTACGCCTAAGCGATGGAGGTTTGATCTATTCTCAAGCCTATGGTAATCTATGTACTAGGACCGTTAATGAGTGTTTAATATTCCATTTCCAACTTGTTATATTTCATATACACCCGAGAGATGTGAGTATCCAAACACCCCGTGTGAGGTGCTAGTATGTACTCCGTGCTTGTTATGACTTTTATGGGCTTATATGTGTTGTGGACTGTTTTAAACCAATGCTTCATGACCCCTAACTTATAAATTAATTGGCTAAAAGCACATTTGTTTGAGGACAAGCAAATACCAAGCTTAGGATATTTGATAAGGTTTTTAAATGTACCTTTTGAGGGGTCGTTTAAGCCCTTATTTGATCACTTTTGTATCCGTTATTACTTAATATCGTTCATTTTCACTTTTAGGTCTCTTGAAGACAAATTCTGTAATGGCACTTATTTGGACGAAAAGGCGGAAATACAAAGAAAATGGCCAAAGTCAAGAATCGAGACACTCAAGTCGCCGAAGACAAGGTGATTGCATTACTTAAGCTGCGACACCGTCGGAGCATTTTGTGACCCGAAGCCAAATTTCATATTTTCAAGTGACGATGTCAGCTTTAAAAGAGAGGCCGTCGCAACTCGGACGGCCTAGATTTGATCCAGACGGCGTCGGAAGCGAAGAGGACGGCGTCACAAGCACAAGTGACGCCGTCGCAAGACTAACGTGGCCAAGACGAAACCCTAATGACGGTGATCCGACGGTGTCACAAAACATAAGGTGACGCCGTCGCACATGTAATCTTATATATATAATCCGAATTTTTCAGTTTTAGTGTGTAGTCTATTGGAGTAAAAACCTAAACCGAACCAAGGCTGTCTTGTATAGTATTTTAGGGTTCCAAACCCTATCTTACATCAAGATAAGTGTTTTACTTCATTAATTCAATTATGTCTTTGATTATTTGTGTGTATGCTTGCATGTTCTCCATGTCCGGCCAATTTACTTATGTGTTTGCTTAGGGAATATGAAACTTAATTATTAAATATTGAGTGGTTGTCTCTTATCTTAATTGATTAATGATCTAGTAATGCGATAGGTCATTCGTTGTGTAATTAATGCTTGATTAATCTTTGTGAACCTTAGGCTATAGCACTTAGGCGGTTGTAGGCTAAACCATCCAAAGAGGCCTTAGAGTTAGAGTTTATAATCCCTAGTGGGTTTTGTAGACGAGACCCTTTGGTAAGTTCAAGAGTTAGGGATAAACGCATACCCTACGACTTTAGACACACAACACGATTAAGAATAAGGACGTGACAATTCAACCACCAATAGGAGATAATTAAGGAGTAATAAAACCTAAGTAAACACATCTTTAAACTATCATACGAGCACAAAATAATTAGACATAGACTACATACACCTTAGATTAGATAATTAGATAAGTAGAGTAATCGGTAGCAATACCAACCCCAAATCCAAACCCGAGATTCGTACCTTTCCATTTTCTAAAAACATAAAAAGATAAAAAAATAATCTTCCTCAACCCCAACCTTAGCGTAGTAACTTCTCACTAGCATTCCTATTCCCCAGAGAACGATATCAATACCGTGGCTTACCCTAATACTACACTACAACGATTAGGTTCACGCCTAGGGTGTTATAAAACTTGCTCAAGAAAAGGAAGTTCCTTTGACCCCGAACGCAGCGTGTAGCGTTATCAACAATATGCTTGATAATTTGTATTTCTTATGTAAATGGTGTTTTAATAACTGTATTAATTGTATTTATTTACCAGTTATATAAATGACTATATTAAATTACATTAATGTGGTGTTTTGCTGTACACTATGCTTCTTGTCTTGTACGTCTGAAAATTATATGCATTAAAGTGTTGTACACTATGTTTCTTTTCTTGTAAGTAGTAGTCATTATAGTCATTAATAACATTGACCACTTTAATAACTTTAATTTTGTAAGTCTGAAAATTATATCATGCTTATTTTTTTGTACACCATGCTTATTTTGTTGTAAATCTGAAAATTGGTTACAACTATTGTACATTGTGTTTAAATGATTGTAATTTTTGGTGAAGAGTGTTTTTAATAGCATTAATATTGTTTGATAGAATTTTGGTCTTAAAATGAAACCACGCTTTATTTTGTTGTACAATATGTTTATTTTGTTGTAATTCTAAAAATTGGGTGCATTAAAGTGTTGTAAACCATGCTTAATTTCTTGTACGTCTTAAAATTAAGAGTGAGGTGCCTTCGTGCATTATAAGTAGTATAGATTTAGTGGGTGTTTGAAAGATATAAATGATAAAATGATTTATGCATTATTGTTTTGTACCATTTGATATATTAATTGTACTTTTGAGTGATGGGGTATTTTAATTATATTATTAATGATTTGTAACTTTTTCATTAGTGAGTGTTTTAATGAACAAGAAAAATTAGATGATTTATGTATTATTGTTTTGTACCAAATGTTTTATTAATTGTACTTTTGAGTGAAAGTATTTTAACGATTTCATTGATTATGACATTAATATATATGAATATTACAAGTTAATGATTTATGCATTATTATTTTGTAACAAGTGCTATATTAACTGTACTTTTGGTTACAAATTTAGTGGGTTACTTTTATTAGAAATGTTTTTGGTCTTAAAAAATTTAAGACTTCTATAGTAGTATAGATATGTAGGTGAAGATTTGTTCTTTTTTGCGATGTAGGATAGGAAACTTGATAGCAAGTAAAGTTCTACGACTTAAAAATGGTACGTACTTGTAGTTTGTTTTGGTTATCTACTAAATTAAAAAGTTAACGTATAAGTTTCTCTTTACATGTATAAGAAAGAGTCGACCATAAAATCAAAAAAATTTAAAAAATTACGTGAAAGGTCCTGTTTTTTTGTGTTGTACGTTTAATAAGTGTTTAAACAATAAAACTATGTAAATATAAGTAATTTAATATAGTCACTAACGAATAAACTTGTAGGATTAGCAATTTTGTTTTCGTTTAAGTAAGAGAATTAAATCAAAATAAAAAAATACTTACTTTTATCTTCATTTTTTTATTAAAAGGAAAAAAGTGAGAAATTGTATCAATTATTAATGTAGCGAGTCATAACATTATTCTATCAACAATGTTAAGTATCAACACACCAACAAAATCGCACTTTTTTCACAACATCAACTTAGTTCCTCCTAGAGTATATAACCAAATAAAAGTTTACTACTCCACCCAATGTGGGATTACAAAACAAAGCTGTAGCTACACACCTAACCAAATATATAAAGACAAAATCACACTAATCAAATCACCAAATAAATAATAAACAGACTATTCTTTCTTTCCTTCTTTCATATCCCATTCATTCATTCCATCTTTTAATCATTTCAAATTTTATAAAATTTATAAAATTAAATGACTTATAAACACATTCACTACTTCCTAATCATAATCTCATAATCACAAACCCTAATTTTGTCGTGATCGCCAATTTGATCAACTTCATCGGAGACTACTGCCGCCGTCGCCTCCACCGCTTGCTTTATCCACCTTCGTTATCGTGCGAAGGCGATTTACGAGGTACCGATAGCTTAGACACTACTTGTAAGGTCAATTCTAGTTTAGTTTTTGATAGTGATGTTTATATTGAAGGTTTAGGGAGTTTAGTGATTTTGCCTAATGTTAGGTCAGCTTGCGGTTTTGTTAGTTGTGAGATTGTTGTGAATGTTAGTTGCGAGTTTAGGCTAGGGAGTGATTCTATGATATTAGGAGGTACGGTGAGTGTTACGGCGGTGAATGTTACGTTTGCGGAGCGTTCGGTTGTGAATGTGAGTAGTTTAGGAGGTGATCCACCGGAGTATACGAGTGGGAGTCCGGAGGTGTGTTGGGAGGTGGAGAGTGCAGTGGAAGAGGTGCGTGTTGTGTTGTGGATAATACCAAGCTTCCGGAGGATGTGTGGGGTGGTGATGCGACGGGTGGTCGGATTTGAGTGTGCCGTTTAGTTACGGGAGTAGAGGTGGGACAACGAGTAAGGACGAGGAGTATGGTGGGAATGGTGGTGGGAGAGTTTGGGTTGAGGTGGTGGATACGATGGATGTTAGTGGGGGAGATTATGCGGATGGTGGTGATGGCGGTGTTAAAGGCGGAGGAGGGTCCGGTGGGAGTATTTACTTCAAGGTGCGGAAAATGTAATGGTCTCGTTCTCATCTGTTTTTACGTTTGTTTTATATCGTGTTAGGCATGCAATCATCGAGGTTTTCTTTATATGAAAATGTACGTGTTACTTGACCGTTTAAGGGTAGTGGGTGTAATCAATGGTTGACATTAGATAGATAAAATATGATTTAACCGTTGTATATCATTTTACGTTTGTTATCACCGATAGGGTCCAAAATTGCTTATATTTACGCTGCAAATCATTTTGGTCTCTTGGAGACGTGTTGTCCTTCCCATTAGCTAATTCTAGATGCCTGTCAAATGTATCGAATACGCATTTTGTTGGGATCAATCCTAACCACTCATGTTTTAGATTAGATAACCAAACCACTTTCATCTCTTAATTTTCAAAAATTAATACTATCTATGTCTCACATTAGGTGTCAACTATGACTTTGCAAGTTTTTTTTCTTCAACTTTGACTTTAAATATATTTATTTGTGTTGTATAATACTTAATAAAAATTGTTGGGTTTCTTGATTCAATGATACAAAACAATAAAGAATATAACATCAAGGGCTTAAAGTGACAAAGAAGAAATCTACAAAAAGATGGAAGGACTTGCTTGCAAAAGAAGATTTATTATTTAGTCCTTCGTAGTATCTTGTAAACCCTAATCCTCTAGTATATAAAGAGGACATGGGTATAGATTTTATATACAAGTCTTCCATAATGTAGTCTAAAGGTGTGTGTGTGTAACCTAGGGCGTATAGTCTTGTAAACGCCTAGGTTAGTTGTTTACCTCCAAGATCTAAGGTGTCTTAGATCCCATTACGATTAGGTAACACGTATTATTCGATCAAATAATATTTGGAGGCGATAGTGAATGAAAACCTTGTATCAATAACATAGTTGTTTATATATTCCATTGTGCATGATTCTTTATCTATGTTATTGTTAAACCCTAGAGGCTCAAAACGATCTCAAGGAGTCTAACAAACTCCACAATTGGTATCGAGCTTGGGAGCACGTTACCTAGGGATTCAAGGTTTTATTTAAGAATGTTTCATTCATGGTGAGATTTAATTATCTCAATTTCTCTACTGTCTAGGGAAGTTCGTATAAGAACCGTGTTTGTTTTGTGATCATCAAATAGGGAAGATTGTTGGGTTTCTTGATTCGATGATACAAAACAATAAAGAATGAAACATCAAGGGCTTAAAGTGACAAAGAAGAAATCTACAAAAAGATGGAAGGACTTGCTTGCAAAAGAAGATTTATTATTTAGTCCTTCGTAGTATCTTGTAAACCCTAATCCTCTAGTATATAAAGAGGACATGGGGTATAGATTTTATATACAAGTCTTCCATAATGTAGTCTAAAGGTGTGTGTGTGTGTGTGTAACCTAGGGCGTATAGTCTTGTAAACGCCTAGGTTAGTTGTTTACCTCCAAGATCTAAGGTGTCTTAGATCCCTGTTACAGTTAGGTAACACGTATTATTCTGATCAAATAATATTTGGAGGCGATAGTGAATGAAAACCTTGTGTCAATAACATAGTTGTTTATATATTCCATGTGCATGATTCTTTATCTATGTTATTGTTAAACCCTAGAGGCTCAAACGATCTCAAGGAGTCTAACAAACTCCACAAAAATTATACAAATGAAAATACATTTAAAAACTTAATTCATTCATACATCTTGCATCAAGTATTATATAACATGAATATAAATATTTAAAATCAAAGTTGAAGAAAAAGGCTTGAAAAATTCATATTGGACACCTAATGTGGGACGGAGGAAGTATCTTTAAATCACTAATCGTTAAGCGAAAATATTGCACAATCACGACGAGCATTTAATTATCTTTTATAGACGGACACTTTGATATACTTTCGACAAACTTTTTTTTCGCTTTTTTCACGTTTTTAGTCTTTTTTTCGTTGTTAAAACTTGCATGATAAATCACATGTGATTAAACATTAATTTAAATATTCGAATATTTAAACATGTAATAAAATGAAGATAATTTTTTCTACAATATTTTGTAAGTTTCACTATTTTTTATTATTGAAAACTAGCATTCATAGCTTTCCAACCATATATAACACATTATATTTCAATTGTAGATTAGCGATTTAATTTATCAAAGTTGGATTAAACATATAAAATCATATGTGATTTTAACCACACATGATCTCAATCACATGTGATTTTTACTACACGTGTTGTTATCACATGTGATGATAGAAATTTCACAAATGAACTGTTATAATATTTAATTTGAATACAGTGTGTGATATATAATTAGAAAGCCATGAATGTGTGTTTTCATGGCAAAAATCGAGAAAAGTTTTGATTTATAGATAAATACTTACATCAATTTTAGTACATATGTTTAGTGTTTAAACTTTGATTTTAGTGTTAAATCACATGTGATATTACATGCAAATTTCAATACTGAAAACAAACGTGAAAAAACGTCCAAAAAAAGTTTGTCGAAAGTATATCAAACTGCCCATCTATAAAAAGATAATTAAATGATACTCCACCCAATGTAGGATTGCAAAACAAACTCTAGCTACTAACATTGACCAAATATATAAATACAAAATCAAATCACCAATTAAACACTATTCTTCATTTCTTTCATATCTCATTCATTTTATCTTTAAACACTCATATTTTATAGAATTTCATAAAATTAAATGACTCGTAAACGCATTCACTACTTCATCATCACACTAATCATACTAACCTTACAAAAACTAAAAGTAGTTGTCCTTAGTAGTAAGGACGAATGTTATACAACCTAGCTCCCAAGTTCATAAATTTTGAATGCTTTTCGTGAGATAAGCAAAGGGCAACATCTGGCCTTTTTATAGGATCACTACGGTGGTCATATTCCCCGACCTTCTACTCCAAGAACAAAATAAACATAAAAGATTTAGAATTCATAAAAATATGGTGGTTATTCTGATAGGTTGGGACTACATTTTAATCTATATAATCCCAGCTATATAAATAGCCAATGACATAATATAACTCAATCTTGTTTATGTTGCTGCACAAATACTACTACGTATATAAGTAGGTAAAAGATCTGTTCAGAAGGCTAATCTAGCCTTGTATCTTTGATGTTGGTTTCTTACCAAGTTCGAAAACATTTTGGTTAAGTTGTGAAAGTATATTTGTATTGTGTTTCTTTACTTTGTTTGTGCAGGTACTTGTTCTGATAATATTGAAAGATGGAGGACTAAAAGAAGCAAAGCTGGAAGTCTCAAAGTGGTGCAACTATATAAGCTTAGTTATAGAGTTATTATACTCACTTTTCTTTTCTGTATATCATATCTGTACATCTCTCTCTACGTTGAGAGATCATTGAGTTTGTGTTTGTATCATCTTTTCTTTCTCTTGTAATTGTTTTGAACTTAAAACCAGTTACTACATTTGAAGTAGTATTCTGATATTGTGAATAAAAGAAAAGGGGAGGTTGGTTGTATGAAATAAAACTGTTTTGATTGATCTTTGTATATATTTCCACATGGTATCAGAGCCAGGTTGGCTGTGATACAAAGATTAATCGGTTTCTTGAATTTTTTCAAAATTAGGGTTTCAAAAATTTTTGGGGGTTTTTGAAATTAAGTTCAGATCTGTGTAGATTGTGTTGTTAATTGTGTTCTGAGTAGTTGAATTTTTCAATTTGGGATTCAATTGGTGGGTAATCGAGATTTCAATTTTTAGGGTTTCTGGAAATTGGGGTTTTTTGATTCTTGGTGATTCTTAGTGATTAACGAGTGTTAATCAATCGGTTCTTGGTTAGATCTTGTTGATCTATCTTCGTTTGGTGTTTGATTTTCAAATTGGGGTTTTCTGTATCAAATCCTAATTCAGGGGTTCTTGGTTTTTCGGTTATTAGTTTTTGATGTTATTAGATATTTGTATTAATCTTTACATCAATAATTGATAACTAATTGTTTTTTATGTTTCAGGTTCTTGTGATATTCCGCTGTGCTTGATTGGTTCTTGATCTTCTTGATCATTTTTGCTTGGAGTGCGTGCACTGTAACACCTCGCATCACTCTTTCTTTTAGGTTTTTTTTTAGTGTTTTAGTTTATTTGGGTGAAGAGTAGGTTAAGGGATTATTTGTGATTGGAGTTGGTTTATTGGTGGTTATTTGTGGTTGTAGGTGATATAAGGTGTATCTGCTTATTTTTTCTTGTTCTAGTTTTAGTTTTGATTTCTAGTTTGTTTCATCATCATGGTTAAAGATGATGATGCAGCGGGGGGGTCAGGTGTTAATAAACTTGATCAATTTGACCCTATGTTCTTGCATAGTAGTGATACAAGTGGAATTCCGTTAATAGGTTTTAAATTGGAAGGAACTGAAAACTACAAAGTTTGGTCTGCTGCTATAAAATTGGCTATTCACACTAAAAACAAACTTGGTTTTATAAATGGTAAAATTGCTAGGCCTGCTGAGGCAGGATTTATGCAAGAACAATGGGATAGATGTAACTCTGTGGTCTTATCTTGGATTCTTGGATGTGTGTCTCAAGATGTTTTTATGGGGCAAGTGTTCTCTAATAATGCTAAAACTGTGTGGGATGAATTAGAAGAGACATATAATAAAGAAGATGGTTCTATAATATTCAATATGCATTATAAAATACATTCATTCACACAAAGTGGCATACCATTATCTGAATATTATTTGAAGTTTAATGCGTTGTGGAGGCAATATGAGTCTCTTGTGAATTTGCCTAAGCTGTACTTGTGAAGGCTCGATAAACTTAAGAAACATGATCGACTTATTAGGCGATGCGGTTTCTAATGGGACTGGATGAGGTTTATGCTCCTATCAGGAGTATTATTCTCACCTCTGATCCTATCCCTGATGTGAAGAGTGCCTTTGCTACTTTGTCTAAGGATGAGTCTCATAGGAGTACTCCATCTTCTTCTTCTTCTGGTTCTAAAAATAATAATTCTGCTTTTGCATCCAAATCTAATCAAAAAACAAATGAGTGGTCTATGAACAAAAATAATAATAATAATCAGTTTAAAAGACTTAATAGACCTCACTTGATATGCACTCATTGCAATATGAATGGTCATACTGCAGATAGATGTTTTGAGTTAGTAGGTTATCCTGCTGGCTTTAAAAAGAAAACTAACTCTCCTCAGAATACTGTTAGCTATAATGCTGTTTCAGGTCATAAAGATCAGTCTACTGGTTCATCTTATTCATTCACTGATGATCAGTATAAAAGGCTGATGGCTTTGATTAGTGATAAATCTGGATCTGGTTGTATACCTGCAAATGTTGCAGGTATGGACTGTGTTGTTAGCTTTTGTTCTTCCACTTTCTTTAATCACAACACCAACATAAGCACATACAGTATGTACATTGGTTGGATTGTTGATTCAGGTGCAAGTCAACATATGACTTACACTGTTTTCAACATGTTCAATGTTGTTGAAATTTCTAAGCTTAACATGAGTGTGGGTCATCCCAATGGGACTAAGGCCCTTGTTACTCATATGGGAAGTTTGAAATTAACGAGATAAAATGATCATTCACAATGTCTTGGTAGTTCACGGCTACCAAGTCGGTCTTCTTCTGTTCACAAATTAAACAAAGATAATAAGTTTAGAGTAATATTTGATGAAGATATTTGTATTATCTGATTCCATTCAAAGGACCCAAATGGGGATGGTAATCAAAAGATGGTGTATTTTCTTAATCTGAGGTAAAAATTGGTTAATAATAACATTCAAATATGTAATTTGTCTAAGTGCATATGGCATATGAGACTTGGTCATCCTGCGACCAAGTTCGCAAATCTTGAAAGACAAACTTGATTTTAAAATGGAATCTAATCATGATCCTTGTGATGTTTGCCATATGGCTAAACAAACTAGAGACCCTTTTCCTTTGAGTGACCATCAAACCAATGAAATTGGACAGTTGGTTCATTTAGATGTTTGGGGTCCCTACAAGGTTCAAAGTAGAGAAGGATATAAGTATTTCCTTACTATTGTAGATGATTATTCTAGGGCTGTGTGGCTATTTCTGTTAAGGGGGAAAAATGAAGTTTTTTCTCAGATTGTTTCTTTCTTTAATTTGATTAAAAATCGGTTTGATAAAGCGTGAAAGTTTTAAGTGATAACGGACGTAATTCATTAATCATACTATGGAAAAGTTTTGTAAAGATAATGGGATTTCTGACAAACTTCTTGTTCTTATACCCTCAATGAGAATGGAATAGTGAGCGAAAACATAGACATCTATTGAATGTTGCTAGGGCCCTCATGTTTGTGGGGATTCCTTTGAACATGTGGTGCGAGTGTGTTCTAAGCTTGTGTACCTAATTAACAGTTACCAAGTTCGTCTTTGTCTGGGAAGTCACCTTTTGAAATAATATATAAAACTGAACCAAATCTCTCCATTCTAAAAGTTTTTGGATGTCTCTGTTTTGCTACAATTTTAAATAATTCTGACAAGTTTTCTTCTAGATCTGAAAAGTCTGTTTTTATTGGTTATGCTTTTGACAAAAAAGGCTATAAGTTGTTTAGTCTTGAAAGTAAAAAAGTTTTTTTCTCAAGGGATGTAAAGTTTTACGAAACTGTTTTTCCTTTTAAAAACAGTTCTGAAAATAAAGGTTTTGATATGCAATTTCAAAACATAAACAATTTAAATTTTTTTAATCAATATCTAGAAGATGAAACTATGTCATATGATTCCTATGATGAAAGGAGATAAGTGCATTAAGACTCATCAAGTAAGTGAAGGCATAGACCGGTTATCACACGGAGTCGTTAGCGATGACACTAAAAGGATGAGATGGGGCATCCTAGTGTATCGATAGAAGCAACCGGTGATGACTTGGAGAATGCAACACTTGAAGAGAATAAAAATATATCTGAGGATGATGACAATTTTTATCATGAGTTTAATGAAATGTTTCAATCACCTCTTGTGACTCCTAGCCAACAGGATATAAGTAAAACATATTTTAGAAAATCATCTAGAAAAACTTCTATGCCAGTAAAGTTAAGTGATTATGAAGTAAATACTAAAGTCAAATATAGTATTGACAAGCAAGTTAATTATTCCAAGTTAAGTGTTGAAAATTACAATTTTTCAACAAGTTTAAATAAAATAACTGAACCAAAGACTTATAAAGAGGCTGTTAAAGATATTAGATGGATTGAAGCCATGAATCTTGAAATAGAAGCTTTAAATAGAAATGAAACTTGGACAGTTACTACTCTTCCTGATGGCAGAAAAGCTATAGGAGGAAAGTGGGTGTTCAAAATTAAATATAAGTCTAATGGTGAGGTTGAGAGGTTTAAAGCAAGATGGGTTGCTAAAGGTTATAGTCAAAGAGAAGGAGTTGACTATGAAGAAACATTCTCCCCTGTTGTTAAGATTGTGTCTGTTAGATGTATGTTAGCATTCTTTGTTCAAAATAATGGTCTATATATCAATTAGATATAAATAATGCTTTTTATATGGGGAATTGGATGAGGATGTTTACATGTGTTTACGATGGTTATTTTGATAAAATGATACTAGGGTGTGCAAGTTGAATAAATCTCTTTATGGTTTAAAAGCAGGCCCTTAGGAAATGGAATGAAAAGTTAACTTCGGTTTGATTGAAAATGGTTTTGAACAAAGCAAAATGATTTTCTTTGTTTATAAAAACAAACATGGTGTTTTATAGCTCTATTGGTATATGTTGATGATATAGTCATCACAGGCAATAATGAGAATGAAATAATTGAAGTTAAGAATTTTTTGAGATCTAAATTCATGATAAAAGATTTAGGTAAGCTTAAATACTTTCTTGGTATTGAAGTTCTTGAATCAAATGGTAATTTTTCTTACTCAAAGAAAATATTGCCTTGAAGTTCTCTCTGAGTTTGGTATGTTGGCATGTAAGCCATGCAATACTCCTATAGAAACTAAGGAAAGTGCAGCTAAGCCTAAACAGGTTATAGTAGATAAGCCTTTATCTGGTGTTAACAACTACCAGAAGCTTGTTGGTAAGCTTATATATCTTACACATACTAGGCCTGATATTAGTTATGTTGTACATGTTCTTAGTCAACATATGCATGCTCTATGGAATCTCATTTAAAATTGGCATTTAGAGTGTTAAGGTATTTGAAGAATGCACCAGGTCAAGGAATTTCCTTTAACAAAGGGGATAACTTTGATCTTAGTGTATTTGTTGATTCAGACTGGGCCAAATGCAAAGTTACAAGAAAGTCTGTAACTGGGTATGCAGTTTTCTTGGGAAAAAGTCTTGTTTCATGGAAAAGCAAAAAACAATCTATGCTCTCTAAGTCTTCTGCGGAAGCAGAATATAGAGCAATGAATACTGTGACTTGTGAAGTTATTTGGATTCAAAAAATTCTAAATGAACTTAACATTAAAACATCTCTTCTGTTCCTATTCATTGTGATAATAGTTACGCAATTCGAGATAGCGACAAACCAGTCTTTCATGAAAAGACTAAGCATTTTGAGATTGAATTGTTTTTCTTAAGAGAAAAAGTCTCAGCTAGTGTTGTAAAAACTGTTAAGGTGAAATCTGTGGATAATGTGGCTGATATTTTTACCAAAGGTTTGAATGCTCATGAACATACTAAGTTTTGTGAAATGCTTGGTTTGTTTGATATGTACAAGGCTGAGATTAAGGGGGAATGTTCAGAAGGCTAATCTAGCCTTGTATCTTTGATGTTGGTTTCTTACCAAGTTCAGGGGCTGTTTTGGTTAAGTTGTGAAAGTATATTTGTATTGTGTTTCTTTACTTTGTTTGTGCAGGTACTTGTTCTGATAATATTGAAAGATGGAGGACTAAAAGAAGCAAAGCTGGAAGTCTCAAAGTGGTGCAACTATATAAGCTTAGTTATAGAGTTATTATACTCACTTTTCTTTTCTGCATATCATATCTGTACATCTCTCTCTACGTTGAGAGATCATTGAGTTTGTGTTTGTATCATCTTTTCTTTCTCTTGTAATTGTTTTGAACTTAAAACCAGTTACTACATTTGAAGTAGTATTCTGATGTTGTGAATAAAAGAAAAGGGGAGGTTGGTTGTATGAAATAAAACTGTTTTGATTGATCTTTGTATATATTTCCACAAGATCCTATCTTCACCCTATGTGGGACTCAAATTTAATAGTAACACCTTACATTATAAAAAGTTGACCAAAAAATGACAGTAATTTCTTGGTTTAGAAAAAAGTGAGAATTTATATAATTTGTCGACTAATTAATACATTACGTTATTTTACTAACGTAATCTAACAACTAACCACCAACATAATATTCATCTCACAAAACAAATTCTCTACGGATCACAGTATAAAACCTGGAAAAAATTGATAGTCTACCCGATGTGGGATTGCGAACACACTGCAGTACCTTGTAAAGTGTTGACCAAGATTAATACAAACAAACAAAATGAAAATCAACAAATAAACATTATTCTTTCTTGAGTAAATTACATGGATGGTCCCTGTGGTATGTCAAAAGTAACAACCTTCATCCCTCGAAGTTTGGAGTTGCACTGTTAGTCCCTAAATTGGAAAACAAATAACACCACCGGTCCATCACTTAACTAGTGTTAAGTGAGTTCCGTTATAATTTACACTTTAGCCCTTTTGGGTTAAAGACCGTTGCATCGTCTATCCTCTATAATAACGGATGTCTATTATTTAAAGTTTTTCTATTTTAGGTACGCTTTTATATGTTTTTTTTTATGTTTTCATACGTTTTTATCTGATTTCGTCTGCTTTTTTACGTTTTCGTCTGTTTTCATACGTTTTCATCCGTTTTCGTCCTTTTTTTATAAGTTTTCATCCATTTTTATACGTTTTCTTACATTTTTATCCGTATTAGTCCGTTTTTATACTTTTTCGTCCATTTTTCTTACGTTTTCATCCGTTTTATCGTTTCATCGCTTTTCCGTTTCGTCCGTTTCTTACTTTTCATACGTTTTCACGTCTTTATCATTTTTATGTTTTCGTATGTTTTTACGTTTCGTCCGTTTATACATTTTATCCGTCTTCTTAACGTTTGATCGTTTTATCCGTTTGTTCGCTTTTATACGTTATCATCATTTTCTTACTTTGTCATACATTTTTATCCGTTTTCATCGCCACCGTTTTCTTACATTCGCACGTTTCGTCAATATTTGTATGCGCTTTTTAAGTTTTCTTACATTTCATCGTTTTCATCAATTTTATACATTTTCATCCGTTTTCTCGTTTTATCCATTTTATACGTTTCGTCCGTTATTCTTATGTTTTCATCGTTTTATCCGTTTTATCGTTTCGCCGTTTTCTTACATCTTCAAACGTTTTATCCGTTTTTACGTTTTGTCCGTTTTTACATTTCGTTCGTTTTCTTACGGATAAAATGTATGAATAAGAAGATGGATAAAAGCGATGAAACACAAGAAAACGTATAAAGCGGATGAAACGTAAAAATGGACAAAACGATGACAATGTAAGAAAGCGGGCGAAACATATAAAAGCGATAAAACCTATGGAAAGCGTATAAAGCGGACGGCGGATAAAAGGTAGAAAGCGTATAAAACGGATGAAACGATGAAAACGGACGAAAATTGATGAAAGCGGATGAAAGCGTAAAACGGACGAAAACGTAAAGAAAGGATAAAGCGTGTGAAAACGATACAAGCGTAAGAAAAGCGGACGAAACCCTATAAAGCGATGAAAGCGTAAGAAAACGGATAAAATCGTATAAAACGAATGAAAACGTAAAAAACGGACGAAAACGGATAAACGTGTGAACGATAAAAGCGTATGAAATGTAAGTAAAGCGGATGAAAACGTGTAAAGCAGATTTAAAACGGATAAAACGTAAGAAAACGCCTAATAACGTGAAAGCGGATAAAAGCGTATAAAAGGGACGAAAACATAAAAACGTGTGAAAACATATAAAACGTATGAAACCCTAAGAAAAAGCAGAAAACGATAAAATGGACCAAAATGGATAAAAGCGTAAGAAAGCGTCTAAAGCGGATGAAAACGTAAGAAAAGCGGACGAAACGGATAAAATGTAAGAAAGCGATGAAAGCGGACGCAAAGCGATGAAAGCGGACGCAAACGTAAAAAGCGGACGAAATCGGATAAAACCATATAAAAGCGTACTTAAAGTAGAAAACTTTAAATTATAAACATCCGTTATTATAGAGGATAGGCGATGCAGCGGTCTTTAACCTAAAAGGGCTAAAGTGTAAATTATAACGGAACTCACTTAACACTAGTTAAGTGATGGACCGGTGGTGTTATTTGTTTACCAATTTAAGGACTACCAGTGCAACTTCAAACTTCGAGGGATGAAAGTTGTTACTTTTGACATACCACAGGGACCATCCATGTACTTTACTCTTCTTTCTTTCTTTCATATCTCATATATTTTAGGGTTAATGGCATGTAATAGCAACGTACTTTCTCATTTGTGCCATTATCAGATACGAATCCAAAAAATACCACAATAACCATCCAACTTTCAAATTTTGTTTCATTATCGATCGTACTTTCTTATTTGTTCAAATATCGATCTGAACTTTAAAAAATACCACAATACCCATCCAACTTTCAAATTTTGTTCATTATCAATTTTTTTCTTCATATTTTCATTATCATCGCAAATTATTTTTCATTATCATTTTGTTTTATTTACTTTGTGTATGTCGATTTGGTCCATCTTAACTTCTTTCGAAGAATGAATCCATCCCGAGCCTCGATACACAATATTGAGTTTGTGGATCTCATAAGCAAAAGAACCGAATTGGGATCTTCGGAGGGGGGGCATGTCGCTAGCGGCAAAAGTCTTGTAACTATCATCGTGATATCATCATGGAAAATGTGAGAAGTGTAGTTATATTTACGCTAGTTGCAAATAACGAATCACCGATAATGAAACAAAATTTGGGTTCGTGTCGATAATTAAACAAAATTTAAAAGTTGGATGGGTCTTGTGGTATTTTTTTGGTTTTGGGTAAAGGGTATTCCACCGGTAAAATATATTTATTTTTATTTTTTTTGTTCGTGTCGATAATGGCACAAATGAGAAAGTACGTTGCTATTATCGTTGGTTTTATGGATATAAATTAGTAGGCGTGAGTTAGGATCGAACTCGAGACTATGGGATTGCACGCTTTACGTATGAGAATTTAAAGTTAATAATTAAATATAAGCGTTGTATTTATTTATTTATTAAACGAAATAACTAACGGACGTTAAGTAATTAATGTAATGGACCAATGGGCGTTAAAGGTATTTGGAAAAGGACTTAATTGCAAAGTTGGGAAGGTTCCGAATCCTATGGGATATCCAAACCGATCGGCCAAAGAGAGAAAGAAGGAAAGAAAACCAACTTGTTCACCAAGTTTGCTTGGGTATATAAACAAGGCTAGGGTTTTATTTTCCATCTCTTGTGCTCATTGCTAAACCCTAAAAATTGTTTTGTGTGTTTTCTTGTCCAAACCGATCGTACAACCCTTGTGGGTGTCGATCCATTACTTTTCCACAAACCAAGTTATTTGTTTGATAAAACTAGCATTACTTTAATTCGGTTTAGTGCGTGTGTACAAGAACATAGTAATAACATACTTTGTTATTATCTTGGATTGAATTACAAAGCGGTGAGGGTAATTCACATAATCCTATAAACCCTAATTAGGGTACATCCTAATTGCTAGTTTGTGGATTTGATTCTTGTTCGGCTAGAATCAAGAAAGGTACGCATATTCTTGTTTATGTTAATTAATTATTCGTTAATCTTTCCTATACGCTTCCGCACTTGCTTTGATGTTTTGTGATTATTTATTGATTGTCATGTTATATAATTCCAACAGTGGCATCACGAGTCATTGTTTTTAATGAGTAATTAATTACATAAATGCGTAATAAAACATATAATTGTATGATGTTTGATATGTTTGATCTAGGGTTTATGTTTTATTTATGTTTTGGTCGATTTTTTTAATTAATGGGCGTTCCCTATTTTTTTAGATCGACACGTGTATAAATTTTAGGGTTTTGAAAATTGTTTGCTAACCTTATTAAAACCTAGAATTAATACATAACTACGTGCTTAATTCATGAATAATTTGTTATGTGTCATGGAATTTTAAATGCGATCTTGTGACTATTTGTATAATTGTTATGATGTATCCATGATTATACATGCATGTTAGTCATGGATAAGTTGCTTTGATATTGTTTAATTGTTATGACATATTTATTTACGATAAATCTTGAATTGGGGAAGACTCCAATTATAATATATTAATGAATCAATTATGTGCAATTTGGTATAATTTAATTAAGGGTTTATGCAATCGATTCATCGATGTATGTGGTTCACTTTCTATTGTTGGAGTGAAAACCCTAAATTAATATATACATTAATTTAACCTAGATATTGATTATTAATAGGGTTTTATCGAATAAGTTGCATGTGGCTACTTGTTTACACGTATAAATTGTTTATTATGCGCATTATTTTTAGTAGTTTATTTTTATTTGTTACTTGTTTGTTTATTATGTTAGACAGTTTTAAGCAAAGGGTAATTTTGAATAGAAAAATAATACGGACTAAACAATGGCAAATTTTGATTTGTTTTGGAAGAGTTAAGTTTTCAATAGTTTAATTGATTGGTGACTTTGGTACAATGGTGAACGACTCACCCATTAGAATGAACTATAAAGGGGTTATTAAGAAGTGCGCACAATCACTGAAAGGATGTCTAAGGTTATGCTTTTGCGCTTACACGGTCCTCGCCCTCTGTAAGTTCGAATGGAGCTACTTAGTAAGCCATAAAGTACAAGCTCATCTTAAGGCGAATTAGTTTTAATTCCATGCGCCACTTGGTGGTAATTATCCGAAACACTAAGTGTTTACACTTATGCAAAAGTACGGTATAATGGATGATAATTAACACTAAATTCCTTGATTGGTGAACCCAATACCTCAATCAAAACTTTGATAATTTGATCTTTATGAATTGGTAATAAAAGTTTTTTTATTAAAATTATGCTACAAGATGAATGCATGACATCTTTGTACATATTTGATTTGACCACATAAAATCAAAACTAGTACCCTTTTAAATTAAGAATGTGCCATCTAATTAAAAGGAACACTTGAAGTTGCAATTACGTCATGGCGGTACTTGGCTAGATTGTGATGGAGAGGTAAATCTCTATGTAAAGTCGGACCTTACATGGACATATTTGCGTTCTTTAAGTTAGACACTTAAGTTGAGTAGGAAGTGAGACACGGACTCAATGACATAAGATGGGATGAAACATGTTTATATTTGCAATAGCGTTGGAAAATATAAATCCCATAATGATCTAGGAGTTGGAAATTGTTTGCCAATTAATGTTCGAATGATTACCTTATTATATATTTTCGTTACTAGCGGATCAACTGATGTAATGGAACTATGATAATTTGGATCCTAGTTTTCGAGAAAATTCTATGGTTATATGAATATTACCTTGGGTATTTTATTTTCTTTAAAAGTTTAATTATCGAAAATACTAAAATTGAATTTTGCTAATTCTTTAAATGTATTAATGCAACATTAAACCGTAAACGTAGGTTATTCCTGTGTTGGTAAAATTGATCTACACCTGTAAGGGTTTTAGTAGAGTCAACGTTACTAAAAGAATAAACATAGTCCTCTTTTCACGCGAAAGAGTGAGATTCAACCCTATTCCTTTTCATGAATGAAGAAAGGTATGATAGGACAATTAGAATTGTCTAAATTCTAAATACATAACTCGTAAGCAAATTTTAATAGTTAAGAAAATTACATATTTACGAGTTATTAAATTAGAAGCTAGACTAATTCTTGTATAATTGGTAAAAGACAAACTAGCATATTTTATCTAGTTGTTGTGCTTTGACCATTTAAAAGTACTACTTACAATTGTTGGAATAGTAGAACTATTAAGAAAGAAATTGCATGCCCAATTTTTCAAGTTAATAGCATTGATGGATAAATTCATCATCTACATAGTAGAATACATTCTTTTAAGTACATTTGTAATTGTTATGTATGGACTTTCTCAAAGGTGTAGGAAGTAAATAATACACTATTTTCTTTCACTGGTTAATGAAACACTTACAATGTTGTCAAATCTAGTGGGAGTGTTGTGTTCTTATTACTTAATAAGGAATTAATGTAATGATCTCTTATTCGATTGGGAGTTACAAGCTTTGTCATCTTGGTAGCAACCAGCATTATCTCTAGAATGTCTTAAGATAATTACTTTCCACTTGTAGACACTTATGTTTTCAAGGATAGTCATGAACGTTTCCTTATTAGACAATGAAGTGGTTCTACATCTACTAGTCATGCTAATATCAATGACACAATCATATTAGTCACATAAACAAACATATGTCGTGTTGTTTATACGCTACATGATGTTGTTCCATGCACAAGTGGGAGAAATCTATATTGTGTGCAAGGTACAACATATAAGTATATGATTTAACGGATTCTCTTGTTGCAAGGAAAGAGACTAACGTTCTAATATAACTTGAACATATCTAATTCAAGAAACACTTGGTGTTGCAATTTCGTCATGTGAGAACTTGGCGAGATAGCAACAACAAAGTAAATCTCTATGTGAAGTCGGACCTTGCATGGACATATTTGCGGTTTCTAAATTAGACAAGTATTTAGAACATGTGTCAAAATGATATATAAGACTACTTCAAATTAAATATTTGTGTATTATTAGAATGACATAAAATTAAATGAAGTAATCTAATCCTACTTCAATTTGTTTATTTATGTATTTTGGAATGACATAAATGAAAAATAATGTAGTCCTACATTATGAAGTAAAATAAATTAACTTGAAATTACTATTGAAACCAAGAGTTGTGTTCATAATTACTTTAGTTAAACATGTTTATAATTCATTGTAAAGACATAAACATAAAGTCTTTTAAGACTTATAATAAAGTAAGACGTTAACTTGTTATGTTTTTTAATTAAGACATATACAAGAAGTCATTGAGTTGATCAATGATTTATAACGTATAATGGGATTATAACAGTTTATGTTTCATATGAAGTGACTTGGTTAAAAGGTACTTGTGTTATAAAGCATGTAATTGGCTTGGAAAGTCTATTATACCATTAAGTTGACTTAGTTGGTAAATAGGTAAGCCAAAAGGAATATGTTTATCTTATATATTGTTAGATTGTCTTACAATATTAATTCTAATGAATACCACAAGTTGATGGTATGTTCAGTTAGGAGAATCAAACTCCATTTGATTTGTTTGATTCATGATAACCATAACTTCTTTCTTAAAAGTAAAAAGGTTAGAAAATTGAGTATGGATTGAATATACTCAATATGACTCCAACCTAGAAGATTAATAAAACACCATTTCATTATGGAATGTGATGAATCACATTAAGTTTTAAAATTGAAGATTCGAATTTGTTAAACTACTTATGAATAGGTTGTTAACAAACTTAAGTCGGGAATTATCAATGTGTATTTGTAATGTCCCAAAAGAGAACAATGTAGTTTTGCTCTAAGCGCTAAGTATATATAGATAGTCTATATATTACAAAAGGCAAGTGGGAGTTTTTTATCTTGAAAGATAAAATTACAAGATATATAATCTTCTAAAACACACTAGTAAATATCATGATGAGGTTAGACATGTAAATGATAGACCTCAAGATGATGGAATTTTCATTCATAGATGCAAGGATATCTCATATATTTGATTTATATCTTTGAGAAGAACATGAGTTCTGGGATTATAGTAAACCCGATAATCATTATGATGGATTACCAAATATTGAATTGGGTAAATTACTCATACTATGAATGTTAAAGATGCTGTCCATAAAGATAATCAATTTTGGAAATTTGGCTTATTTTAATAGTTAGACTAGAGAATGGAAATGAGTTTATTCAAAGAGATGAAAAACCCTAGTGGTTTGAATTTCTATGTAGAAATCATATGAACAATATTGTACACATATTTAATGCATGTTTTATGACAAGATTATTAATCATATTTAAGCAATTAATTGTGATTGAACATTCTTTCCTAAGACACATTAAATATATAAAGATGATAATTGTCATACTTGTTTTCATTAATATGAAATATGACAATGGAATATCAAAACTCTTTCTTGAGAAATTACTTGAGCGAGGACGGTAAGTAATTGAAAGGTTTTTAATTCATATAATCTTTGAAAGTGTCTGAAGTGCAAATAATTCATGAATGGATAAATGCATGCATCTATGAAATTATTCTTATGATTAATTATTAAATCCCATTTTCGATTTATAATTAAAATAAGATAAACTTTAAGTATTCCTGAAAGCTAGTGGGAGTATTATGTTAAGTTTTTTAAATCTTATATGTTGTATAACATATAGGAAGTAACATTCTCTGTAAACTAAATGTTAAGTCTTAGACTGGAATGAAACTTCATTTGTAAGATTTAAGAATTAAAACATACAACCTTGGAATATATGTTTATTATTAATAAACATGTGCAGTAAAATAAATGATTCTAATAAAACATGATATATCATTTGAGAAATGGATAAATATCTTTTGACAAGATAGAACATAAATGAAATCTAAGTTTGACATGTAGATTCATCATGTACATCATGTTGTGTGTTAAAATTGTTGTATCATTCTTGAATAAGAAGTGATTTGACAACATTGATATCTAACTAAAAGTTATTAGATAACTTGTATAATGAATATTCTAAAAGAATTACATCCTCAGCTTGGAATTGCTCCTAGATTCTATGGATGAACAATATGTCAAATGTTGAGAAAATTGTCATCAGCTTTAAACTTGAAAGTTAGGAAAGCATCAAACATTACACAATAAGATATTAAAGTTTACGGAATTTTAATGAGCACATTGTTGTTTGTATACAATGATGCTGGTTTAATTGAGATGACACTCAATACTAGTCATGGTAGGATTTCATCCTTGATAATGACCATGTGAACTAGTTGTGCTACTAAGGCTTGATTGCATTATACATTAAAAGAATAAGAATACTTTAAGCTTAAAAATGTTTGAAAGTTTAATTATCATAAATTGGTGATAGAGGATGTCACACAATTTATGAATTATTATGTGGATTGATGAATGCACACATACAAGGACTTCATTAATTGAATTCTTGAAATAAGTATTCTCAAAATTACGATAGATCAAGTTGGTTGATTTATGCCTTGTCAACAAGTATGATTGTCATTACTTGAAGCATAATTCATCAACTGGAATTTTCATGCATTGATCTATTTGGTATTTGGATAAGGGATGTTAAACAATTATTATAATAAATCAAATACTTGGTACGATTGATTTTATAATATATTGTATCCTATATTTGCATGTTTAATCCGTGAATAAATTTATTTATTCTAAATCGTCCGTTGTCAATTAATGATATGGGAATATCATTAAACTAAGACAAATCTGAGAGATATGGTAGAATATACTTGAAAGTATATTGATGAGAATGCATACCAATTTCAGATGATATTGAATGGATTGAATATAGGACTTATCCCAACTACATAATTTACTTTGTGGATATTGTTATAAGTAAATTATGAATAGTTATCCTCGGACTTGAGATTCCGGATAAGTGTCATGAATGTAGTGCACTTTTGTGGAACAACTTAACGCTATCGTGAATCGGTAGTCATAAGGGTTGTTTCTGAAGAGTTGCAAAGTTCATGGGTTATTCTCGTAGTCAAGATAGAATTTGTTCCTTCAAATTTATTTTGGAGTTTAATACTGCTGGGCCCCTCGTAGGGTTGACAAGATGTTTGCATGGCCATGCCCAAAGTTCTCCCATGAATATGTTCAGAAGATTTGGTAATCTTGCTCAATCACTAATAACGAGGAACAGAATGGTTAAATAAAGAATGACTTAATTCCATATATTTATTTAACATGGTATTAGAAACAAAGGATAATAATAATGAGAAATCATTAAAAGGTTTTCGGGAGCCTTGCTCGAGTTGTACTAGAGGCATCGAAGTGTTGCTAGGCGCTAACGAATGTGATCACTCTATTAAGATATATCCAGTGGGAGCTGTTGGTTTTATGGATATAAATTAGTAGGCGTGAGTTAGGATCGAACTTGAGACTATGGGATTGCACGCTTACGTATGAGAATTTAAAGTTAATAATTAAATATAAACGTTGTATTTATTTATTTATTAACGAAATAACTAACGGACGTTAAGTAATTAATGTAATGGACCAATGGGCGTTAAAGGTATTTGGAAAAGGACTTAATTGCAAAAGTTGGGAAGGTTCCGAATCCTATGGGATATCCAAACCGATCGCCAAGGAGAGAAAGAAGGAAAGAAAAACCAACTTGTTCACCAAGTTTGCTTGGGTATATAAACAAGGCTAGGGTTTTATTTTCCATCTCTTGTGCTCATTGCTAAACCCTAAAAATTGTTTTGTGTGTTTTCTTGTCCAAACCGATCGTACAACCCTTGTGGTGTCGATCCATTACTTTCCACAAATCAAGTTATTTGTTTGATAAAACTAGCATTACTTTAATTCGGTTTAATGCGTGTGTACAAGAACATAGTAATAACATACTTTTATTATTATCTTGGATTGAATTACAAAGCGGTGAGGGTAATTCACATAATCCTATAAACCCTAATTAGGGTACATCCTAATTGCTAGTTTGTGGATTTGATTCTTGTTCGCTAGAATCAAGAAAGGTACATATTCTTGTTTATGTTAATTAATTATTCGTTAATCTTTCCTATACGCTTCCGCACTTGCTTTGATGTTTTGTGATTATTTATTGATTGTCATGTTATATAATTCCAACAATTACATGCCATTAACCATATATTTTATCGGTTTTATCTTTAATCATTTCATCACTCACTCAAATTTTATAAAAATTTGAGTGTGACGCGTACAGGTGGTCGGATTTGAGTGTGCCATGCCATTTAGTTACGGGAGTAGAGGTGGGACGACTAGTATAGAGGAGGAGTATGGTGGGAATGGAGGTGGGAGAGTTTGGGTTGAGGTGTTGGATGCGGTTGATGTTATTAGCGGGAGTTTATGCGGATGGGGGTGATGGCGGTGTTAAAGGTGGAGGACAGTCCGGTGGGACTATCTACGTGAAGGCGCGGAAAATGTAATGGTCACTTTTTGTATCTATTATTTTACATTTGTTTTGTTGGTGTTTTCTTACGTTTGTCTTATACCGTGTTAGGCATACAATCATTGAGGATTTCTTTACATGAAAACGTACGTGTTACTTGACCGTTCAAGGGCAGTGGGTGTAAACAATGGCTGACGTTAGATAGATAAAAATATGATCTAACTGTTGTATATCATTTTATGTTTGTTATCACCGCTAGGGTCGAAAATTGCTTATATCTAACGCCTGTGAATCATTTTTGGTTTCTTAGAGATGTGTTGTCCTTCTCATTAGCTATTCTAGACGTCTTATCACTTTTTACATTATTAGTGAAAATAGAGTTAATTTGTTACATGTATCTGAATACGTATTTGGCTAGAAATTTTATATCTCATATCACTACAAGAAAAAGGAGAACTGGCTACGAACAAAATCCTGACGACACCATGTCGTAGGGAAAAGACACTAAACGACAAAATAAGGGGTTGAATGAGACTAAAATGCCTTGAATTTTTTAGGCAATAAAATGCCTACGACATGTCGTAGGCATTTTAGTGGTCAAATTTGACTTTTAATATTTCATCCATCTTTTGGGCGGCATTTTTTCCCGCTTCTATATCCCTACGACATGTCGTCGGTAAAATAAAATCATGCAATTATTTGGGTGATTAACGTTTGATTAGTGTTGATTAATGTTGTGGTTTGTTATTTCCCTACGACATGTCGTAGGTATTATTAATCGCTTTGTATTTTAATAAATACCTACGACATGTCGTAGGCATATATTAGCACTTTTGGCGGTATTTTTCCCGCCTTTTGTTTCCCTACGACATGTCGTAGGCATATATTTCGCTAATTACTTTTACATTACAAGTCGATAAACGTCTAATATTAGTGCGTACGATTTACATTTCAAACATCAAAACGAACGAAGTACATTACAACTCGATAAAAGTTTAAACATCAAAGAGTCAAATCAAACGACGTTTTACGAGAAGTATACCATAATTAAAGTCGAAAAGCGTCTAATATTAAAGCGCACAAATTACATTACAGATCTATAAAGGTTCAAACATCAAAGCGTACAAATTAAATTACAAACCGATACGAGTTTAACCATTAAAGCATACGAATTACTCTAAACCAAGTTTTTCCATGTCATCATAAAGGTCGTGAAGTAGTGCGGTTGAATGAAATGTGTGGTTCTCGGGATGCATATACATTTCAACTGTTTTCTCGAGTACTTTTATCTTTCCTTTCAATTTGATGCAGTTTGAGCACTCCGCATTTCCAGGACTCGATGTTGAAGGTCCTACAGAGTAAATTGGAGTTCTCGAAGGTCCTGTGGAATGAGTAGTAGGCGTTGAAGCTCCATGAGAACCGGTCATTAGACGGAGTCTTTCCTCCTTCCATAAGAAAAAATCACATCCATAATCCATTGACCCCGGCTGTTAAAGAGTAACGAAAATTATTTTTAGCAACTAACCTACTTATCTACAAAATACACACACAAAATATGTAATTATTCACCTTTGATGAAGCACATGCATAGTAAAGTTTACCACGGGTGTCACGTTGATGCAATTCTCGCAAAACTACATCTCCTTTTCCACAACGACACACAAAAGCTTCAAATGGTGCCATCTTCATGATAACAGTGTTATCTTTCGGTGGCTGTGATGATAAGAGTAAGTAATGTGTTGGTGATTGTGAGGATAAGATA
Source organism: Chrysanthemum lavandulifolium (assembly GCA_022545495.1). Classification (NCBI taxonomy): domain Eukaryota; kingdom Viridiplantae; phylum Streptophyta; class Magnoliopsida; order Asterales; family Asteraceae; genus Chrysanthemum; species Chrysanthemum lavandulifolium. Next base: position 314,711,788 of record CM040238.1, read on the forward strand.
GTAATGTGTTTGTGAGGATTATAAGAGAATTAGACCTGCTTTTATTGTAAAAAAATAGCCTTTTAGAGAGAAATTTTGGAGCCAATTTTGTGAGGATAAGATTTAGCCTGGTGTCATGTACATAACATGTCATGTATATCCATAGCATCTCGACTTATCCGTTAAACATATCATGTATGTCCATACCATATCGACTCATCCGTTTAACATGTCATGTACATCCAGAGCATCTTGACTCATCCATTTAACATGTCATGCATATCCATAATATCTTGACTCATCCGTTTAACATGTCATGGATATCCATAACAACTCGACTCATCCGTTTAACATGTTATGCATATCCATAACATCTCGACTCATCTGTTTAACATGTCATCGATATCCATAACAACTGGACTCATCCATTTAACATGTCATGTATATCCATAACATCTCGAATCATCCGTTTAACATGCCATGCATATCCATAACATCTCGGCTCATCCGTTTAACATGTTATGCATATCTATAGCATCTCGACTCATCTGTTTAACATGTCATCGATATCCATAACAACTCGACTCATCCATTTAACATGTCATGTATATCCATAACATCTCGAATCATCCGTTTAACATGCCATGCATATACATAACATCTCGGCTCATCAAATTAACATGTCATGGATATCAATAACATCTCGACTCATCCGTTTAACATGTTATGAATATCCATAACCTATCGACTCATTCGCTTAACATGTCATGCATATCCATAACATCTCGGCTCATTCGTTTAACATGTCATGTATATCCAAAACATCTCGACTCATCCGTTTAACATATTATGCATATCCATAACATATCGACTCATCCGTTTAACATGTTATGCATATCCATAACATATCGACTCATCCGATTAACAGGTCATGCATATCCATAATATCTTGACTCATCCGTTTAACATATCATGGATATCCATAACATCTCGACTCATCTGTTTAACATATTTTGTATATTCATAACATATCGACTCATCCATTTTAACATGTTATGTATATCCATAACATATTAAATAAAAGTATTTAATTCTAAATAAAATTATTTAATTATAAATAGAATTATTTAATTTTAATTTTTTATTATATATAAATCTATTAATTTTATAAATGTATTAAGTTTAAATTAAATTAGTTACTTTCATAAAAAAAGTATTAACTTTTAATTATATATTAAATAAAACTATTTATATTAAATTAAATTTTTTAATTCTATAAAAGTATTTAATTTTATTTTTAATTATGAATTAAATAAAAGTTTTTATATTAAATAAAATTTTTAAATGCCTACGACAAGTCGTAGGGATTTATTTCCATAAAAATATTCGTGCATCCCCCCAAAATTTTCATTACCCCGCCAAAACAGAAAACGACAAAAAAAAAAATATATGTTACCTACGACATGTCGAAGGTAAATGTCGTAGGTATATTAGAAAAGCTCAAAAAACCAGATCTGGTCTAACACTTAACAAAAATAAAAAAATAAAAAAAATGAAAAGCTCCATCTCCACCACTGCACCACCATCTGCACCACTACACCACCATCTCCTCGCTACACCAACACCGCCATCTCCACCACTACACCACCAGCACCACCACTACACCACCTCAGTCGATCCACCATCTCCACCACTACACACGAGCACCACTGTGCACATTCCCTCTTCCCCTCTCCCATTTAATTCTATCCTCTATCCCTCTTTCATTTAATTCTCTTCTCTTATTTGATTCTCCCATTTAATTCGAGTACAGGTTAATATGATTTTTATTATTATTATTATTTTTTTTCTTCAAATTTTGTTAATTTTTTGATTTTTGATGTTTTTGATTTATGTTATATGTTACTGAGTTTGTGTGTGTGTGTGTATGTTTTTTTTCTTTCTTTTTTTTTGTTTTGACAGAATTGGACTTGATGAGCTGAGAACCCGAGAACCTAAAGCCGAGACAAAGACTAAGGTAAGATCCGACAGGTTAATATGATCCACCATCTCCACCACTACACACGAGCACCACTGTGCACATTCCCTCTTCCCCTCTCCCATTTAATTCTATCCTCTATCCCTCTTCCATTTAATTCTCTTCTCTTATTTGATTCTCCCATTTAATTCGAGCACAGGTTAATATGATTTTATTTTATTTATTTATTTTTTAAGATTTTGTTAATTTTTTTATTTTTGATTTTTGATGTTTTTGATTTATGTTATATGTTACTGAGTTTTTGTGTGTGTGTGTGTGTGTGTGTTTTTGTGAATTGGACTTGATGAGCTGAGATTCCGAGAGCCGAAAGCCGAGACAAAGACTAAGGTAAGATCCGACAAGTTAATATGAGGTGTCTTTTTTTTTTAATAATAGAGTTGGACCTGAGCTTATGATTTTTTTTGACACAGTTGGACCTGAGCTGGGAACCCGAGAGCCGAGACAGCCGAGACAAAGACTAAGGTTATATGCAATCCCAAACACCCTCCTAATTATCTTCTACAAAGTTGCTTGGATTGTTGGTATTTTTGCAAGTACAGTAGTTCAGGTACTTTGTTGAATTAGTTAAATGCTCACCCCTCTTTAAGTCTATGCAAATAGGTGCACGACTTGCACCACCTTCACCAGTAGGTTGCGCAAATAAGTCAAATGAGAAGCACAACTTGTTTGTGTTTGTTCGAGGCCAACGCAGCCAACAAGGGTGGTTTTGTTGTGCTTCTGGTATAATAGCTAGATACCACAAGAGTGGTGTTTTGTTTGTTTGGTCCTCGGCTGGAAATACCACCCAAATAGGGGGTTTATTTTCGCGTGTCACAGCCCCATCAATGGCCATTTGTTTGCTGTAACGCAGCCCCAACAGGGGGTGTTGGTTCTGCATGTTTTCAGCCCAACATGGGCGTTTATATCTGCTTATTTCAACCCCAAAAAGGGTGCGTTTTGTTGCTGATTTTTCTGCACAAAAACTGCATTTTGAGCTGTTGATTTCAGCCCCTAAAGGGTGCGTTTTGTTGCTGATTTTTCTGCCCAAAAACTGCATTTGGAGCTGCTGATTTCAGCCCCTAAAGGGTGTGTTTTGTTGTTTATTTTTCTGCACAAAGGGTGCACTTGGGAGCTGCTGATTTCAGCCCCAAAAGGGTGCGATTCGTTGCTTATTTTATGCACTTAGGGTGTGCTTGGGTTTGCTTATATGGTTTACCAACACAAACCACTTAGGGTGTTTAGTTTTGCTTGTTTCCAGCCCACGCCACAAGGTGTTGGGTTTGGTTTAGTTAGCCCACACCGAAAGGTGTTTGTTTTATTTATTTCAACCCTCAAAATACAACTTGAACATGTTCACTTATCCAAATAAGTAAATAACACAAGACGGGCCAACTGTCATAATCACATTAGCCCTTAAACACAATCAGGTGTAATCGGCTAATCTGCCGTGTGGTCTTGTATACATACAAGTATAACATAATTGCATTGCAATGGCCTTTTGGTTAGGCGCTACGGGAACAGCAAGCATGACAGGAAGCGCGATTACTTTACGAGCCAAGGTGGGGTTGATTCTGTGGATGAGATTCGAAGACGCCATCCTCCGAACGTAAAGCCGTCTGAATGGGAGAAGCATATCCAGTTCTACCTCGAGGAAGGGAACCAACTTCGAGCCAAGACGAATGCAGAGAACAAGAAAACGAACAAGGTCCATAGCCGCCACGGATCTCGCTCGTTGGCCGTATCTCGACATGAATATGTAAGACACATTTTGATTATTTTACATATTGTTCATTATATACATGGTATTTGATTTTTCGTTTTAATTTGTTTCATTTATATGCATATGTATATACGGTTTGAGAACAATGAGACCCACGAGTTCCTTCTCTCATCAGAGCTTCTATGACTCGCGTTGCAAGGGGTGAATGGTTGCGGGCGATGCCCGCGTTCAATACGTATGTATTGTTTTTTTTGAAACACGAAATTTAATGATTTATTGAAACATAATCTAGTAACCCGACTAATATATTGATTTTCTCATTCTTTTTCAACTACACTGGAAGAGATGATCCGCCTGCGCGATCTTGGAGTAAATACGCCTACCGGGGTCGCCTACACAGAGGAGCAGATACTTGGCATGGTTCTGAAGGGCAAGCAGAGGGGCCACATAGCTGGAAGGGGCCCTGTGTTACCCGGACGTAGCGATTATATATAAGTGTTTACGCCATTTTGGCCGTTATAAGTTGTTTTTGAATATTGGAATTTGGAATTGGTTGCATACAGGTTTTGGTAGATTTTCTCAGGAAATATTTTCGAAAAAAATGGAAACCATTGTCAGGACATTTGTCGATGCGATTCGACATAATTCCCTACGACATGTCGTAGGGACAAAAAGAATCTAATTTTATTTTTTTTATTATGCCTACGACATGTCGTAGGTATAATATAAGCATACATTGTTGGGTTTTATTATACCGACGTCATGTCGTCGGTATAATAACAGAAATATTCTTTTGTACTAAGTATACGTAGACGACATGTCGTAGGTATAATAAAAGATAACGATTAATTAATTAATCAAAGTGATTAATTATCTTTATTATCATGTCGTAGGGAAATATATAGCCGAAATTACAAAACCATTGATCAAAAAGAGTGTGGGCCCCACCTTGTCGTAGGGGAATGTCGTCGGCACAGTAATCGCAGACGGGGCATTCTCGACAAGTGAATGCCTACGACATGTAGTATGGATTTTATTATCCATACGACAAGTCATAGGGACTAGACAAAAAACGTCGACCGGAAAAGTGATGTTTGGTCTAGTTTATGCCAAACATAAAGTTATTTTCATTATCAGCCAACAAGGAAGTTCAAAATCCCCCCATCTCTAGTTTATTAATTTCCATACTTGATTTCCTTTTAGATGGTTTCACATGCAACTTGTTAACAAATAATCCGACTGACTTCCTGTTTCATTGCAGTATTTTTATGTTCAAGGAACACTTAGTTTGTCAAATACGGTCGTTTAAGCTTTGATCTTCCTCGTGGTGCTGTCTCTCGGAGTTTAAATTATTGCAGAAGATCCTTCACTGAGTGATTCAGTAATTAAGGTAAGTGTAAGGTATTATATATGAATCCAGTTGGATGTTATAAGTTGTGTTAATGTGATTGATTAAATAAAGTTTTGTCCGAGTTCTTAAATATTTTTTGTTTTGAAAATTTTAAATGAAAAATAAAGAGTAATATATTCTGTTTATAACAGAATTATGCAAAGTCCATTGTCGTCCAGCGGTTAGGATATCTGGCTTTCACCCAGGAGACCCGGGTTCGATTCCCAGCAATGGAACTTTTTAATGTTTTTTAAGCTTTTTTTTTTTAAATGTGTTTTATCATTAATGCAGAATTTTTATAATGTTTTAAATCACATTTTTCAGCTACTTTGTTTGGGTTAAGTGGAATCAGGCCATTGCAACACGGAAGTGTGGCTTCGATATCGGGATCTATATAGCTAGAATGTTTTGTCATTTTGAATTAGACAATCTTCATTCACTCTAGTTCGTCTTCACTTGAGACGAAACATGAACTATTTTACTGTTACATAATGATGGGTAATATAAGTTCCAAGTTAAGCTCTTGAAAAATCTGAACAATCTCACATAAGTAACAATCTCGCATTGGTAAAGCCAGTTTTCATTTTGCTATTTTGTTTTGTATCTTGAGACTGCAGGTTCTAGTTGGTTCTGTTAAGTTTCTTGAAATTACAGATTCTAGTTTGTTTTGTATCTCGAAATTACAGCTATTTTGTTTTGTTTTGGATTGATAAGTGTCTGGACAATATATTTATGTAAATATGATGATTTCATCCAGAAAACGTCACCTGCCTAATATCCTTTCTGTTAAGTAATGCTTCTCAAATAAGTGAGTAACAAATGAACCACACACCGATTTGACACGTTAAGAGTATTTCTTTAATTAAGACAAGTCAAAACCAAATGATATTAGTTTCTTTTTCTAAACAAAAAAAAGTGAGAATTTACATAAGTTAGTGGCAGCTATGATATCACCCGTCACATGTGATAACAAAACTAGCAACCAACACAATACTTTATCTCACAATGCCAACTTGCTGCAAAAGACAGTAAACCAAGTAAATACTTCAACCGTCGCCCGATGTGGCATTGCAATCAGTCGATGTAGGAATAAGAATGCAAACATACTTCGTTCATGACTTCAAAGCTGTTTGGAACACGTAAAAAATTGTTACAGATGTGTGTGATTCTATTTTAATTTTATTATACGAGGTTAATATTTGTTGTAACTGTTTATGGAAACATTGTACAAAAGCATTAACTTCAAAGCTCTTGAAAATCTAAACCTGCATTGGTAGAATTGGGTTCTTATTCCATTCATTTGTTTTTGTTCTTCCTATTATAAGCTTTAAAAGAAGTATAAGCGTCATTGTGATTTTGATGAAGATATATAATTAATGATGGTCTCGACTTAGGATCCGTAGTCGTCCAATGCGACAACATTATTGGATCATTATGATACTCTCATGGTCACGGGTTATGCACCTCAGAGGTGGGATTGGAAACTTTTTTTGGTTAAAGAGGTTGTACCCGGTGAATATATTAATATGAAAATAAGCTGAAATAGAAACGAGGAATCTCATAATCATGTGCACATGATGTACTTCTTGGGATCAAATACTTTCAGTGAACCTTGGCATCTTCCTCGTTCCATTTTAGAGAAAATAGTTGAAATAGTATATGAAGATGCCTTAAATAGATTTGCCAAGGAGATCATCAGTTTAGCAGCTTGTCAGTGCCTATCCATTTTCCTGGACATGGCTGCAGTGGTGTCACAAAAAGAAAATACATCGAGTGCGTGAGTTTGTTAGAACAGAGTATGATCATGCGTGCATGCGTTCATGTCGTTCCAGTGCCCTGTATGAGGGGCTTAAGGTCTCTGCAACTTCAGATATGATGCTGGCATATGTGGATTTTTACCTTGGTGGAGATGAGAAGCGAGACGCCCTTCCTCTTCCACTTCATCAAATATTTCCCCTTTCTTTAGTTTTTGGTGGATATGGAAGTTACTTGGCTCCTTTTGTTCTTCATAGTGACAATAATTTAACGAGCCTTATGGGATTGGAAACTTGATAGCAAGTAAAGTGGAACATAACACCTTTTATTCTCAATTACGGGATGTTATTAAACCTCACTTTTGGATGCAGATTGGAAATTGGTTAAATACTTCGTTATAGTATGACATGTTGTGTACTCAATGCCCTTTATATCGTTATGTCTCGCCAAGGGATGTCGCTAGAGAAGGGTATAACTTGCGTACATGTGTGGTGACATTATTGTAAAGCGTTGCTTGGGCGGCCTACTTTATGGCTCTCGAAATCCCTTAATTGCTCATTCGACTCCTACTCTCACGGACAAGGAAGATTGCATGTGGTGGCTCGATATAAATGGTAGTCGGATTGAGTACTCGGTGAAATGTGCTTGGGAGGCTTTAAGACCATGTGACCTTGATGTCTCTGGTGCGATATTGTTTGGTTTTCCCATTGCATCCCCCGCCATAATTTTTTAATTAAATAAACGTGTTTTCAAACCTTTCTTAAATTCAAATACAATTTCAATCACACACTTGCAAACCAAACGGGTCCTAAGTCACTAATAGACAAAACTATACACCAACTTAACAATTTTCTTCTTTTTTAAATTAAGACAATTAAGTCAAAAGCAAAAGATACTTTAGTTATTTAATTAAGTAAAATATAAAAAAACAATGAAATTGTATAAATTGCTAGACATCTTGTCAGCAAGATTGTTTTCATCAATCAACAATGTTGAGTAAGAAAGCCACCAACAGTACACTCATCTTACAAGTGCAACTCTCTAGAAAAGCAAAGTAAATAACCAAGTACATATATATATATATTTTTTTTTTTGATAAAAAGGAAGGAATATTATTCCATATTAGATAAGATTACATCTTTAGTCATCCATACATTCGCACAACTTGGAACACTACCGACTAAGATAAACTCATTAGAACAACTCAACGCCAAAGAAGCTTAACCAAGTACATATTTGAAACTGCATTTGATGTGGGATTGCAAAACAAACTGTAGTTGCAAATGTTGCAAAAATATATAAAAACAAAATCACACTAATCAAATCACCAAATAAATAAACACTATTCTTTCTTTACTTTTTTCATATCTCATTCACTCAATCTTTTAATTATTTCAAATTTTATAAAAATTAAATGACTCATAAACACATTCACTACTTTATAAGCACACTACCCTCACTAATCACAAATTATTATTATTTTTTTTAAATTGAGACAATTAAGTCAAAAAAAAAAATATTTAAGTTAAAAAACTTGAGAAGTTATATAAACTGTTAGTTTGCATCAAGGTTATAAAAGGCGTGAGGCGTGCCGTGGCGGCATGAAAATGATTTTTTTCTAAAATGGTAATTTTCTATCAAGTAATAAGAAGAATACACGTTGGTTTTGTGCTCTTTTTGTATATGTATTTTTACGACTTGAAAATGGTACGTATTTGTAGTTTGTTTTGGTTATTTACTAAAGTAAAAAGTTTACGTATATGGTGTTCTTTACATGTATCGGAAAGAGTTCACCGAATGATCAAACGAATAAAATCAAAATCATTTTTAAAAAGTTACGAGAGGGCTTGTTTGTTTGTTTTCATATAGTGAATAAGTGTTTAAACAATATACTCCTAACTATGTAGATATAAGTAATTTAATCGAAATCGTCTCCTTTTTATTTTTCTATTGAGTGATGCTTCTAAAATAAATCACTAATAGACAAACCTATACACTAACTTAACAAAAACAAAAAGGGAATATGTCACCCAATAGTAACCAAGTTTCACGATTGTTACAATTTGACACCTCGAACTTTATACTAATCATAAAAACCATCAAAATTTCAAAACTGTTTCATTCTTATGTAATTTTCTGAAATTAATGTGCTTAAAATATCCATCTATGTATTAACATGTTGTACATTAATTTTAAACATCCACCCCCTGAATTTAACTAATTTCAACCAACTTTATGCATCATGTTAAAATTATAGATCTGATCTCAAAAACCAACCACAACACAATCAAATCACCTAGCTAACCACCCCTTGGTGAATTATTTTATTAATTGAATATATAAGAAGATGAGTCTACAAAACGTGTGCTCACCAAACGAATACAAAAAAAAAAAGAATAGTATCCTTCAGAAGGATCTTATCCACCACACTACAATGTTAAAAATACAACACAGCCTCATTATAACTCTCAATAACAACCTATCAACACTATAACCTGATCAAGAAGATCAAACTATCCATACCAGACTTAAGACTTCTTTGAGAGAGAAAGATGAGAATATGTGTGAGAAAATACGACTTGATCTGGCTGCTAGAGTTAGGCTTTAGCTTATATAGAATATAGTTACACTTTAACCCTTATAGAATATAAAACTTGCTATCAAGAACTAAACATACAAACATTAGTAAAACTTGACATAACGAGTCCCTAGACTTATTATCCAAAGATAAGTTTTATAAAACTTGTAATATGATCACCAACTTCAGTCTTTGATTTTAGTAAATACACCCAAACTGCTCTACTAAAATCATCAACCAAAGTTAAAAATATTTAAAACCTTCTTTACTAGTTACCCTATAAGGACCCCAAACATCACAATGAATAAGATCCTCAATGATTCAAATTTTATGTTCACTTAATGGAAAAGGTTCTCTAGTTTGTTTAGCCTTGTGAGACACATCACAAGGTGAAAGATGATCCACCTTTTTAAAACCAATTTTATCACCCAAAGAAGACAAGACTTGGTCAGCTGGGTGACCAAGCCTTTGGTGCCATAACTCGTTAGAAACATGACAAACAAACACACAATTACACATAGCAAGATTAGACTCACCACAAACAGTTTCATCAAACCAATAGAGTCCACCAGACTCACTACCAGTCCCCACAATTTTTCCCAGATTCAGATCTTGAATATAACATTTATGCTCATCAAAATCAACAAAGAACTTACTATCCTTAATCATCTTATTAACAGACAACAAACTCACATTATACTCAGGAACAACAAGAACATCAAATAAAACCACACCAAAAGTAAGTCTAAGACTACCAATAGCAGAAATTTTAGCAACAGTACCATTGGGATGACCAACAGTTAACATAAGACTACAAATATTAACAACATTAAACATATTCTTAGTGGAACTAGTCATATGCTGATTTGCAACAGAGTCAATAACCCAACCTAATGTAACATTATAACTCACAGAACTAGACTTAGCATAAAAAAAACTTCTCAAAATGCAGATTGAACATCACATTGTTATTGAAGAAAGTGGCAGATATACCTGCTATACTTGCAGAGACATTAGCAGAAGGTTTTTCATTAATGAGACTTAAGAGTTTCATCATTTGTTCATTAGTGAAAAACCCAGTCATAGAGCCAGAAGAAGTGGATGGTTGAGACATATTTGCGTTAGAATTAAACTTTTTGACAGCAGCAGATTGTTTAGACAAGTTAGGGTTTCTTTTAAAACCAGGTGAATAACCATTTAATTCAAAACACCTTTCAATGGTGTGACAAATTAAACCACAATGTTTACAAACCAGATTAGGATTAGGTCCCTATTACCATTACCATTATTATTACCATTACCATTCCTCTAACAAAATTGTTATTAGAGTTTGAATTATTATTGGTTTTAGTAATAAAAGCGGCGAGTTGGACATTCTTTGTTAGAACTAGAACTCGGGTGGAGTCCTCTATGAGACTCCTCCTAGAGATCACATTAAAGGCCTCTTTCACATCCGGTAATGGTTCCTAGCCAAGATATTGCTCCTAATTGGTTGATATACTTCATTTAAACCCATAAGAAACTACATAAGTCTAATAAGCGGTAACAAAGTTAAAGTGTCAAATTCTCTCCATAGGGAATTCAACTTATGATAGTAATAAGGCACAAACAATTCACCTTGTTTAAGAGTATTAATTTTATGAATCACATTAAAGATAATAGAACCATCAATCTTATCATAAGTTTCCTCTAATTCATCCCAAACTTCAGATGCAATTTCTGAGTAAACCTGCCCTAAGCACAACTCAGGGGACAAGGAACCAAGAATCCAGCCAAGAACAATGGCATTGCATCTCTCCCATTGCTGGGATAGAACTGAGCTAGTAACAGGTTTAACACAATAACCATCAACAAATCCCATCTTATTTTTACCTTTTAAAGCAATTTTCATAGCAGTAGACCACATTTTCTAATTATCAGACCCAGTGAGTTTAAAATGCACAATAGACACATTAGAGCTATCACTAGAATGCAGGTAAAGAGGATTACCGGCATCCAAAGAACTAATAAGAACTTCAGCCATAATAACAAGAAACAAGACAAATAGACAAGCAAACAAGAATAACAACCAGATAACAGATAACAAACAAATAAACAGATAACAACCAAGAAACAAACCAACTAAAGATAATAACAACTAAACTACCAAGAACACTAAAACACACACCCAATTCAACTATTCAACTGTAGTACCCAGTCTTACACCTATCTGTGGGAAGAGCAGGTTTCCGTACCTCTCAAAGAGGCAGGTCAAGATGTTACCCACAGAGTTTGCAATGTTACAACTAAAGTGCTCAGCGAATTAAAGGAAGAAAAAGAAACCTTGCAGAGATAATGCAACGGAAAGACCAGATTAACAACACTCTTGATCCACTTAGTCGATAGAGTCAGTAACCAACCAAGAACCCCAATAACACCACAGGGAATCACCAGAATCAGGATCCCCAAATATACCAAATTAGGGTTTCAAAAACCCTAACTGACAAATCCAAGATCCACCACTAAAAACAGCAATTAACACCAATGCCGTCGAGAAAACAGCCTCAAAAGATCCCAAACGTCGAAAATCAAGAAACCCCAAATTTGAGATCAAACCGTAAAAACCCTAATATCAAGAACCAACGGAGATCAAAACACATCTCGATACCATGTTAAAATTATAGATCTGATTTCAAAAACCAACCACAACACAATCAAATCACCCATCCAACCACCCTTTGGTGAATTCTTTTTTTAACTGAATATACAAGAAGATGAGTCCACAAAACGTGTGCTCACCAAACGAATACAAAAGAAAAGAATAGTCCCCTTCAGAAGGATCCTATCCACCATACTACAATATTAAAGATACAACACAACCTCACTACAACTCTCAATAACAACCTATCAACATATTAACCTCATCAAGAAGATCAAACTATCAATACCAGACTTAAGACTTCTTTGAGAGAGAGAGATGAAAATATGTGTGAGAAAATACGACTTGATCTGGCTGCTAGGGTTAGGCTTTAGCTTATATAGAAGCTAGTTACACTTTAACCATTTCAGAATATAAAACATGCAATCAAGAACTAAACATACAAACATTAGTAAAACTTGACATAACAAGTCCCTAGACTAATTATCCAAACATGAGCTTGCATATCACAACATATTTCAACACATCCTTCATGACTTAGGTGGTGTTTGTTTTTTCATAAATGCCTCTTAACAGCCTCTGAATCTGAACCGTTTAGATGCGGTCAGACATTTTGGCCGTCCAGACCGTTTGTTTTTTTTTCCCCGTTCAGACGCGGTCAGAGGCAGTAAGATCTTAATGGTTTAGACTTGAGAGGGGTGTCTTAATGCCTTTTGTTGCCTCTTGTTGACAAAAAAAAAATAAAAAAATAGTACGAGCAAGCAAATGTGCGGTTTAAACATGAGTTTTTTCTCCCGTTCAGATGCGGTCAGATTCAGACATTTACGCCTCAAATTCAGATTCAGATGTGCGGTTCATATTAAGATTCAGAGCCTCTTAAAAAACAAACACCACCTTAGTCATTTTTTCGGCTTTTTTTTTTTTTCATTTTGGTCATGCTCGACTACTCAACTACTCGACTTCATCATTTTTTATGACATGTGTCCTTGCAAGTACAACTTCTCGACTTCTCAACTGCTTGACTCAATCATTTTGGTCATGCTCGGCTGCTCAACTGCTCGACTCCACCTAAACTCTTGTACTTGCAAGGATACATGTCATAAAAAATGATGGAGTCGAGCAGTCAAACATGACCAAAATAAAAAAATGTGACAAAAAAATGACCAAGTCATGGACCATACATGAATTTTTTTTGCCTATTTTAATAATTTGATCCTAACTCTAGAGTCTATAGCGCAAAGCTTTTTATATATAATGAATCGTTTATGTACAAACATTATGGAATAGTCTCCATATAAAACAAGAAACAATTACACAACTAGTGGCTCGACAAACCATGACATGCCATGATCATAATAACCAAAACATAAAGACCGACACACTATAAATAAAAAAGCACAATACAACGACATTTCAAAACAACCATAGTCTTGCTCGATATCTTACACTTGCCTATAAGCTCCATAGTTGAAACATTTGTTCACCTCATGTGCTCTTTTATGCGCAAAAATTGAAATTCAAGAATTTTTATAATAGAGAAAATAAGAATCGACCGCACAACATTCAAAGAATGACAAGTTAGTTACGTTTTAGATTAATTACCTAAACTTTTCTTGAAAGAAAAAGTAATTTTAAGAGTGTATACATTGTGAATAAATAAAATAAAAGATAGTAATTATACCTTAAATTTTATTGAAAGAAAAAAAAATTTAAGAGCTCTAGGTACAATGTGGTCTCATGTGGTGGTGCCATTAAAAAAGGCATAATTTCATATATATCGTTCTCTGGATGAATAATTACATGTATATCTTTTGTACCATTTTTTTATGCATAAAATACAATGCTTTTAATGCATCGAAAGGATATACTTGTCATTTCTGAAATTTTCAAAGATATATATGTAAAAACCCCCTAAAAAATAGTGTCACCTCATCATATATTTCAACCTTTCCGGGCATAACTAGGGGTGAGCATAGGGCGGGGTGAGGCGGTTTTATTGTAAAACCAAAAACCGAACCGTATATTTCGGTTTTTGGAAACTACAAACCGTTTGGTTTCGGTTTTTTCGGTTTCGATTTTTCGGTTTTTGACATTGACTCGGTTCGGTTTCGGTTTTTATTCGGTTTTTTCTTACTTGAAAACAAGCAAGTTTTAATCTCATATGAAGTTTACAATTCTAAGTTTTCAAGCAAAAATACTTAAACAAATATCAATAATAGCATATTATCTAGCAATCCAAAGCGTCGAAAAAACGTACAAAACAACCAAACATCAATATAAAATATAAAATGCACGTCTTTGCGGCTTTGCACTTTTCGTTCGCTTACGAGAATTGTAGAGGAAATTTTCAAAGAACACTTTGTTCGAAAACAAAGATATAATATCTATAAATAAAAAAAAATAAAATAATGTATAGATAGTAAACAACACATTTTTTTTAATAGATAAAGTTTTATACTTAAATCTTTAAATTTAAATAGCAAATCTTTTATATAGATAAAATTATATAAAACATATAAAAAGGTGGGCGGGCGGTTTTCTCGGTTCGGTTTTTCTTATGAAACCAAAACCCCCAAATATTCGGTTTTATAAAATTCAAAACCACCTCCATCGGTTTGTCAAATGGGCGGTTTTCGGTTCGACTTTTCGGTTTTCCGGTTTCGATTCGGTTTTTCGGTTTTGTGCTCACCCTAGGCATAACACTAGTTTTCGGTGCTATGATGCATAAATATTTTTTATTTAAATAAAACAAGGTATTTAACTTAAACTAAATTTTATTAATAAAAACACATTACATAAAATAAAAGTCATACGTAAAAATAATAGTAAACTAGTTTTGGGGATATTATAAGGCTGGTTTTTGAAGCTTATATGTGGCTTATGAGCTTATTTGTTTTTCGCTTATATTTCATAAGCCTTAATTTTCTTTGAGACTTGTGGACTTGTACACGTTTATTATGATATGATAAATTTACATAAGCTCATAAATCTCAAAATAAGCCAAAAAATAATGATTATAAAATATAAGCCGAAACCAAATAAATTCATAAGCTCACATATACCACTACAACAAATTGGTCACTTGCTCACACTTTTTTCTTAACACTTTTTAAACCGTGAACTTTTCTTTTAACATCTTCACACTTATAAGTGTGCAAAAAAAGTTCACACTTAAAAGTGTGAAAAGTTGTTTTAAAATCATATTGTTACAAAATCTTCACCCTTAAAAGTGTGAACTTTTTTATAAATCTTCACACTTACAAGTGTGAAATTATATGCTACACTCAATTGGTTCACACAAATTAAGTGTGAACTTTCCAAATTCACACACTTTAAAGTGTGAACACATGCATTAATAAATGTAAAAAACTATCTATTTTGTTGTAGTGATATACCACATATGAGCTTGAACAAACACCCCTAAAATAGAGATCACAATTGTATAACCCATCTCTTCTTACAAGAACCTTAACCATCAAAAACTCACCATCGTTTTATATTAATGAGCACCATGGCTAACGATGTGGATGTACTGATTTAAGGACTCTTGTCGCTGCAAACACATATCATCATTAAACTTTTTCATAAACACCCCAACTTGTCAATTCAACGCATCTTGACTCAGTTAACCTTCTTTCTTTAACTTGCCACTTGTTGTTGGTGACAAATTACTCGAGGACGGAGGTGATAAATATTGGTTCTCTTTTTTGGTAGTTTGTTCAATCTTTAAATGTCTCATATTTCTTCACAACCGGTATGATTTGTGACGTCGTGGTGTTGGCTGGTCAGCCAGCCCAAGCCAATAAAAAGTACCCGGGGCTCTAAGAATGTATAAATAAAATGAAAGAAAGCGAATGTAAGTTTTTAGTTGCCAACCGTACCGAGGCTTTAATAGTGTATAAATAAAATGAAAGAAAGCAAATGTAAGTTGTTGGTTGTTTAAGAAGCAAGATATTACTCGATAGATTTAACATCCCGTCACATAAACAACGGACAACATTATACTCACGTCAACTTATGAATCCCTTGTACACAACAATATATAACTAGCTCAATTTTCTTAAGATTACCCGATGTGGGATTAAAACTTAGAAACAAAAAGCATCAAAATCACACCATTAAATTAGCACCATTTTGTCTTCACTTTATTTCTACACAATCAAATACCAAATTACATATAATTCATTTTCTTTTAATTAATATTCACTTATAATTATAACTATTTAATCACTTAATCAAATCAATGTCATATGCACATATATTTAATCAAATGACTAAAAAAACACATTGAGTGCTTCCTAATCCTAATCATACTATACACAATCACAAACCCATGTTTTGTCGTATTCGCATCATCACTTGATTTCACGGATACTACTTGCGCGTCGGCACCTTCACATCCACCGTGGTTATCATACAAAAGCGATTTATGAGGTATCGGTACTTTAGACACTACTTGTGAGCTTAATTTAAGTTTAGTATTCACTCATGATATGATGTATATATTGAATGTTTAGGTAGCTTAGTTATACTATCTAATGTTAGGCTAGCTTGCGACATCGTTAGTTATGAGATTGATGTGAACTTAGTCGCGAGTTTAGGTTAGGGGCACGGCCAGACCTAGGGGTTCACGAGAATCTCATGAATGTTTATTATGTAGTGTTAATTTTTTCAAAAAATTCGATTTTCTCTAAATGATCCCGTCCACGAATTTTCTGACATAAATACACGTCATGTTTAACCTTTTTACTAGTTTAATGAAATTATACCTCTTAGTTCATTTTATTTCCTTTATACTCGTGAAAATATTTTGTGCACCTAATCACTTAAATTTTTTGGGTCCGCCATTGGACTTAGGGGCGAGGGGGTTATTGGTTGGGGGACGCTTAGGGTTACGACTAGGAATGTTACCTTTGCGGAAAGTGTCGTTGTGAAGGTGAGTAGCTTTCCGCCAGAGTACACGAGTGGGATTCTAAAAGGTTTGAATCGCTTATTCATGAGGACAAGATTTATATCATATAAGAGATTAATTAACCACTCACGTGCATGACCAAACTACAAACGATGTTTGGTTACCACATAACATTACAAACTTCTGAACTAATCTCTACTACTTATACAAGGTGTATTTGTTTTCCGGAAATCTTGAATCTTAAATTTTAAAACTTAAATTAATATAGTTAGCCTAAATTACTAGCAAGTATCCTTTAATACACTTTAAGCTTGATCAATTCCAAACTTAGGCAACTTTTAAAAAATACACATTATGTTAATTTCAAAAACACACGCTTTGTACTTCAAAAATTAGGCGATTTACATCAAGGTTCGAACCATAATCGCGATTTCACAAATATGATATTTTGCCGCTATAAATCGTCGCTTTGCGCAGATATATCTCTAGTACAACATAATGCAAATAAGTTGTGAGTTCAAATGTCACTCTGTGGAGGAAAAAAATAATAATAAAAAATCAAAAATAAAAACTTACTTGATGACTAGCTCGATTACTAACTATTATTTTGTTTTACAAATTATGAAGATCATTAGTGATCAAAACATGTAAATAATTTGTTGATGACTAGCTCGATTACTAGTTATTATTTGTTTTGCTAATTACGTAAGATGATTAATTATTGATTAAAACATGTAAATAATTTGTGTCCCCTAAATTTTTTATTTTATTTTGTTTTGCTAATTACGTAAGATGATTAGTGATTAAAACATGTAAATAATTTGTGTCTCATAAAAAAGTTAAGAACCGATATAAATTAGAGAATAAAAATGATCCCGGAGTTAACATATATTTAACTCCGGTAACCAAAGTCAAACACCAACATAATATCAAATTTCAACTTGTCAATACTTTACACCCCACACTATATAACTAAGGGAAAAATCTTACTTTCACCCCATGTGGGAGCAGAAATTTGATACAAGAAAACATTTACAAAAGTTAGCTCTGAAGACATATAATAACACCTTAGATGGTATGATGCAAATATAATCAATCACGTATCAAATCATCTATCATTCATTTTCTGTTAATTAAAATTCACTCGCAATCAATGCACCGACTTTGTTCCGTCACCACCATCATAACACCAACTTTATATGGTTTAAGCTAAGTGACATTCGTCCCTTGCAAAACCCAAAGTGTGTACTTGTTATTAGGATTAATAACTTAAAGTGCTCTTATGTGAATTAGCATTCATTCATAATCATCTCACACCTTATTCCGCCACGAACAGTTACACTAAAAAAAGGTTGAGAACTTATATGAATTAGCAAGTAAGTAACTGCTATTATTATAGCTTCAACGAATAACTGATGTTAATAATATAAAAATATGGCATTGTAGTAATATAATTTATTTATAAAATATGGAAAATGTGAGAAATTTTTGCGGTGTGAAAGGTAGTGGAGCTGAGGTATGGTGGAGTATCTACATGATGGCAAGAAAAATGTAATAGTCTCTTTCTTAATTTGTTAGCGAAGCGGGGACTCAAAGGTCTAAAGAATTGGATTTACGGGTCTCATGTTCAAGCATGCAACCATGAAGGCGATATTCTACAATAAGAAGGATTCGAGCTTGTTTGAACTGGTGCTATATGTTATCAAGTTCTGATTTTGGGAATGAACAAAGTCAATATATGTGGGACGGAGATGATGATGAACTGTTATATGAATTATGTTGGAAGAAATACCATCATTTCAAACAATGGAAGTTTGATTGATCGACTTAGTCTTTATGGGTTTGTTGGAGCTATATATGTTTATGGATGTCGAGTTGTTTTTTAATCAGAAGTATGTTAATGTGGAGCTTCAAATTTATAAGCTCGGGATTAATAATAGACGTTAATGGATATCGTATTGGCTGAACATTGTTTAGAGCTGTAACATGTTTTAGTCAAGAATAAATTAACAAGTTGATACAGAGAAATTGTTACAGCAACAATTAATGCATTTTCATAATGTTATTAACATAAAAAATGCCTCAGTTTAGATTGAGAACGATAAAACATTCTTAGATATTTTCGTTCTATATTTTGTTTTGACCAATCAAATGATACATAAATATGGGTTATCTGGCTTGTCGTCCAGCGGTTAGGATATCTGGGTCTCACGCAGGAGACCCGGCTTCGATTCCAGGCAATAGAACCTTTTTTTTTTTTTTTTTTAAGGATTTTTCTACTTTGTTAAAATCTTTAATGAAGCTTTCTTACAATGTCTTACATCGCATTGTATCAACTATTTTGTTTGGATTAAGTTGAATTAGGATATTGCAACACCAAAGTGGGCTTCGATATCGGGATCTATATGGCTAGAATGTTGTTCTCCAACTCAAAATGGTGGTGTCATTTTGAGTTACGCAATCTTTTGTTCACTCTAAGCTAGAAGTTAAGCTCTTGAAAGTCTAAATTCCTCTCAACTTGTCAATTGTGACAATCTCGTATTACAGAAGCCATAAAAATAAATGATCAATCTTTCTAAATTAGCATTCGTTCATAATCATCACACCTTATTCCACCAATAGTGGTTTAGAAATATGTGATGTTATTAGCTCTAACATATACAAAAAGATGATAGTAAATTTCAATTGAGTAGTATGTGGTAAATACAAAATACTTGTTGAATGCGGGAAAAAATTAGAATTTGTATTAAATTGATTAGGTCACAATGTTATGAAAAGTTATATACGTATAAACTTTTGTAACACATGAACCAATCAGCGCAAGACTTAAACCAATTTGCAAATTATTAACCACCGCAATATATAAATAATAATAATTTTATTTTCTTATCGATGTGGCGTTGAAAACCAAACAACTATTAACAAAATATACACTATCTTCAATTCAATTACACGATTATACCTTATTCATTTTTCTTTATCATCACACCTTATGTTGTCACTTCTCATCACACTATCCACATTTAGTTTAATAACAAATGGTGATGTTTTTGTGGGTGGTAGTGGATATATACAGTTACTGTTATTGGGTTTGTTTATCCAGATGGTGGTGATCGTGGTGTTAAATGCGGGGAGGGTCCCGTGGGAGTATGTACGTTAAAGCGCAAAAAATATGACAGTCTCTTTATTTGATTTCGTATTCATGATTATAAGGTATGTTGTTGTGATTTTTTCACATATTGAATTCTCAATACTGAGTGTTCATGTAATGGAATATATGAGACATCATAGAAGATTGTGTGCGTTATGACAGTAAATGCTACGAATATATTTGTGAATTACTAAAGCCAAAAACAATGGTTATGTTGACCATATTATTTCTACACAAGAACTAAACATATTCCATTCTCGTTAATGCCAGGGGTTAAGATGTCCGGCTTTCACCCAGTAGACCCGGGTTTGATTCCTGGCAGCAGCAGTCATTAGACAAACTCATCATTTAAAAGTGTGTTAATTTCGAAGCTAAACTTGGAAGTTCATAATTATCAAGCGACTATAATGCACATAGTTTGGAGCAAACATGCAACGTGTGTAATGAAGAAAAAGTTACTACATGATGTGATCCTCTTTTAAACATGAAATTAGTATATGTAACTGGTATTATGTATAAATCATTGTACATTAAGTGATTAGTATATGAGTGAAATAGTTACATGATTAGTTATAATGTAAGAAAACTGTCACACTTTTTTTTTTTTTGGTAAAGGGTTTGTACCCGGTGAAGTATATTGAAACATAAAATATGAGTTCAAACAAAGAAGAGTGGTGATGAGCCACTCTTAAGGAAATAAAAACCACTGTATTTGAACATGCTCAAACACAACGACCAAAACGAAACTAGAGCCACACACATAGAAAACTAATGAACTACAATGAGTCTAGACAATCTCGACATAATTACTCATGCAATGGCAGCTTCTAAATTCTCTTCACGTTTTCTACACGAGCTTTTTTCTTGAATCTGATGGATGCTAGCTTAGACCTCACCATGTCAACAATAAGCTCATTCCGCTCTTGCCATACATAATAAGTTGTCACAGCCACTATAAGTCTACCTACAATGCTAGTAACATTGTTCTTTTTTGCCATGGGTATTATCCAGTCCATGATATCACTCCAAACTGGTGGTACGTCAGGTAGTTCAGCCGCTTCAAAAACACCTTTCCACACATTAGCCGCAAAATAACATTCGAAAAATAGATGCTCATGGGTGTCGGGTTGAAGCTTACATAACGGGCAACGAAGGAGCTTTAAGTCGACATCACTGCCAACGTCCTATTGCCTTAGGCGATCTTGAGTCTTTAAGCGTTTCCTTATAATAAGCCATACGTGAATACAATGCCTTGGAATTCCATACGTAGACCAAACAAATGAATGCCATGCCACTTCAGTTTCACGATCACGAATAGCATGCCATATATCTCGCACAGTAAAGTCTTTAAACAAGCCATCATAGGACTTCAAGTACAACACATCCTCATGATTATTATGTAATATAGGAACTTGAATAGTAGATAGCGTAGGAAAACGAAATAACCATGTATTAGGCCACCTCCATGCATTATCATGCACAATATCGACCACTTTATCTTGAATGGAAAACCCTCCTGTGTTGATTGCTCTATAGGTAATATGAGATATTAGCGGCCCAATATCAGCCCATTGATCAAACCATGCGGAAGCTTTCGTACCAACACCAATTTTATGCCAAAAAAAATGGTCTAATAATGTGTTGAATACTCAATAATTTCCGCCATCCCCAACTAATGTTTGAACCCATACTCACCTCCCAAAAACTTCTACTTTTGAGCTTGTACGCAAAATATAGTCGCCCCCGGTCTATTTTGAACTTTGAAAAAAAAAGGTAAAAAGTGATATGCACTTAAACGACCGGTCTATTTTCAGATTTTTCCCTTATATTTATAAGGTTTTAAGAAAGCATGAAAAATGATAAATTCGTTTGAGTCTATGTAATTTTATAAAATTTAACAACTAAAGCTTTTTTATTACCCTCTTTTATTTTTTACCAAACCAATACATAGTTTTATACGTACCTTTTTGTTGAATGAAATTGAGATGAGTTTGACCAAATTATCTCATTTTTTACTTTTGATTGACTAATGAGATTACTCAATTATAAATGTTGTGTTTTTGTTATTGTTAAGAAGATTTATTTTTGACAAAAGAATAACAGTGTATGAATTGATCACTAACAGTGTATTCTACTTTTTTGTTGAATGAAATTAGGATGAGTTTGACCAAATTACCTATTTTTTATTTTTTTGATTGACTAATGAGATTACTCAATTTTAAATGTTGTGTTTTTGTTATTGACTAATGAGATTACTCAATTTTAATTGTTGTGTTTTTGTTATGTATAGAAGATTTATTTTTGACTAAAAAAATATTCGAGAATTTGGATGAAATTAGGATGAGTTTGACCAAATTATCTATTTTTTACTTTTTTGATTGACTAATGAGATTACTCAATTTTAAATGTTGTGTTTTTGTTATTGTATAGAAGATTTATTTTTGACTAAAAAAAATAAGTGAGAATTTGTATGAATTCATCGTTAATAGTGTCATGTGGAGTTATTAATTAACCATTTTATAACTCCAAACTACACATATAACAATCAACATCACACAAATTATCTATTTTTTACTTTTTTGATTGACTAATGAGATTACTCAATTTTAAATGTTGTGTTTTTGTTATTGTATAGAAGATTTATTTTTGACTAAAAAAATAAGTGAGAATTTGTATGAATTCATCGTTAATAGTGTCATGTGGAGTTATTAATTAACCATTTTATAACTCCAAACTACACATATAACAATCAACATCACACTTACCTCAACTTAGAAGTTTAACAAAACCACAATATATAAACAAGAAAAACTTGTATTCCTCACCCGATATGGGATTGAAAACCTGATACTTCATAGTTTTTTTGAGGAAAGGGATAATACCCGATGAATATATTAAAATAAATAGAGTTTAAGAACACGAAGAGTAGCAATGAACTACTCTTAGAACAAAAACTACATGGACCAAACACCCTCGATCCATGACAACCAAGATAAAAACACCTAAAAGCTCATATGATTACATGAAGAATAAATCAAGAATTTGTATCTCTAACCGCAATTTTCCATGTTTGCTTGAGCTTGGCCACTTGAGCACTTTCCTTGAACTTGATCGATGCAATCTTCAATCTCACCGTGTCCAGAATGATATTTGATACCTCCTCCGGTTTCTTCGCAGGTTTACTATGAATACGACCATTTCGTTCCTGCCAGATAAAATAAGAGGTAGCTGCAAGTAACAAACGCCCCACAATACTTGTTACCGAATTACATTTAGAAATAGGAAGAAGCCAGTCCATCACGTCATTCCATAAGGGAGAAATAATTGGAAGATCGGCCTCCTTTAATACTATAGACCACACCTTAGTCGAGAAAGGGCATTCGAAAAACAAATGAACATGAGAATCACGTTGCCCTTTACACAATGGGCATTGGAGCATGTTTAAGTCGACATGTATGCCGACATCCCATTGCTTCAATCTATCTTGGGTTTTAAGACGTCTCCTCATAACGAGCCATAGATGAATCGAGTAACGAGGGATACTGAATTTAGACCAAACCAAGTGATACCAACTGATGGGATCACCACGCTCTCTAATAGCTTCCCATACTTCATGACTGGAGAACTGTTTCATCACGCCATCATGCGTCCTCCAATATAGCACATCCTCACTATCATGCAAAAGGGTTGGAACAGTAGCATAATTCAAAGAAGTATACCTGGTACACCAAGTATGAGGCCACGCCCAAGAGTTATTACTTACGACAACAACTAGTTTACTTTGGATACTAAAACCCGCACTACTTATTGCTCTATTCGATACATGGTTTATTAACGGGCTATGTTCGTCCCATTTATCAAACCAAGCAGAAGCCGTATGCCCGTTTCCTAACTTGTACCAAAAATGAGGGCGTAAAAGATTGTGTATACTCAATAGCTTACGTTAACCCCAACTAATGTTTGATGCAACACAAACATCCCAAAAGCTCATGTTCTTTAATTTGTATGAATGAATCCATCGAACCCACAAAGTTTCCTTGTGAGTCAAAATTTTCCAAACATGATTTGACATATGAGCCACATTAACTTTCTCCAATTTTCTAACGCCAAGACCCCCTTCAACTTTAGGAAGACATAAATCATCCCAAGAAACTTTGGCTCTACCCGGTTTCAAAGTACCTTGACACTACAAAAAACCGCACATCAATTGTTCAATGTCTTGAATAATGCTAGCCGGCAAAATAAACACGGAAGCCCAATACAAATGCATAGACGAAAGAACAGAACTGACTAATTGAAGTCTTCCCGCCAAAGATAACCACTTGTTCTTCCAATCTCCTATCCGTTTTTGAACCCGTTCCACGAGAATTTTGCAATCCTTATGAAGGAGCCTAGACGAAATAAGAGGAACTCCTAGATACTTAATAGGAAGCGTACCTTCTTCAAATGGCATGAGATTCAAAATGGAATTCTTGATATGATCATGCACATTACAAAAGAAAACCATGCTTTTCAGAACACTAGGAACCAACCCCGAAACTTCTTTAAACTCTTCCAACGCCTCTTTTGATAATATAAGCCGAATGAACATCTCCACGAGCAAACAAAATAAGATCGTCTGCAAAACAGATGTTAATAATTTTTTCTTTATTACATTTGTTATGGAATGCAAAGTCACCACCTTCACGGACCTTTCGTTTAAGCATTAGAGTAAGAATTTCCATAACCATCGTAAATAAATAAGGTGACATATGGTCACCTTGGCGGAGGCCACGATTTCCTTTAAAATATCCATGTAAATTGCCATTGATATTAATAGAAAATGAAGTGCTAGAAACACACGCCATGATCCATTTTATCATAGACACATGAAAGCCAAAACCGACAAGAATTTCTTCCAAAAACTTCCAACTTACCGTATCATATGCTTTGTGAATGTCAATCTTAAAAGCACATCTCGGAGGACCTCTATTCAAGTGATAATTATGCATTAACTCTTGAGTTAAAAGAATGTTATCTGATATACTTCTACCCGGTATGAAAGCGGATTGGTTATCACTAACCACATCATTCAGGCCATCTTTTATCCGATTCGTGATGATTTTGCTAATACATTTATAAATCACGTTGCAACATGAAATCGGGTGATAATCATTAACACGGGATGGAGTAGTCACCTTAGGAAGCAAAGCGATGATAGTATGGTTAATTTCTTTCAGAATTTGGCCATTAATGAAGAAGTCTTTGATAGCATTGCACACGTCAACACCTACTATATCCCAAGCTTTTTTAAAGAAAACATAAGTGTACCCATCTGGACCCGGAGCTTTGTCATTGCCAATAGAAAACATGGCATCACGAATTTCAACATTTGTAACCTCACGCACCATAGACTCAGCTTTAATGCGACTAAGCCTTTTAGTGAACAACCCATCATGATTTAAAGGCATTACAGAAGCTTCCACACCTAGAAAATTCATATAATGATTGACAAAAATATTTGGAACATTATTACCTTCGTGAATCACATCATCATGCCCACGAATACAATCAATACGGCTTCTACTCACTTTAGCTTTAACCGAGCGATGAAAATAAGCCGAGTTCGAATCACTTTCCTTCAACCACTTTATTTTAGCCTTTTGTATAAGAAACCTTTCTTCATCAAGAAGAGCTTGTGTAAATGCCATAAGATAAGCATATTCTTCCTCACGAAGAGTACAGGACGACGGGTCTTTATCAAGAGCAGTTTGAACCTCATCCAATTCTGTCCGAAGTTTAGAAACCCTGTCATGCAAATTTCCATGACCATGCAACAACTTACGAATAGGCTTTTTCATGAACCTCAAGCGTTTGACCAATTTAAACATGTTGTGACCTGTTACATCCATATTCCAATTCTCTACCATCAGATTCAAGAATTCTGTTTTGTAGGCAAGAAAATTAAAAAATTTTAACGGCTTAGGAGATTCTTTCGATACCTTATGCTGGGGCGTGATCAGATATGCGGTAAGGTTGAAATAAAGCATACGAACCTGGGTATTCACTAGAAAATCCAAGATTGCACATTACACGATCAATCTTCTTCAAAATACCATTTTGAGACTTTGGTTTCTGGTTCCATGTATAATGAAGGCCCATGCTATTCACATCACACACCTCAATATTAGTTACACATTCGTTAAAGTCCCGCATAGATGTAGTAATGCCAGAAGCACCAAAATACGTGTCTTCAATAAAAAGGGTCGAATTAAAGTCACCCATGATAGCCCATGGACGACCACGAACGAACAGCTTATGAACACCAAGATTATCCCACAACTCTCTACGCTTCTTATAGCAATTTAGATGCATAAACGAACGTGCAGTACATGGCTTTTTTGTCCGACTTCAAGATGATTTGGGTATGAATTTCTTGGCTAGAGCAAAATAGCACCATCACATCTACAAAGTATTCATTCCAGCCTAATATAATTCGGGTTCCTTTTACACAAACACTGCCATTTGAAGCCCAATTCCACTTAGGACACACCTTGGCACACACATGCTCCAACTTACCAATATCTACGTGAGACTCCAAAATTGCACATACATTTAACTTGTTTTCATTTATAACATACCGAACTCTTTTTGTTTAGGGGCGCGATTCAAACCCCTAATATTCCAAGACGCGATACTATTCATTAAGACACTTTTCAAAGGGAGTGCTTGCCCTCGTAGTATTTTCTTTCGTCTGGTGTTTAGGTAGTGTAGTTTCATCGTAGATGTTCTCAGCATCTTCAGAATCTGACTCATCAATCACCTCATATGTTCCTACTTTCACATTACCAACAGTAGGTCCATCACTACCTTTATTTCCACTCGTTCCTTCTTGGTCCAAAGAGGCAAAAGAATTATTAGTCTTAATAGACTCGTTCACTTTCTGCTTAGCCTTCCAAGTTCCAGACCAATAAGAGACCGGCTTGTACACCAATGTGCTCTTGGGTTTAAAATTACGCTCTTGCTTCTTTCCTTTATTACGACCTGTAACCAACTGAAATCCATCATTCTTTTCTACATCTTGCTTCTTTGGCATTTCTTTCACCACATGTGGGCACGAATTATCAGCATGGTTAAAGGTTTTACACGTTGAGCAGTGGGGCGGTTTCCACTCGTATTCCACATTAATTTTCTCACAGAAGTAGCCATCACCTTCAAGGTTAGGGACGACCACAGTAACAGATTCCTTTGGCTGAGTACCCGCTTCTACCTCAATCATTGCCCTTGCATATGAGCTTCTTCCCCATGATTCATTACACATATTGCATGTGTAAGAGTCTAGCATAATCGGGTTCCCAATTTTGGACGCAATAACACTTAATCCATGAGCAGTGAAGGCTGCTAATGGAACATCGTGCAACTTAACCCATACTGGGACACTAGTATGATTCTCTTTAGTTAAGCCAGCAGATGGAGACCATTTTTTCAAAATAATGGGCACGTTACGTATCATCCACGGTCCACTTTCTAAGACATCATCGACACCTTTTCTAGTTGAAAACTTGAAGAAGTAAAACCCCTTCGCGTTCATCATTACCTTTTGTATGCCAAATTTCCCCCATGCATTGTAAACATAGTTTTCGACAACGGGAAAAGCTACCCGCTTACCTAAGAAATAGCCATAAATTGAGTTATTAAGCCTTGCATTTACCTCTTCAACAGATGACTTCGGAATCATGGCTTCAAATTCTCCATTTTTTGACCCATTAGTGTCCACCTTTCTGAAGTTACCTTTTAGTTGTGGCTTTTCAGACGTAACCATGCTCACAAAGGACTTAGGTTGTCCTTCATTAAACGACGATTCTCGAACCATATTCAACTCCATATCATCACTTTTATGACCCTTATTTTCACCACTAGCATTCCCACACATCGTACATTCCACGTTTCTTATCTTAGCAGCAAGACTTTCCAATACCGACGAAAAATCCTCCTCTCCTGAACCCTTATCCATCAAACGTAACAGCCCAACCACGCCTCCAGTACCCCACAAACAACAATTTATTTTATCAAACAGTTGGTGAGCATGACATCAAATTTAGCAATTGGGGGTCAAAATTTTGTGGGTTTTTGATATTTGATATTTGATATGATTTGATGTTTGGGATACGAAATTGGTGATGAATTAGTGTTTGGGATGGGATTAAAGAAAAACAAAAATGAAGGTTTGGTTAGTTAGGGAGTAGAAAATTTGAACGGAATTAGGGATTTGGTGTGTAAGGAAGTGAATAAGTGAATGAAAGTGAGAATAGATTTACCTGAAAGAATGACGGAATGAGTGGCGGAGAGTGGCCAGAGGATGACGGAATTTATTTCGTCATGGTTAGTGTTGGGGTGCGAAAATTGATCATACATCCATGTTTTCACTTGAACACCTGATACTTCATAGTAATAACTAATAATCCTTTTATAAGTTCTAAATTGTCTTTACTTCCATTCCACGATCATAACATATCTCATTCATTTTTTTTCTTGATCATCACACCTTACTCCGTCACTAGTTACAAACTCTGAATGGTGGGAGCTGAATATCTACGTGATGGCATGAAAAATATAACAGTTTCTTTCTTTGTTTTATGTCTTATTCATGAATGGTGTACTTAATAAAGTTGAGGGTGGGTCCTTGACTGTGTAAAAGACGGCTATTTTGTATTTCGTGTAGATTTAATGATCAAGGAGGGATGGGAGGTGCGTTGAAAGATGATAAAGGTAAGGTAGTTTGTGTGTTATGTATGAAAAAAGACGTTGAATGTGATGGGCTTACGACTGAGTGTAACTCATTTGAAGCAGTAGAAAATGTGAATGGGCAGGATATGTCCCAATGTGCAACCATGAAGGCGATATTCTAAAATGAGAAGGATTCAAGTTTGTTTAAAGTGGTGCTATATGCTATCATCATGTTCTGATTTTGGGTATGATCAAAGTCGAGATGTGGGACGGCGATGATGATGAATTGTCTACTGAATGCTAAAGCAATATATTTATGTCAAACGCTTAAGGTTGAGCATGGGTCCAAAGTGTTTGACATAAATATATTGCAATTTGTGTGTTTATATTGCAATTGTCTACTGCTTCCGGTTATGTTCATTGCCAGCAATTTATACATAATTTAAATAAAAAGATTTTTCACATTTTTTTGTTGTATACAGATATAAAAAGTTTTTGCTAATTGGTAAACCGTGGTGTTATAAGTCCACATTTTTAAATATAAAGATTTTTCACATTTTTTATATACAAAATAGTTATAATACCCATGACGCTGAATTTTATATTGTGCTTTTTTAAAATCGATTACTAATTTATTATTATATAGATTTGTGAATTGTTGTTATATAAACCTAATAAACAAACAAATTAGCGTGCCTCAAATGATTATTCTTGCTTAAATAAAAATATGATATATTATGTATATGTGTTTTTATTCATTTATTGTTTGTGGATAAATATTTAGATTTAAAATTATCTTTCATTATTCACGCAAAATGTCATAAAGTAATAATTTTCTAGTCATTAGCATTTAGTAAAAGATTCTTCATTGATATTTCAAAGATTGTTTTTGACGTGCATAGGATGTTGGTAGCGATTATAATCCAAGTTGGATGATATTAATTGGTATTTTTGTGTTACACATTTTGTCACTTCAATTTAAAGAGTTTTCTATGATCATTGATTATTTAAAAATGTGAAAAATCTTTTTATTTAAAATTATGTATAAATTGCTGGCAATGAACATAACCGGCTATTATTATAAATTGCTGGCAATGAATCAGTTTCAATGCTTTTTGGTAGGCATGTCTCGGGCGTTTCAGATATTGATGAAATTGGAATTATTAAAAGATTTCGTTTAGAATTGGATAGATGCTTGAAAACATAGTTAAGGTTGTTGACCGTAAGTCAAAAAGTCGCAATGATTGAGACGGCTAAAGGTAATTGATGTAACTTCTAAGGTTTTGGAGGCAATAGAATACATAAATGTGATTTTACCTACTGCAAAATGTCTCCATATGGTGAGAATTTGGCTTCCATTTGTAGCAATCTTTGTAGTCTTCATATGGTGAGATATAGTAATATGGAGAATACAAAATTGTCTCCAAAACTGTGTTCTGTATAAATTCTCACTATCCATCTTAATCACAAATGGAATAATATAGTAATATGGAGAATACAAAATTGTTTCAAACACCGATAGAACCACAAGCGCCCCTTCTTTCAAAGAGAATCAAACAATTGGGTTGGTTAAAAAAAAAAAAAAAAAAACCCTTTTTCTAATTTCTTTTCTATAAAACCCCAACAATTTTCTCCATTTTTTTCCATACTTTCCCTTCTACATCTATCTTCTATTTACCAATTCAAAAAATGTCTCACAAAACTCTCAAAACCAAAAATCACCAAAATCCTGATGACAACCGAACGTTCCAATAACAACCGACCCCAATTCTACTTTACATAGTCAATCACCACCAATTCATTTCAAACCCGCCGGAATAATCAATGATCATAGAAAACTCTTTAAGTTGGCGTGACCAAATGTGTAACACAAAATACAAATTAATATCATCCAACTTGGATTATAATCGCTACCAACATCCTATGCACGTCAAAACAATCTTTGAAATATCAATGAAGAATCTTTTACTAAATGCTAATGACTAGAAAATTATTACTTTTATGACATTTATGTGAATAATGAAAGATAATTTTAAATCTAAATATTTATCCACAAACAATAAATGAACAAAACATATATACATATTATATCATATTTTATTTAAGCAAGAATAATCATTTGAGGCACGCTAATTTGTTTGTTTATTAGGTTTATATATCAACAATTCACAAATCTATATAATGATAAATTAGTAATCGATTTTTAAAAAAGCACAATATATAAAATTCGCGCGTTCGCGGGTATTATAACTATTTTGTATATAACAACAAAATGTGAAAAATCTTTATATTTAAAAATGTGGACTTGTAACACCACGGTTTACCAATTAGCAAAATTTTTTTATATTTGTATACAACAAAATAATGTGAAAAATCTTTTTATTTAAAATTATGTGTAAATTGCTGGCAATGAACATAACCGGCTATTATTATATTATATATTTATAACAGCAAGTTACACATCTTGCCACCAACATAATACTAACTTTTAAATTATCTATACATTATACATGACGATATATATGTAGGTAAAAATTTGTTCTTTTTTACGATGTGGGATCAAAAACTTAAAAGCAAGTGGAACATAACACCTTTTATTCTCCTAACCTTTTGATAGCAAGCAAAGTGGAACAAAGTGGAATGGAGAAAATGTGTGAAGAGAGATTCCACAGTTTGCGAAAAGCATTGAGTTTAAAATTCACCAAGTCGTAAGAATTGTTTATTGCTCGAGGACTAAACCAAGAACTTTCTATCAAGTCGTAAGAATTCTATCAAATAACTTTCTATCAAAATCATTTTAAAAGGTTACACGAGAGGGCTTGTTTGTTTGTTTTTCATATACTCAATAAGTGTTTAAACAATATAACTATGTAAATATCGGTAATTTAATTGAAAAGATATCACCCTCTTAACTTTTCTATCGAGTGATACGCCTAAAATAAGTCACTAATAGACAAACCGACCGACTTGACAAATTATATATTTTTTCCTTTATAAACTAAGCAAATTTAATCAAAACCAAAAGATGTTATATATTTTTTCTTTCTAAATTAAGTTTTCACTTTGTTTAAAAAAATAAAAAATGAGAATTTGTATAATTTTTTTGCAAAGTTGCTCATCAAAGTTATTTTCTCCAACAACATTGAGAAACAACAAGCAACCAACCATTATACAAATCCTACAACACAAACTCGCTAAAAAACATATTGTATATAACCAAGTAAAAATTTAAAACCTCACCCAATATGGGATTGTTGCTCATGTTAACCATATATATAAAGACAAAATCACACTAATCAAATCACCAAATAAATAATAAACACTAGTCTTTCTTTCTTTCCTTCTTTCACATCTCATTCATTCATTCATCTTTTAATCATTTCAAATTTTATAAAATTAAATGATTCATAAACACATTCACTACTTCATAGTTATAACCACAATAATCATAATCACAAACCCTAATTTTGTCGATATGCCAATTTGATGGACTTCACCGGAGACTACTCCCCGTCTTCACCACGCCGCCGCCGCCGCCTCATCCACCTTCGCAATCGTGCGAAAGCGATTTATGAGATATCGGCACTTAGACACTACTTGTGAGGTCAATTCTAGTTTAGTTTTTGATAGTGATGTTTATATTGAAGGTTTAGGAGTTTAGTGATTTTGCCTAATGTTAGGTTAGCTGCGGTATTGTCGCTTGTCGATTGTAGTTAACGTTAGTCGCAACTTTAGACTAGGGAAGGATTCGTGGTATTAGGGGGACGGAGGGGAATGTTACGTTCAGAAGGTTCGCTTGTGAATGTGAAATACGCATTTGGCTAAAAGATATGTCAAACACGAAGCTATGTTCATTATCAACCAATAAGGAAGTTCCGATACACAATTGTTTGGATCCTTAGCGATTCGCTTTATGTAGAATTTGAAATATGCTTTTCGACATTGCTTTAAGTAGCAGACATTATTGGTTTGATGGTAGGTAGTATATCGGGGCTCTCATAGTGAACAGAATAAATAGCTATGATTAGGAAGATGGAGAAAAAGCAAAAGCGTGTTTGTATTGGAAAAGTAGCTTCTCGTCATCAATAATACTAAGGGTGGTGGCAACCATGCCTAAGGTTTTTTTTTTCATGCCTAATCACCCACCAATAATATCTTTCCATCTCATCTCATACCTAGCAATAGATTTTTAGTGGCAACCATGCCTAACCCATACCTCAACTATTATTATTATTATTTTTTTTTAAATTAAACAATTTAATAAAAACATAACATTTCATTAATACTTAAAAGAAAATTACATAAACAAAATCGCATTAATAAAAACAACGAACTAAAACATATATCTAAAAATCGCAAATCCATCCATATTTTGCCGCGAGCTTACGTTTTTTGCCAAGAGTGAACGCTAATATATTTGGGTCGGTTATGTTATCGTGCAGTTAATTATAGAATTTCAGCGCCTTCCACATATGCTTTTCTTCCATTAAAGCGATTTTTGTCGCCAAAAACTTTTCGGCCATTTGATTCTTTGCAACTTTTGTCGCCACCGCCGTCTGCAATAGTTGTGTCTTATTTGTTGTGTATGTGTCGAAGCTCGCAGCTACACTATTTATTGTCGACGACTCGCTTTCGGCCTTTTGCCTTTTCTTTTCAAAGATAGGAGTGTTGTCGACATTGGATCGAAAGCACTGTTGTTGTTGTCATTGCTTCCGGACTCGTGGGCGGATTCGACGACTTTCTTCGCTTGTCGGAATGAGAAGTAGATCCTTGCGCTACATCTGGTTGTTCCAACCATTTGTCTTCTTGCTTAACAACGTCCCAAGCATCAATATGAGTAAACGGCTTGCCAGTTTTGTTCTTGTAATCAGCCATGGCATTTGTCATCACGTTAACATCGCTACACCCACTCTCACGAATACGTTTCTACAATTATAAAAGTAATAACTATAAATTCATATAAATATACAATTATAATAGTAAAAAGTATAAATAAATAAAAGTATACAATTATAAAAGTAAAAAGTTTAAAACTTACTTGTTGGATGTATATCCCATTAAATATACCCTTTTCGAAGTTCATAGTTTTCCACTTTGTATTCAAGGCATGAAAAGATCTAGTTGTGTCTTTCACGTTTTGCTTGAAATGCTCAAGAATTCTTTTCCAAAAACTATCTTTACTTTGTTCACGGTACTCGAACGGGTCAAAGTCACTTGTAGGAGACATCGTGTATTGAGTTGGAGTCAATGGTGGTGGTTGGTGAAAATATTGGGGTTGAAAGTACGAGGGAGAAGTCATTTGAGGATAATATTGAGGAGGACTCATTTGGGGAATGTATGGAGCGGGTTGTGATTGAATTTGTGGACGAATGGAACGAGAACCTCGTCCACGGCCTTTGGATGATGAACCACCTTGTGATTTTCTTGGATCCATGAGATTGTTTTTTAAAAGTGTAAAGAGATGTGATTTAATTTGTGTTAGAAAATAAGATTGAGTTTGTTAATTTATAGAGGGGAGGTAATTTTTTATTTTTTATTTATTTTTTTTTTTAAAGCTAGCAACGGCTAGTTATTAAATGTTCCAACGGGTATATTTTGACATCCAACGTTCAAATTTGCTTCATGCCAAATCGGGGTAACATGCTGATTCTACAAACCTTCCCACCAAACCGATTGATGCCGATTCTCAGGCAATGCTAATGCCGCTCGGTTTGAATGACACCGATGGCCATGCCGAAGGCATTGCCAGTACCCTAATGAGAATACATATGACTGGGATGAAAAAACTTAAGCTCTCATATGTCGTTTTTTTTTTTTTTTTTTGAACGGCAATATATTTCAAACCAAACCGAACCAATACAAATAAATGCATCCACTATATCAACAAGATTCTTAAGAATAGTGAACCCAAGGAAAATTACAAAGAAACAAAGACTAAAAAAAAAGCTAAGCTCGTACAAAACAATACTAATTGCAAACAACAAATGCCACATGCGACCCAAAGAATCACTATCTCAAAATCTAGTTGGACCCACGAACCATAAGGATCAACCCATTCCAAAATAACACTTATTATTGAACTTACAAACACAATCAAAAGTTAGCATGTGGGAATTATTTTATTTATTATTATTTTTTTTATTTATTTTTTTTTAAAGATAAGACATGTTATTATTAAACAACTAAATGCATTTTCATATTGTCCTAAACAAAACAAGTCTCGGTCCTTTTATTTTTGGGTAAAAAATTATACCCGGTGAATATATTAAATCAAACAATTGTACACACAAAAGAGAGTAGAAATGACTACTTTTAAGACGCCTAACCACGTGCCTTGAACAAACCTCAAGAACACGACTACCAAAATATTAAACTAGGATAAGCATAAAAAAAAAAAAAAAAAAAAAAAAAAAAAACGTTAATGCACAATTATGTGCAATTTCCATGTTTTCAGCATTTTAGCCACTCTAATATTCTACTTGAATTTGATAAAGGCTATTTTTAACCTTACTGCATCCATAATATAGTTGCATACTTGTTCAGCTCGTTGGTCTCCCTTCCAATGTTAACCTGCTATTCCGTTCACGCCATATGAAATACGAGGAAGCTGCCAATAATAGACAACCAACAATGCTTATCACGCTCTTGCTTTTGGAATGTGGAAGTAACCATGCTAATATGTCATCCCAGTTGGAAGAGATGCCAGAGATATCAGCCAACTTCAACACCATTTGCCATACATTCGTTGAAAAAAGGCATTCAAAGAACAGGTACTCGTGGGAGTCGGGTTGCATCTTACATAACGGACACTGAAGTAAGCTCAAACACCAATTCATAAGCCCAACATCCTTCAAATACTTTTGCCGTGACATAAGAATGTCTTTATTTGTTGTAATGCTAAAACACCA
The DNA here is from genome assembly GCA_022545495.1 of Chrysanthemum lavandulifolium. Lineage (NCBI taxonomy): Eukaryota > Viridiplantae > Streptophyta > Magnoliopsida > Asterales > Asteraceae > Chrysanthemum > Chrysanthemum lavandulifolium. The sequence goes on from CM040238.1 coordinate 314,747,542, forward strand.
ATTCATAAGCCCAACATCCTTCGAATAACCACATAATATAATGTTATCAAGATACTCGTATAATTTTATAAGTCCAACGATATAAGATTACTCAAACACGTAAATAAGTTTGTTTTAATTATATAAGCTAGTTCATTTGCGATGTGATGCCTTTGAGGATATAGCTAATGTTTGTTTTAATACGACTTGGCCCGGTAATGGTAGTCATTTGGTACAACAAAATTAAGATGTAAATAAGCTTCATTACCATTCTCTAGCCTATGTAAAGCAAGCACTTTGAATTTGGTGCAAGTTAGCAATAGTTTCTTATTGGAGTTTGAGTATTTTCTTATCCTTTAATCTCCCATAATAGTATCTAATCGAGAGTAAATTTTGTTTAAAACTATAATCATGTAGCAAATCATCTCCTCTTTACTAACTAAATTCAGTCATACTCATTTCATTAGTGAGAAGCATCACTTCTTCGTTATCATCACCTCGTTCAACCAAATCAACCATCTAGTACAACATAATGCAAATAAGTTTTGGGTTCAAATATCAATTTGTGAAAATAAAACTTATCTAACTTGATGACTAGCACGATTACTAGCTATTATTGGTGATTAATTTGTTTCTTTAAAAAAATGTGTAAATAACTAGTTTTCTTATACAAATTTGTGTCTTTTAATAAAAAGTTAAGAATCAATGTAAATTAATATTTGACCCAAAGAGTTATCTTATATATAACTCTTGTAACCTAAGCCAAACACCAATATAATATCAAATTTCAACCTAACAATACTTTACAAGCCACACTATATAAGTAAGCGAAAAATCTTACCTTCACCCTATGTGGGAACATAAACTTGTATAATGAAAACATAACCAATCATGTATCAAATCATCTATCATTCATTTTCTGTTAATTAACATTCACTCGTAGCATAGGCCTTATTCTGTCACCACCATCATATCAGTGATTCATTCATCCTTATTGTCACCATCATTTCACTCAAATTCATTAAAGTATATTACTAAAGAGATGCACTTCTTCCTATTCTAATCACACTCTCAGTTCAATCGCAAACTTTCTAATAAATTGCGGGTCTTGAAACAAGTACACATATGTAGCGTTAATGATTATATAAATAACTTTAGCATAAAATTGAAGAACTACATTAGTTTATTAAAAAAGATTTTTTAATATAAACTTGGTGCCAAAAAAAATAAAATAAAAAAAATAATGAGTTCCAAATCTTCTTGAGCCTTATGAAATGCAACTGATGACCTTTAATCCTAAGTCCCCACTTTTTGGATTACTTATTTAATACAATGAAAGTGGGATAAGTACAAGACATATCATATATGGAATCACATACGAATACACAACACCGAGTGGGGCTCACTCAATGAGAGGGCAATAGTGAACTTGAAGTTTACAATTTTTTTTAACACCCCGGCACAACTTTTTGTATATAATGAATCGCTTATGTATGTACAAAGGTTATGGAATAATCTCCATATAACACAAGAAACAAATACACTACAACTGGCTCAATGAACCAGGACATGCCATGATCATAGTAACCAAATTAAAACATAAAAACCGGCACGCCAAAAATAAAAAACACAATACAACAACATTTCAAAACAAGTATAGACCTGCTCGATCTCTTGTACCGCATATAAACCCTATTGCTAAAACATTCTTTCCACCTTATGTGTTCTTTTATACTTTAAGATGGAATTAAGCTTCATCACCATTCTTTATCCTATGCAAATCAATTTTCTTTGATTATTTTTGTAATCTCCCGTAATAGTATTGAATAAAGTTAAAACTGCTACCAAATGAATACCGTTGTGCCATCACTTCAATTCCATAATCATGTAGCAAATCATCTCATCTTTACTAGTAATCAAATTCATTCATTAGTGACAACCATCACTTCTTCGTCACCACCACCCCCTTCAACAACAAAAAAAACCATCTTAAAAAACCTAAATGAACTAGAACTAATACAACATATTGCAAGTAAGTTGCAGGTTCAAATATCAATTTGTAAAAAAAAGAACTTATCTAACTTGATGACTAGCTCGATTACTATCTATTATTTGTAAAATAAAAAATAAAATAAAAAATAATTTTTTTTTATGTAAATCAATGGTTGTAGTAAACCATGTGAGTTATCTTAACTTTAACTCTGATAACTTATGCCTACTACCAACATAATACAAATTTTCAACTTGACAATACTTTACATGCCACGCTATATAAATAGGTGAAAAATCTTACCTTCACCCAATGTGGGAACAGAAAATTGATACAAGTAAACTTTTGCAAAAGTTAGCTCTAAATACATAAAATAACACCTTAGATTTTATAATACAAACATAATCAATCATTTATCAAATCATCTATCATTCTAATTAACATTCCTTAGTGACCATCGCACTCGCCTTATTCGATCCGTCACCACCATCATATCACCAATTCCGCCATCAATACTGCCACCATCATTTCATTCAAATTTCTCTAGATTAAATGACTAAACACATTTTGCTCACACAAGAGCTGATGCATACGTATCATTTACACAGAGGGCCTCCACGTTGTGCTTTCAAGATTGATATTCAAAAGGCGTATGATACGGTGAGTTGGAATTTTTTGAAGGACATTTTGGTTGGTTTTGGTTTCTATTTAGACATGGTTAGATGGATTATGTCTTGTGTTTCGAGTACTTCTTTTTCCATTAACATTAACGGTAACTTACATGGTTATTTTAAAGGGAAAAGAGAGGAAGATGGCTTCACTTATCATAATAGGTGTATTAAGCAAAAGATTGTTAATATTTTTTGTTGATGATCTTGTTATGTTTGCTTGGGTGATGTGCAATCGGCCAGGGTGTTAATGGAGGCTTTAGAAGAGTTTAAAGGTGTCTCGGGTTTAAATCCAAGTATTCCAAAGAGCACAATTTTCTTCTGTAATGTGCCGGACCAGGTTAAGACTTCTATTCTTCATCTTATGCCTTTTGAAGAAGGTACCCTTCCGATCAAGTACTTGGGAGTTCCTCTTATTTCGTCTAGGCTCCTTTATAAGGATTTCAAAATTCTTGTTGAGCGTGTGCGAAAGCGTATAGGGGACTTGAAGAACAAATGGTTATCTTTGGCTGGTAGACTCCAATTGGTGTGTTCAGTGCTCTCTTCAATGCATATTTATTGGGCATCTATTTTTATTCTCCCTGCAGGTATTATTCATGAAATAGAACACTCTTGTGTGGCTTTTAATGGTGTCAAGGAGATATGAAACGGGGTAAAGCAAAAGTCTCTTGGGAAGACGTGTGCCTCCCAAAGTGTGAAGGTGGGTTAGGGATTCGAAGGCTCGATATGTTTAATGTTGCCTTGATGATATCACATATTTGGAAGCTCCTTAATCATAAAGAGTCTCTTTGGGTTAAGTGGATACACTAATAAAAGCTTAAACATAGAAGTTTTTGGGATGTTTGTATCCCATCTAACATAAGCTGGGGTTGGCGAAAGATCTTGCATATTCGAAGCCTCGTTCGTCCTTATATATGGTACAAGCTAGGGAACGGGAAACAAGTTTCAGTTTGGTTTGATAAGTGGGATATAAACTGCCCATTAATATCCCAATTGTCATATAGAGCTATTACTAACGCGGGATTTAATTTATATGACAAAGTAGCGGATGTGGTGTCTAATAGGGCTTGGTCGTGACCTGTTTCTTGGTTTAACACATTTCCTGATCTAATGAACGTTCCTACCCCTATCCTGAATGACGAACATGTTGATACTTTGCAATGGAAAATGAGGGATGGTACCTTCAGGTCGTTTTCTGTCCGAGACGTATGGGACTCAATCCGAGAACAAGGAAATGTAGTTGAGTGGTTCCAGTTGGTGTGGTCTCATTACAGCATTCCACGACATACCACTTATTTATGGCTCGTTATAAGAAAGCCTCTCAAAAGACATGATAGAATGAGGCAATGGGATGTTGGCAATGATGTCGACTTAAACCTGCCTGACTCACATGATCATTTGTTCTTTGAATGTTCATATTCTTCACAGGTTTGGTTTTGTGTTTTCAAGTGGCTGAAATTCAGTTTGCTTTAGAGAAATGGAGTGATATTATGGCCTGGTTATTACCCATTTCTAATCGGAATAATGTTGATCTGCTAGGCTCGTCTTATCTTGACTACGACTTCATATTTTTTATGGCAAGAGAGGAACTATCGTGTGCATGGAAAAGGCGAGGAATCGAGTTTCGTCCAAGGTTATTGTTGATATGGTTAGATTAAAGCTTGCCTCTATTTAATTCAAGAAGAAGCCTCGGGTAGACAAGATCTGAAAGATATGGCGGATTTCAAGCATTCTAATGGATGCTGGTGACTATTTGCATTTGGTGAGCTAGAGGGCTAGTGTAGTTTCTTGTGTTCGTGTTTTTTTTTTTTTTTTTTCTTTGTTCTCTAGCTTGGTCTCATTGGGTGTTGTGTTTTAGAGCATGTCCAAAACACATAGTTATTATATCGAAGGGTGGATCATGACCACTATTCCATGTACGTAAACTCCTATCACTTTTTAATTTATTCACCGGGTATAATCCCTTTACCCAAAAAATGACTAAACACATTCGCCACTTCCTAAATCTAATCACACTCTCGGTTCAATCATAAACTGTCTAATCAACTGCGGGTCTTGAAACAAGTACACATGTGTAGCGTCAATGATAATATAAGTAACTTTAGCATAAAATTGAAGAAGTACATTAAAATCTATAACTCTAGTGGCCCACTTAATTAGAGTCTATTCCATAACCTTTGTACGTACATAATTTTTAATGAGAAGCTCTTTTTACAATTTCTTACAACGCATTTTCTCAACTATTTTGTTTGGGTTAAGTGGAATGATCAGGCATTGCAACACCAACGTGTGGCTTCGATATCGAGATCTATATGGCTAAAATGTTGCTCTCCATCTCAAAATGATGGTGTCATTTTGTGTTACACAATCTTTCGTTCACTCTAAGCTAGAAGTTAAGCTCTTGATCGTGAAACTGTAAAATCCTCTCAACTTGTTAGTTGTGACAATCTCATATTGGTAAAACGAGTTTTGTTTCATATTTTTGCCTTGTATTTTTGGATTATAGGCGCTCCAGTAGGAGTATCTGAAACTTGAAAAAAATAAGAAGCGGGTTTATTTTTTATGTGAAGCCTTTGAACATATTAGCATATAGCTAGTGTTTGCGTTCACACGACTTGGCCTTGTAATGGTAGTTATTCGGTGCGGCAACATTAATATGGAAATAATCTTCAACAAAATTCTCTTGCCTATGCAAAGCAAGCAATTTAAATTTGGTGCAAGTTAGCACTAGTTTCTTATTGGAGTTTTGATTAATTGTTTACGCTTTTAATCTCTCGTAATAGTATCTAATCAAAAGTAAATTTTGTTTATAACTATAATCATGTAGCAAATCATCTCCTCTTTACTAATTAAATTCATTCATAATCATTTCGTTAGTGACAACCAACACCTCGTTCAACCATCTACCAAAAACCTAAATGAACTAGCACTAATACAAAACAATGCAAATAAGTTGTGGGTTCAAATATAAATTTTTGAAAAAAGAAAAAAAATATATATTTAACCTGTTGAGTAGCTTGATTATTAGCTTTTATTTTGTTTTATTAATTACGTATGATGATTGGTGATTAGAACATGTAAATTATCTGTTTCTCTTAAACAATAAGTAAAAATAGATTCTTATTATTTTGTTTTACTATTCACACTCTCAGTTCACTCGTAAACTATATCTAATCAACTGTGGGTCTTGAAACAACTACACATTGTGTAGCGTCAATGTTTATATAAGTAACTTTAGCTTAATATTAAAGAACAACATTAGAGTCTATATGATTATGTATGTAGTTTCTGATTTTAAAATAACTTTTATAGAGTTAGTGGTTGATAAAGTATTGAGTTTAAATAAAAGTTTTTTTCCCCCCCCTTACTTTTGGATCAAGCATCACATTTCTTTTAAAGAACGAGTCTTCTCTTGCAAACCTGCTAATATCATTTTATAATTTGTTAAAAACAACGTTTTACAAACTTTGTTAATACAAACCTCATCCCGACAATTTTGTGTTCTAAATCTCCTTTAGCCTTACGAAATATACCTATTCAACTTTAATCCTAGGTCCGTCACTGTTTGGATCACTTATTGTTTGATACAACGAAAGTGCGATAAGTACGAGATATATCATAGATAGAATCACACACGAGTGCACGACAACTAGTGGCTCGCTCAATGAGAGGGCGACAGTGAACTTGAAATTTTATAATACTTTTAACACCCCGGGAAAACTTTTTATATATAATTAATCGTGTATGTGCGTAAAAAGGTTGTGGAATTAAGCTTGATCACCATTCTTTATCTTATGCAAAGCAAGCAATTTGAATATGGTGCAAGTTATGTAGTTTCTTATTGGAGTTTGAGTATTTGTTTATTCTTTAAAAATCATTTTTCTTTGTTTAGCAAATATCTCATCTTTCCTAGTAATCAAATTCATTCATAATCATTTATCAACCATCACTTCTTCGTCGTCATCATCCCCTTCAACCAAATCAACCATCACTACTTCGTCACCATCACCTCGTTGAACCAATAAATTGACCATCTGCCAAAAAGCTAAATTAACTAAAATTAATACAACATAATGCAAATAAGTTGTGGGTTCAAACATCAATTTGTGAAAAAAAGAACTTATCTAACTTGATGACTAGCTCGATTACTATCTATTATTTTGTTTTACTAATTACATATGCATGATGATTGGTGATTAAAACGTGTACTTACATATCAACAAATTTCATTATTAGTATTATGCATGCCCTTATAGGACTGTGACAAAAGGAAAACCAGTTGCATTGTCGTATGACTTTTGTTGCCGATGTAAAAAGTTTAAGAATTGATGTAAATCAATGGTTGTCATAGATCATGAGGGTTATCCTTACATTTAACCCTAATAACTTATGCCAACCACCAACATAACATCAAATTTCATTATTAGTATTATGCATGCCCTTATAGGACTGTGACAAAAGGAAAACCAGTTGCATTGTCGTATGACTTTTGTTGCCGATGTAAAAAGTTTAAGAATTGATGTAAATCAATGGTTGTCATAGATCATGAAGGTTATCCTTACATTTAACCCTAATAACTTATGCCAACCACCAACATAACATCAAATTTGTCAATACCTTGCACGCCACGCTATATAAATAGGTGAAAAATTTTACCTTCACCCGATGTGGGAACAAAAAATTGATACAAGTATACTTTTGCAAAAGTTAGCTCTAAATACATATAATAACACCTTAGATTGGATAATGCAAACATTGGTAGATGGATTTAACTTGGCTCTTATAATATACTTATAGCCTTTTGCAATTTATGTTGCGGGTATGGAACTTTCTGAACACCGGCAAACAAACAAAGAATTCAAACAAAATGTGTGGGATGTGAATCGACAAAAGATATAACGTGATATTCACGACGGATAATTGTGACCGTCTACGAGATGAAATTAGAGAGATCTTATTACTGAGTACACATGGACAAGATTTTAGTTTACAATTAGAGCACTAGGTATCGTTGGTGTCGTGATCGTGTCATAGACAAAAGTGGTGCTACCTTAGTTCTTTTTGTCCATTACATCACTTTTGCTCATGACACCAAAACCCCCTCTTCCTAGTACAAAACTGGTGCCATGGGTCCACATATACCCTACTAAAAAAATGGATGGCGTGGGCTGGTATATACCAGCCGAGAGCCTTTGGCACGAGGTCTAGTGTGGTGTCATGCGCCATAGGGTGACGCCGAAGTCTTTGGCTCAAATCAACAACCCTTGTACCGAGCTCTTATAATGATAAAGGTATAGACGTGTGAGAGGGGTATATATTGCATTGTAAAGGCCGGACAACTCTATATAGCCTAAGCTCATGATTTCACTTTGACCTCCTAACTTTGTATTATTAGAGATTACTATATTTATCTTGCTGTAACACCGTCTGAGCACCTTATACTATTTTATATCTAACAATTGTTATTGTAAAAGTTATCCTAACCTAAATTTTCACCGCATTGAAGTTAGGGCAAAAGTTGATATAGATCTCAATTTACTATGGTCCAATGAGCCAAATAATAATAATTCATTTTTTTTATTATGATAAACTTTCACCCTTTTTAAAAATTAAATATCTCGCAAACCGTTAATCGTTCTGTGATAAAATTACACCATCGCGACGAGAATTAAATTATCTTTATAGATATGCACTACTATATATTTTAACAACTTTTTTTTTCAAAATTTCGGTCAACAAAATCATATATGATTTGTGAAAATCATATATGATTCGATTTTCTAATCATATATGATTTTTGAGAATCATATATGATTATTAAAATCATATATGATTCGTAAAAATCGAATCATACATGATTTTGAAAATCATATATGATTCGTAAAAATCATATATGATTTTTCGGACGAGATTTATGAAAAAATTGTTTGTCGAAAATATATAAAAGTGCATATCTATAAAAAGATAATTTAATTCTCGTCGTGATGGTGTATTTTTTTATAGTTTGAAGATTTACCGTTTGTAAGATATGTTGTTTTAAAAAAAATGTGTTATTAATTGAAATAAAAAATGGAAGGCTATAATTAGTTCATTTGTTCTATGGCAAATATAAGTTCTATATTGATCTCAACTCTTGAAGTTATTGCCATAAAAAATGTAATATATATTCAAAAAGCATAGCTCGTTGAAAAATTTAATTACGGGATACCATTGACCATATCACAAAAGTAATGCTTTTAGTTTTTATTAAAAAAAAATAATAAAAAAATAATAAAAAATTGTAGAAGTTAATCACTGTCTGTCTTATGGGTGATTATTATAACTGCAAAAATTTAATTACAAGATAGTCGTGGACCGCATCGCACAAGTAATGTCTTTGATTCTTAAAAATAAAAAATTCTAATGCCTTTTGGTCTTAAAAATAAAACGCACAACTAATGCCTTTAATTCTTAACAATAAAAATTTATTAAGAATTTGTACAAGTTAGTCCTTTCCCCTCTTATTCCCGATTATTATAACCGTAAATAGGAGAGATAACGACTAACATAACACTTATTACAATTTATTGGTATGGATACTATATTGTACTCCCTCCGTCCCTAAATAAGTGTCCAGTTTGACTTTTCAACTGGTTCAACTTTGACCATAACTATTTTTTTTGTGTTATATAATACTTGATGAAAAACTATACCAATGAAAAATACACTTAAAACTCAATCAATTCATATACTTTGCATCAAGTATTATATAACACTCACAAAAATAGATAAGGTCAAAGTTGATCCAGTTTGACTTTGAAAAGTCAAACTGAACACTTATTTAGGGACAAAGGTAGTATATAAACATCAGAAATTCTTACTCCTCAACTGATGTGGGATCGAAAATCTATACTCCATGCTAATACCTCTTTCTGAAACGATTAAACACATTCACCACTTCCTAATAATAATCACACCATTCAATTTAAGTTCAATAACGAACCTTGAAATCTTTATACGGATGGGGTGAACACGGTTGATCTCCGTGAAATTTGTTTATCTTGTGATGGTCGAGGTCTGGTAGTACTATTTAGGTGGCGCGAAAAATATAGTTTTGTGGTTCATATATTAAATGCTAGGGGTGTGCATGGTTCGGTTTGGGTCGGTTTTTGGCTAAAACCGAAACCGAACCACAATGTTCGGTTTTGTAGAACCCAAAACCGATACCGTTCGGTTTTAGCGGTTCGATTTTTCGGTTTGTTATCGGTTTCGTTCGGTTTTTCGGTTTTTGGTTCTAACCGTTAATATTTGGGTATGGCCAAATTATACCAACAAACTTGTTTTCGTACAAAATTAGTTATTCTTCTTTACTTTTTTCAATCTAAGCATAATAATGTTTATTGCATAATTCTACAATTACAAACATATAAATAAGACATATACATATAAGGGAACATACACGTAGTATAATCATTATCGAATACTTATTGATAAATTTACAAAACACAGCGACACACAAACACACATATAAATATAAGCGTTAAGATAAATATATTATAAATCCACTCAAAAATGAATATGAATTTATAAATTTGATTTATTTAGTTATTTAATCGTATTATATTAATTAGATATTATTATATAATAAACCGGTTCTGTTCGGTTCGGTTTTGCGGTTTGCTTTTAGAAAGCGAAACCGAACCGTACTTTTCGGTTTCTAAAAATAAAACCGAACTATCGGTTTTTAGTTTCAGTCGGTTTTTTCGGTTCAGTTTTTTCGGTTTTCGGTTCGGTTTCGGTTTTTTTGTTTTGTTTTGCTCACCCCTATTGAATGCTCAAAAGTTAATTCATATTATGTATTTTACTAGCGAACATCAGAGATTATGTGCCTTATAAGGGTGGACGGAATGGAGCTCGGGTACTCCATCGGGTAGTGTTAGGGTATTAGGGTACACCGCCCCGTGTACATAGGGTACTTGGCATTTTGCACGAAATCGAGCTCGGAACCCGCTCGATTTAAGCTTTGTTCTCTATTTTTTTTTTGTCTTTTTATGAAAGGTAGTGTTAGGGTAGGATCGGGTACCACTCCGTCTAGTTAGGGTAGTGTTAGGGTAGTATTGGGGTAGTTTTGAGGTGGAAGGTTTTTATTGGATAGAGGTGATGTGGCACCCCCAGGGTATTAGGGTATTAGACAACCACTCCTTCCTCCCTAACTTGTAGTTTTCTAGTTCTACAATCTGTACCAATGTACCATGTTGGGCATACACTCATCGACGTTTTTGTTAGATGAAAAAGAATGAACTAATTATCACGGCAAAATTATCAACAGGTTCGCAGGTTGCATGTGATCGCATTTGTTCACAAGCTTGAAATCCATTTGGCCTAGAAAATCCAAAAGAACAAGGATAATCTAATGGTTAATACCAAAACTCTATATAACACCTTAGCATTTCCTTTTTGGGCGATGTAGGATGCATCTTTCCATTTCAAGTTTTGTATTCTAAGTGCCTCATTTAAGACACGATATCTCATTTATATTAAATACATTTTAAACACTCATTAGCTCGTTGTAAAGCCCTCTTCAAAGAGAACGCAAACCTACTAACCAATGCAATCAATTCCTAAAAAAGGACAAAAGTTAACAATTTTTCACCCCTCTTGTAATGGTAGTCACTTGTTACGGCAACGTTAAGATGAACATAAGCTTCATCACCATCAGTGGCGGAACTCTTTAGGGGCGGGGGTGGGATATAAACAAATCTCCATTTCAGCCCCTCCAAACTAAATTCGCCCCCCCTCCAAACAAATGTTCAAGTTCCGCCATTGATCACTGTTCTCTAGCCTATATGCAAAGCTAGCAATTTGAATTTGGTGCAAGTTGGCAATCCTAGACTTTCTTGAAAGAAAAAAAAAAAAAAAAAAAAAGTAATTCTAAGAGCTCTAGGTACGATGTAGTGTCAAAGTGTGGTGCCATAAAAATAATGTCAACTCATCATTTTACACATGACACCAGTTTTGGTTATGGCTCCAAAACACATATCTTTGACATAACACTAGTTTTCGATGCCATGATGCATAAATAATTTTTTCGATTTATTTAAATATAATAATATATTTAACTAAAATTAAATATCAATAATAAAATATTCATTATAGAAAATAAAAAGAAATCAAATAAAAAAGTATGTAAAATAAAAGTTAGACGTAAAGAATAGTAAACTAGTTTTGGGGATATTGTAAGGCCCGTATTCATTTTTAAGCTTATATGTAGCTTATGAGTTTTTTTTTTTTTTTTTTTACTTATATTTCATAAGCATCAATTTTTTTTTACTTGTGAGCTTATATAAGTTTATTATGATATGATAAACTTATATAAGCTCATAAGAAAATAGGGTGGCGTGGGTTGTTAGTTACCAGCCGAGAGCGATGACATGCGGTCCGGTATGGTTTGTTGCGCCATGGTGTTGGGTGGTCACCGGTCAAACCAACAGTCGGCCGTGCAGGGCTCTAAAAGTATATACAAAAATGATAGAAAGAGTATAAAAAAAATTGAACGAAAGTGAATGTAAGTTGTTGGCCACCTAAGAACCAAGATATTACTCTGTAGGTCTGATATGGTTTGTGGCGCCGTGGTGTTGGGTGGTCGGCCAGCCCAAACCAACGGCCAATTGTACCCGGGCTCTAAAAGTGTATTATGGTCCAGTATGGTTTGTGGCGCGGTAGTCGAGGGCTCTAAAAGTGTATAAAAATTGAAAGAAAGTGAATGTAAGTTGGTGGTAATTTAAGCTACGAATGGCTTGTACACGACAGTACATAAATAGTTCAAAATTCTTCCATCATCCAATGTGGGATTAAAACTTGAAAGAAAAGCATCAAATCACACTATTAAATGAACACCATTTTGTCTTCACTTCACGTCTACACAATCAAATACCAAATTATATATCATTCATTTTCTGTTAATTAATATTCACTCATAACTATAACTATTTAATCACTCAATTAAATCAATGTCATATACTCATATAATTAATCAAATGACTAAAAAACTCATTCACTACTCCCTGATCCTAATCATACTATACACAATCACAAACCCTTTTTTTCTCGAATATGCATCATCTATCGATTTCACCGGAGAGTACCGCCACCTTCGACACCTTCACATCCACCGTGGTTATCGTGTGAAAGCGATTTATGAGGTATGAGTAGTTTAGACACCACTTGTGACATTAATTTAAGTTTAGTATTCACTCATGATGTATATTTAAGTTTAGCTACTTTCGCCTCCATTTAAAAACCAGAATTATGAATTTTTCTAGGCGAAAGAGCTAGAGTTCGCCAAAGGACTATAATGACACCAGTTATCAAACTAAGCCGATGCAATAAGCCCATTACCAATTTTATACCAGAAAAATCTTCGGATCAAAGGATGCACTTGAAGCAATTTACGCCAACTCCAAGCCATACTTCCTCTAAAAGGAATGTCCCAAGAGTTTCGGCCTCTTAATTTATATGTGTGTATCCACTTTACCCAAAGCGACTCCTGTAAAGAAATAATACTCCAAATATGAGAGGAGATCAAAGCAACATTGGTAATGGCATTTAAATGTGTTTCATAAGGTGTAAATCTGGATGACGAGGAGGATTTATTATATATATACTTGTTATTGAAGTGGTTTGTAAGCAGACTATAGATCAACAATGTCGTACACTCGGACACAAACACTCAACAACAGACACTGTCTTCACTTCGATCGATTCCGCAAATCATATCCCATTCAATTTTTGCTAATTAACACTCGTTCATAGTCATTGTCTCACAGGTGACCACCACTTTCTTCGGTCACCGTCAATGTTACTTCAATAAATTTATTAAATTAAATGAGTAACCATGGACAAGGATCCCGTGGGAGTAATTATGTGAGGGCGCGGAAAATACAACGGCCTCTTTCTATATGTTTTGTTATTTGGTTTTCAAAATTAGGATATATTAGGGGCAATTCTATTACCGACACGATAAACGACACGAACAACGACCGCAGTTAAGCGGGTTTGGGTTGAGGATAAATAGGTTTGGGTCAAAAGCAGTCAACCGTCTAACCCGTTTAATAAGCGGATTGTGTTTAGGTTGAGTAAATATTAAACAGTCAACCCGTGAACCCGTTTAAGTATACAAGACTTAAAAATAAAAAATAAAACCTAGTTTTTATGTTGGATGTGGATTAAATGTATTTTTGTATGTACTTAATATGAGTGAATTACGATTATACCTCAAATATCATTGAAATTGACACTTATAACTCGAAAATTTGTCGATAGTTATTTATATGTTATTTTATTATATTTTAGATCCTTATATCATTTTCGCATTTAAACTAGTTAAAATAACAAACCACAAACTTTATTCACTGCTTGACCTATTTAGTTAAGCAGGTTAAACGGGTCATAAGCGGGTTACACGTGTTATGCGGTGTGGGTTAGGTTGAGTTTCTTGACACGATTAATAAATGGGTCGTGTTTGGGTAGAGGTTATACCAACCCGCCAACACGCGAACCGAATAGGTCAACACGAACACGACTCGATTGCCACCCCTAGGATATATGATATATGGTATGTTTTTGGGGTTTGTCATATTTTGCAACATATATAGGTTCTTATATGGTATGTACCTTATTTTATGAACCGGCATATATCTTTAAAAAAAGAGTTGTCCTTCTCATTAGCTATTACGTGCAATCACTTTTTTGATTAATCATTAGTTAAAAAATGGTTAAGTTTTTACAAGTATTATGAAATATGCATTCAGCTAAGATGTTTATATCTCATATGCCAAACACAGAAGTTATGTTCAATATCTACCTATAAGGAAGTTCGGAATCCCCTTGTTTTCTAAATGCCATTCTCAATGTACCTTTCCGATGGTTTCACACGCTACTTGTTTTGGAAAAATACGCTGACTTACTTGCTGCTTCATGGCAACATATATATGTTCACGGAACAGTTAGCTTGTAAAATGCAGTCATTTTAAGCTTGGGTCTTTCTCATGATGTTGTGTCGGAGTTGTAATTAACTGTAGAAGAACTTTTCATGAGTGATTCTATAATTCAAGGTAAGTATTGTTTATACTCGTATATGAATAGAGTTGGATCGTTTATGTTGTTACTATTTCTGGTTGGAATGGTTGCCTGTGGATCGTTGATGTTGTGATGGGCCGAATATATACAGTATCTATAGCAGCTTAACTTGTCTATGGACCGTTTCTGTTGTTACCTGTCCTGTTTGTTTTTCATATATTTCCTGAGGTGATCCTTCTATATCGAAATTCCAGTTTCTATATCGGGATCTATACGGCTAGAATGTTGCTCTCCGACTCGAAATGGTGGTGTCATTTTGAGTTACACAATCTTTCGTTCACTCTAAGCTACAAGTTAAGCTCTTGAAAGTCTAAAATCCTCTCAACTTGTGAGTTGTGACATATAGCCAATGTTTGCGTCAACACGTACGACTTGGCCTTGTAATGGTAGTCACTTGGTGCGGCAACGTTAAGATGGAAATAAGCTTCAACACTGGTCTCTAGCCTATGCAATGCAAGCAATTTGAATTTGGTGCAAGTTAGCGGTAGTTTCTTGTCGGATCTTGAGTCCTTGCTTATGCTTTTAATCTCCCATAATAGTACCTAATCGAGAGTAAATTGTGTTTATAACTATAATCATGTAGCAAATCATCTCCTCATTACTAATTATATTCATACATAATTTCATTAGCGACAAACTGACAACCATCAACCAAAAACCTAAATGAACTATAGAACTAATACACAATAATGCGAATTACTAGCTATTATTTTGTGAAAAAAAAAAAAAAAAAAAAAAACCATATCTAGCAATTATTTTGTTTGACTAATTACCTAATATGAATGCAGATTAAAAGATGTAAATAGTTTGTTTCTCCGAAAAAAAGTTAAGAACCCATATTAATTCATGGTTTGGATCATTACATGAGTTCTCACGTGATTAACTCTTGTAAAGTAAGCCAATATACGCCACACCATATAACTAAGTGAAAACTCTTACCTTCACCCGATGTGGGAAAGAAAATTGATACAAGTAATTACAAAAGTTACCTTGAAAGACATATAGTAACACCTTAGATTGTATAATGCAAACATGATCAATCATGTATCAAATCATCTATCATTCATTTTTTGTTAGTTAACGTTCACTCGTAATCATTGCACCGGCCTTTTGAAGTAACTCTAATTTTGTGTTCCAAATCTCCTTTAGCCTTATGAAATGCACCAGGTGACCTTTAATCCTAGATCTGCCACTGTTTGAATCACACACAAGTACACAACACCTGGCTCGCTTAATGAGAGAGCGATATTGAACTTGAAATTTATACTTTTCTTAACACCCCGGCAAAGTTTTTTTTATATATAATGAAAAACACAATACAATGACATTTCGTAACAAGTACGTATAGACATGCTCGATCTCTTGTACCTGCGTATAAACCCTATTGCTGAAATATTATTTCCACCTGATGTGTTATTTTAAACTTGAAAGACCTAAGTTTCACTTCATTCGGACAACTTAAAAAAATATGTGCATAAAGCTACTCTTAACTTCGATCCGTGTTGCCAAAAACACAAATCTTCTAGGGGACAAGGAAATCAACTGCGTACTTGTTTCCACTTGTTACGTACACCTTCAAGATGCGAGAAGCCAAGAAGGTCTTCTCAGCCATAACAATCAACATAACACTTGCCTCAACATAACATACAAACAAGTAAAACTTGTATTCCCCACCCGATGTGGGATTTCATAGTAATAACTAATAATCCTTTTACAAGATGTCATTGTCTTCACTTCAATTCAACGATCCTATCATGCATGTTTTTATCTTTGTTTTACTTCGTATTCACGAATAGTGGACTTAATGAAGTTGAGGGTGGGTCTTTGACCATGTAAAGACGGCTATTTTGTGAAATGATAAAGATAAGTTAGCTTGTGTGTTATGAAAGGCGTTGGGATCCGTTCTAGAAGCTGAAATTGAAGCAACAGTTGAAGTTTTTTTTTTTTTTTTTTTTTTTTTTTTTTTAACGAAAACAAATTTGAATATGATGGGCTTCGACTGAGCGTGACTCATTGGAAGCAGTAGAAATTGTGAATGAGGAGGATGGTGTCTCGTGGACGGTAGACGACTAGGTAAGGAAGATTAAATTGAGTATGATGATTGATGAGATGGTAAAACCGAATCATAAGGCATATATCAAGATCAAGGAATGAGGTAGCAGATTTGTTAGCGAAGAAGTATGCAACCATGAAGGTGATCTTCTACGAAAAGAAGGATTCGAGCTTGTTTAAAGTTATTATGAGTTGTACGAGATTGTGCCTTAATGACTTGTTTAGTGTTATTTTGGGTGTATGGTAGTGTATGTTTTTGTGTGTCATATCTTGCAAGCTCAATAGTCAGTTTATGTGGAACATATTGACATGTCATACAAGATTTAGAGCATCCTCAAGTTAGCACTAGTTTCTTATTGGAGTTTGAGTATTTGTTTAAGCTTTTAATATCTCATAATAGTATCTAATCGAGAGTAAATTTTGTTTATAACTATAATCATGTAGCAAATCATCTCCTCTTTACTAATCAAATTCATTCATAATCATTTCGTCAGTGACAACCATCACCTTGTTCAACTAAATCAACCATCTACCAAAAACTCAAATGAACTAGAACTAATACAAAATAATAATGCAAATAAGCTGCGTTTTACTAATTATGTATGATTTATTTAATTTGTTTCACTTTAAAAAATTGTTTTACGATTAGAACGTGTAAATAATTTTTGTCTTTAAAAGTTTAAAAAAAAAAAAAAAAAACGGCTACCCATATATGGAATATTGTTACTCACAAAGAGTCCATGTAGGTTAGGTGGATCCATGCATATAAGCTGAAAAACCGAAGCTTGTGGGATGTTAGTTTATTGTCTAATGCAAGTTGGGGTTGGCGTAAACTATTGCAGATTAGGAATCAAATTCGACCCCATATATGGTACAAATTAGGCAATGGAGGCAAGGCCTTGGTGTGGTTTGATACGTGGGCTGTTGATTGCCCTTTAATGAATCATGTGTAGAATAGAGCTATAAGCAATGTGGGTTTTAATCGACAAGAAGTTGTGGGAGATGTTGTAGAGAATGGTTCTTGGACGTGGCCCAACCCATGGTTTGATTCCTTTCCTTCTTTGAATAATGTTACTGCTCCCGTATTGGACCATGAACAGGTTGATAATTTAGTTTGGAGGATGCATGATGGATCTATGCCTTCATTTTCTGTGCAAAATGTGTGGCATTGTGTTCGTGCTAGAGGTGGTGAAGTTGATTGGTTCCCTCTTGTGTGGTCGCGCTATAGTATTCCAAGACACGCCATTCATATGTGGCTTGTTATGAGGAAACGTCTTCTTACTCAAGATAGAATGAGGCAATGGGATGCCGGTAATAACCTGCTTCGATGTCCTCTATGTAAAACTCAATCCGACTCACATGATCATTTATTTTTTGAGTGTGCTTTCTCATCGCAAGTATGGATGCAAGTGATGAACATGGCTGACTTGAGGTTCTTTTCATCCATATGGAGTGACATTGTGGGATGGCTATTACCTATTGCTAAACAAAATAATGTCACGTCTGTTGTTGGTCGTCTTATTGTGGCTGCATCCTCATATTTCATTTGGCAGGAACGTAACAGTAGAGTTCATGGTAAAGGCGAACAAAAACCTGATCAAGTATCGAAGATAGTGGTTGATACGGTGAGGCTCAAACTTGCATCCATTCGGTTCAAGAAGAATATAAGGGCTGATCAAATGAGCTGAGGAGAACTTGGAACATATCAAATATAATAACTGATGGAGGCTGATGAAAGCTATTTGTGAGGTCTAGAGTACATGGTTCATATTGTATATCGTTTATGTTCTCTAGATTATAGTCGTTTAGTGGTTGTTATGCTTTGAGCCTGTTCAAGCATATAGTTTGCTTTTTAGGTTTTTAAAGGTCGGCTCATTACCACCTTTTCCATGTACCTAAACTCATTTCATTCATTCATATTTTCATCGGGTATAATCCCTTTACCCAAAAAGAAAAGTTAGAAAAAAAATAGTTAAGTACCGATATAGATCAAGCATTACATTTTTTTTATCGAAAACAAGTCTTCTCTTGCAAAGCTGTTGATATCATTTCCGAAGTGCTAAATCACCAAACTTCCAACCTCAAGAAAGGACATTTTGTCACTAATCTAGCTCAAAAGACAACATTATGTTATGGACCACTGATACAATGAAGTGCGATAACTACAACATATTTGGAGTCACACACAATACTTGGTGGCTCGCTCAATGAGGGGGATAACTTTGAATATTCTCATTTTACTGACACTCGGGCCAAGCTTTTCATACAATATGAATCGTTTATGTACAAAGGTTATGGAATAGTCTCCATAACACGAAAAACAAATACACTACTATACTACTAGCTCTGTGAACCATGACATGCCATGATCACGGTAACTAGAACAAACTAAAACCGACCCGCCAAAAATAAAAAAACACAATATAACGATATTTCAAAACAACCATAGACTTGCTCGATGACTTCTACCTGCCTATAAGCTCCATAGCTCGATGACTTCTACCTGCCTCATAGTAACTCTACACAAGTTTCTAAAGACATGACACCTTTTTGTTTTTTAAGGGATAATGTACATGGAGGCCACCTAGGTTTTTAACTTTTAACATATAGGTAACCCAATTATTAAAATGAGCTTGTAGATCGTCCAACTATTGGTTTGTTTCTTATTGGAGTTTGAGTATTTGTTTGTGCTTTTAATCTCCCATAATAGTATTTAAGCGAGAGTAAATTTTGTTTAAAACTATAATCATGTAGCAAATCATCTCCTCTTTATTAATTAACTTCTTCGTCACCATCACCTCGTTCAACCAAATCAACCATCTACCAAAAACTTAAATGAACTAGAACTGATACAACATAATGCAAATAAGTTGTGGATTCAAATATCAATTTGTGAAATAAAAAACTTATCTAACTTGATGACTAGCTCGATTATTGTATGATGATTGGTGATTATAACATGTAAGTAATTTGTTTCCGCTAAAAAAAGTTAAGAACCGGTATAAATTGATCGTTGACCGTGGTCACGGGGGTCGTCTTATGTTCAACTCTCGTAACCTAAGCCAACTGCCAACATCGCATCAAATTCAACCTTTTCTACGCTTTACATGCCACACTATATAACAAAGTGAAAAATCTTACTTTCATCCGATGTGGGAACATAAACTTGATACAAGTTTTTAGAAAATTTAGAACTAATGACATACAATAACACCTTAGATTGTATAACGCAAACAAAATCAATCATGTATCAAATTGTCTGATATTTATTTAATGTTTATTAACATTCAATCGTAATCATCACACCGGCCTTTATTCCGTCACCACCATCATATCATCAATTCTGTCATTGTTATTGTCACCGTCATTTCACTTAAATTCATTAAATTAAATGACTAAACACATTCACCGCTTCCTAATTCTAATCACACTCTCGGTTCAATTGCATACTTGCTATTCAACGGTGGGTCCTGAAACAAGTAGACATATGTAGCGTCAATGATTATATAAGTGACTTTGGCATAATTTTGAAATTTTGAAGAACTACATTCGTCTATATGATTATGTATGTAGTTTCTAATTCTGACATTAAAAAGGAGTTTTTCTTTAAAAAAAGAAAAAATTAAAATAAAAAATAAATAAATAAAAAAACCTCTTTGGAATCAAGCATTACATTTTTTTAAAGCAACAAGTCTTCTCATGCAAAGATGCATCAAATCTATGAGGTGCTAAATCACCAAAATTCTTAACTCAAGCCAAGACATTTTGTCACTAACCTAACTCAAAAGACAACATTATAGATCATTTAATTATTGTTTGATACAATGAGAGTGCGATAACTACGACTTATATGGAATCACAGAAGACACCTAGTCGCTCGCCCAATGAGGGCAACAGTGGACTTGATAATTTTACTTTATCATTAGTCGCTTAGTGTGACACAACACTGTACATAAGATTCATCACTCTGCTTTAGTTGATTCTACATTTTCTTTTCAGTTTATCAAGACGTGCCTCTTTGTGGAGACTATAGCACATGTCTCCAAAATTATCCTTCGTAATGTTCCTTTGATTAATCATTGTTTAAATTATAATCTGACATATAAAAGTATATTTAAGCATATTATCTTGTCTCAAACTTGTATATAGTAAGAATTGACGTAAAATATAAAAACAAACAAAATCAAACTAATCAAATACAAAATAAACACTACTATTTTTTTTTTTTGGGTAAAGGGGAGTAATCCTGCACCCTGGTAAATATATTAACCAAATAAACGTTTAAGTATAATGGATATGAGTGAAATCCCATATCTCAGCCCGTTACATAGGCATAGAGCTTACATAACAAGAAACTTCATGTTTCTAACCAAGAAAACAAACCACTACTCAAATGATAACATATGACACGAAGAAATAAAATTACTTCCTAGGACCTTGAAACGTTGTGCCATACATGGCATTAAAGGCATCAAATTCCCGGAAGATCACGAACTGTTTGCATAGTCATCGAAATCATAGTCATCATACTCATCTTCAAACTCTTGGCCACCACCAAATATATTAGGACTCATCAAATAGGTTAACAACAACCTCATCTTGAATCGGACACTACAATCTCTCCCACTTTAGAAAAAGGTTAACTCTCTTAGTAGAAGAAAGGGACGGTATACAAGAATCACTAGTTTGAGGAGCCACTACCGACTCCATCTCTTCAAATCACTCACAAGAGGCTCTTGTGATGCGAGTACTGTCTTAGTAGACTTATCTTCATTAACTTCCATTGTACAACCGAATCCACATCCTTGATAGTGTCATTAGAAGGAATACCGACGCATCCGTATGTTCCATATTAAGAGCATCAAACGGTTAGATGTAGTAATCTTGGTTCCACTCGAACTAGCCACATCGAAGCATTCTTCTTAGTGACTACCACTTTCTTAGGTTCGGGAGGAGTCTTCTTGGGTTGGTATTGAAGCTGTTTACCCACAACAGTTTGAAAACCTCCTTGACTCGGAATAGAAGACCCACCTTGCTTTCCCTTCTTCCTATTATTAACCGTCTTGAAACCATCATTAGCACGCTTAGCGGTGAGTGGGAGGTTCAACAATTTTAGGACAATCAATAGGAGTATGACCAAAATCTTACATTTATCACAATGCGGTGGTTTCCACTCATATTCAACCCGTGTCGTCTCGATAGTCGGCCCGACCCATCAAGTAACGGAATCTCAACAGTAAGGTGTCCCTAAGAAGCTCATCCGACTTCACATCAATCATGCATCTAGCAAAACTACTACGGCCCCACGGTCCTTGCACATTTGGCTAGTGAAAACACTACTATGTCTTCAGTTTAATTAGCATTCATTCATGATCATTACACCTTATTCCACCACTAGTTGTTATTCTATAAAAAGTTGAAAAACTTTTGAGTTAATAAGTAATTGCTATATATGGTTTGTGCTTTAGATAAATGATGTTATTAGCTCTAACATGAATAGTAAATTTCAGTTGTGTAGTTTGTGGTATATAATACAAAATATTCGTTGATTGCGGAAAAAAATATGATTTGTAATAAATTGTTTGGGTGATACATATAAGGTGGTTATAAGTTATATGGGTATAACACACAATAATGCATCAAACAATCAAGATAAGACAGAAATAAATTTACTAAAATCCTTAGCACCATAATATATAAATAAAAAAAGTTCTTTTTCCTTATCGATGTGGGATCGAAAACCAAACAAATATTTATAGAATGTTCACTATTTTCAATTCAGTTACACGATTGTAGCTTATTCATTTTTCTTGATCATCACACCTTATGCCGTCACTTCTCATCACACAAAAAAAAGTTAAAGAACTGATATAAATTCATGAGTGGCACTGATTATAAGAGTTATATCTAATATCTAACTCTCGTAACCTTGATAGGTTTCTTGTATCAGATAATATGTTCACTATTTGTCCTCATATTAGTGCTATTACTCTTGAGAGGTATTTATCTGATCATCGTCCTATTCTTCTTCGAGAGGCAGCAAATGATTATGGCCCGGTTCCGTTTTGTTTTTTCCATCACTGGCTTGAATTGGATGGATTTAGTAAATTTGTTGTAGATACTTGGAATTTAGCTCATGTTGACGTGTCTAATGGGATGCCAAATATGGTGGGAAAGATGAAATATCTCAAGTTAAAAATTCGTGAATGGATCAAATGTAATCAGCCTAACCGTAAGGAATTGGTTGATAGATACAAGGATGAGCTTCAGAAGTTGGATGTGGTTATTGACAAGGGTGATGGGACGGATGCGGTGGTTACAAAAGGGATGGAGGTGATTAATTCTTTGCAACATTTAGATCATTTTCATGCTTTGGATATGGCACAAAAGGGAAAGATTAAGTTTGCTGTTGAAGGGGATGAAAATACTCGTTTCTTTCACAGGATGTTGAACAAAAAACGTAATCAACAGAATATTCGAGGGGTCATGGTAGATGGAGTGTGGAATGATAAGCCGCATGATGTAAAAAATGAATTTCTTATACATTTTCGGGAAAGATTCGAGAAACCATTGGATGGTCGTGCTACTGTTGAGATGAGTTATCCGAGATCTCTTTCAATTGAGCAACAGGGGGTCTTGAATGTGAGGTGACTTTACAAGAGTTGAAAACGGTGGTGTGGGATTGTGGTATGGACAAATCCCCGGGTCCGGACGGGTTTACGTTTGGTTTCTGTCGTCTATTTTGGTCGACTATTGAAGAGGATGTGTTCAGTGTTGTTTATCACTTTTTTACTCATGGTGATATTCCTAAAGGTTGTAATTCATCCTTTGTAGCTTTGATCTCGAAAGTTCCTGATGCAAATTTGGTTAATGATTTTAGACCAATTAGCATCATTGGAAGCATTTATAAGGTTTTTTCGAAAATTTTGGCGAATCGTCTTGTTGGGGTTTTGGGAGACATTGTGAATGAGGTTCAATCGGCTTTACCGCGGGAAGACAGATTTTAGGTGGTCCGTCCATTCTTAATGAGGTAATGCAATGGTGCAAAGATAAGAAAAAGCAGTCATTAGTTTTCAACTAAGTTGCACGGGGACGGATACGGATACGGGTACCGGGAAACGGCAACATCCTAAAATTCAAGAAACGGGTACGGCGAGTAAACGTCAATGTATTTTATAATATTTTAATATATGACAAATTATATTTCAAAAAAAATACATAACATTCAAAAATCCAAACAAACATTACTTATAATCATCAGTTAAAAACTTTTAACCATCAAATAATTTTTTAAAAATATTTAAGAAAAAAAACTACTCATAAAAAAACTCATCTATCAATTCTTTAATAAAAAAACTAACCATACATAAAGTTAAAGATATCAAATAGGAACAAGAAGTTAAAGATATCAAATAGTAATAAATAAAGTAAACTGCCAATGAAACAAATACTAGTCAGGATGCGTTTGGTATCCCGCTATGGGAATGACACTATCACTATTAAAGTGATTAAAGGTGTTTGTTTAAGTTGAGAGGGTCCACCACTATGGTAATAAATGATAAATATAATCCATACTTCATATACATCTAAAAAGGTAGGAATGAATCTTTCATTGATGAGGGACCCATCACTACTATCAAATACATACCCATTGTCATTCATGACAGCATACCACCCCTAAGAGTTTTGTCTAAAGTGTTAAAGCATGTAAATAAGTCATTTATTTGTTTTATTTAATATTTAAAGAAATCTATTTATTGTCTTGATATTCACGTGGGGTAACATTTATTAGTGCATGTACTTTTTATTTTATTATATTCATCGTCTCTTTCTTTCCATCAATTATCATCTTCTTCTTCTAAACTTCATTTTCTATCTTCAAATCTGCTTCTTCAATGTTTTTTTTTTCTTCTTATTCTATTGTAACACAAACTTATTTCAAGCTAGGAAACGTGAATTTTGAGGCAAGAAACGTTTCTCCAAACGTTTCCGGGATAAGGATCGGCGTACCTCAAATGAAGAAACGTTTCTACTTTTCCCGGGGACGTTTCCCCGGCGTTTCCTGACGTTTCTCGGCGTTTCCCGTTTCCAAAACGTTTCGGGTACGTGATACGGCATCCCGGTGGCGTTTCCGTGTATCCTAGGTTTTCAAGGTTGACTTTGTGAAAGCTTATGATTCGGTCCGTTGGGATTTTTTGGATGATGTTCTTAAAAAGTTTGGTTTTGGCAATAAATGGTGTAACTGGATTCAGGAGTGCTTGAGGACTTTAAGAGGGTCTATTCTAGTTAACGAGAGTCCTACCGAAGAGTTACAATTCTTCAAAGGTTTGAAGCAAGGTGACCCTTTGTCTCCTTTTCTATTCATTCTCATTATGGAAAGTTTGCATCTATCTTTCCAGCAGGTTGTTGACGTTGAAATGTTTAAGGGTATTAAGTTAAGTCAGTCGTTGTGTTTATCGCACATGTTCTATGTGGATGATGTGATGTTTGTGGGACAATGGAGTGATGGTAACATTAATACTCTTATTCATGTGTTGGATTGTTTCTATAGTCCATCCGGCCTTAGAATTAACATGAACAAAAGTAAGATTATGGGAGGTAATGTGGAGCATCAGAATGTAAAACATGCGGCTTCTAAACTTGGATGTCTTACTCTCAAAAGCTCGTTCTTGTATTTAGGGACTAAAGTTGGAGCCACAATGTCTCGGGTGAGTAATTGGAAGGAGGTTGTCGAGAAAGTGAAATCTAGATTATCAAAATGGAAGATGAAAGCTTTATCTAATGGAGGACGGTTAACGTTGTTGAAGTCGGTGTTAGGTTCGCTTCCTATTTTTCATATGTCCATTTTTAGAGTTCCTTCGAGTGTTCTTAATATGTTGGAATCTATTCGTAGTCATTTTTTTAATGGTCACGAGCTAGGCAACAATAAAGCTACGTGGGTGAAATGGAGTAGAGTTTTGATTGCTCTTGATCATGGTGGTCTTGGGGTGTCTAGCTTATATGCATTAAATAGAGGTTTAATGGTTAAATGGTTTTGAAGGTTTTACGGTCAAAAAATGTCCTTATGGGCAAATATTATAAAGGCTATACACGATGAGGATGGGAACGTGGATAAGGCGCATTATTTTGGTAGACGGACTTGCTGGACGAGTATTGTGCACGAAGTTAGGGTTTTTTGTAGTCAAGGAGGGAACATTTTAGATTGTATGTGGCTGAAGTTGGGTGATGGGGAGACAACAAATTTCTGGAAGGATAAATGGTGTAGTGGAGGTATTCTTAAATATCTATTTCCTCGATTATATGCTCTTGAGTCGTGTAAATTGGTGAACGTTTGCACGAAGTTAAATGACCCTAGCCGAGTAAGTTCTTTTTGACGTGATGTTAGGGGCGGAGCTGAACAGATTCAACTCGACAACCTTTCTGATATGATTAGCTCGGTTAACTTAGTGCCTATGGCAGATAGGTGGGTTTGGAACTTGGAGAGTTCGGGTGATTTTTCAGTGTTTTCTATTCGGAAGGTTATCGATGAGAAGCGCTTTCCGAGTGTTTGCTCAAAGACTAGGTGGGTTAAGTACGTCTCGATTAAAGTGAATGTTCTTTCTTGGAAAATCAAGATTGATGGCCTTCTTGCGAGGTTCAACATTTCTCGTAGAAGTATTGATATTCATTCCATTTCGTGTCCTGTTTGTGACTGAGGGGTCGAGTCTTCGGAGCATTTGTTCTTTCAGTGTCATTTGTCTAAACAGATTGCTTGCAAGGTATCTTTATGGTGGAACATCGCTTATGTCGATGATAATTTGTATGCTGAGTGGTATTCTTGGATAGTGTCTTTGCGTATTGCGGCGAAATATATATTGATGTTAGAAGGTGTGTTTTATACTACGTGGTGGCGCTTATGGACGATGGTAACAAGCTCCTTTTGATGATAAAGTTTCATCGAAGACGGTTATTTTGATAATGTTGTTTCTAGTTCATTTTATGGGTGTAGGTTCAGAAGTAAAGCCTCGTTTAGTTGGAACGAATGGCAAAAAATCCTTATCTTATTATTTTGTAATTGTAGCTCCTTGCTAGTATTTCTTTAAAATAAAATCGCCGTTCAAGAAAAAATATCTAACTCTCGTAACCTAAGCCAACCACCAACTTAATACCAATCATCAACTTATCAATGTTTTACACGCCATAGTATGTAACTAAGTGAAAAATCTTACTTTCACCCAATGTGGGAATAGAAACTTGATACAAGTTTTAAGAAAAGTTAGCTCTAAAGAAATATAGTAACACCTTACATTGTATAATGAAAACATAATCAATCATGTATCAAATGATCTATCAATCATTTATTGTTGATTAACATTCACTCTCAATCATCCCTCCGGCTTTATTCCATCACCACCATCACATCACCAATTATGTCATCGTTAGTGTCACCGTCATTTCACTCAAATTCATTAAAATAAATTAGAGCACAAGGTATCGTGGATACCAATAACACGTTATTGGTATGACACCTCAGCGCCACATCATACACCTTCCAATAACATACCAATCACTCAAACACCCCTCCCTCATAACACATCACTAACATGTTATTGGGTCCCACAAAATACCCCACTAAAAATATCCATTCACTCACAATACAATAAAAAAAGAATTAAAAAATAACAAAAGGTACACAATTTTTCTCTTTGGCGTGAGCCAATCTAATGGCTCATTTCCCTTTGGCATGAATTTGGCTCACTTGCATGGTATGGTTTGGCATGTTATTGGTTCAAAAAAATTGCATTTGGCATGTTATAAAACAACCATACCCTTTGCTCTTACTAAAAACATTCACCACTTCCTAATTCTAATCACACTCTCAACTCAATCACAATTTCTTATCAAATGTTGGTCTTGAAACAAGTACACATATGAAAGTGTGATAACTACAACGTATTTGGAGTCACGCCTGATACCTAGTGGCTCGCTCAATGAGGGCGATAGTGTACTTTGAATATTCTCATTTTACTAACACTTTGGCCAAGTTTTTTCATACAATATGAATCGCTGATGTGCAAAGGTTATGGAATAGTCTCCATAACACGAAAAACAAATACACTACTATACTACTAGCTCTGTGAACCATGACATGCCATGATCATGATAACCAAAACAAACTAAAACTGACCCGCCAAAAATAAAAAACACAATATAACGACATTTCTAAACAACCATAAACTTGCTCGATGACTTCTACCTGCCTATAAGCTCCATAGCTGAAACATTCTTTCACCTTATGTGTTCTCTTACACACAAAAGTCAAAATACAAAAAAAATTACATATTAGAAAAAATAAAATTTGAATGCACCACATTAAAACAATTTCAAGTTAGTTTTGTTTTTGAGTAGTAGAAAAAAATAATTTGTGTATAGTTTGTGAATAAATAAAGTGAAATAAAGTGTATATAAGTTATCGCCTGAAAATAACCTGCCATTAATAGTTTTAATATCAGGTCATAAACAACCAAAAACATTATAGTTACCTCAAACTTGGGATGTCACGTACACGACAGTATATAACTAACTCAATTTTCTTCCCGTCACCCTGGGATTGTAAAGAGTTGACCAAATGTTGAAAGAAAAAGCATCAAACTCACACCATTAAATGAACACAATCAAATATCAAATCATATCACATTCATTTTCCGTTAATTAACATTCATCCATAATTATAGAGAATTGATACTTACACCACATTTTTTGATGCATGCACCACAATCTGTACATTACAATTTATACCGTACAATACTATAATGCATAAATTGTAGTGCATGCATCAAAATATATGGTGTGAATATCACCCCCCCCCATAATTATATCATTTCATCACTCAATTAAGTCAATGTCATTTAATTAAATGAATGATATACACATTCAGTACCTCACAATCCTAATCCTAATCCTAATCAAACTATACACTATCACAAACTCTAAATTTGCCGTATCTTTATCATCATTCGATTTCAAGGGAGACTACTCGCAGCCTTCACCTCGTTTGCCATCACTGCTTATGCATCCACCACCGTTATCGTGTGAAAGCGTTTTATGAGCTAGGTACGTAGCTTAGTTATACTACCTAATGTTAGGTAACCTCGCGAAATCGTTAGTTGTGTGATTGTTGTGAACGTTATTCATGAGTTTAGGTTAGGGGCACGGGTGGACTTAGGGGTTCTTGGGTTCCCGGGAACCCATGAATATATGCCGCGTAGTGTTAATTCTGTCAAAAGTCCTGAACTTTTGTGTCGCATCAATACATGATGTGTTTAATTTTTTTACAATTTTAATTAATGATACATCTTAGTTCATTTTATTTCTTTATACTCAAAACAATTTGTGCAACTGTTCACTTAAAGTTCTGGGTCCACCACTGGTCAAAAGGTAGGAGAAGTAGTTGGGGATGGTCAGTGTAACACCCCCAAGTCTCGGTACAGCGAAAGACTTAATCAAGTTTTCGGGGCGTTACGACTAGATTGGTATCTAACACAAGTATAGCAAACAAGATAGTCATTTTCATTCAAAACTAATCCCAAATTTAAATATTCAAAACATTAATCCAAAAGTATAAATATTAGGCCCAAAACATGATTTAATAAAATAGGTCCCCATAATTTATCAGAGTCAAATATGATCCTTGAACCATGCCTCCTTGCCAAGCTTCCACCGAACACGTATTCTAAACATCATTTAAATACCTGAGAAAACATGCTAAAAGGTCAGCTTACGCTGGTGAGTTCATAGGTTTAATTTCAAATAAATCATAGTGGACCTGTAGGAGTTGATTTGCTATGCAAGACCTAAGATAGATAAACATCGTTTACAAACTGATCCTAACCGGATCACCAACCGATCCTAACCGGATCACAATCCATATCCCGCATCCAGGGATCACTCGGGCCCCGCAACTCTAGTCCAGCACTGTCGTTGCAAAATCTAGAACAATTGCCAACCCCGAACTAGGTCGGGGTAGAAGTCTATTCTTAGCTAGGCAAAAGTTATAGCAGTTAGGATTGCTACCCTAGTCTAAGTCAACAACTATCGCACATCTATCTAAACAGTCAAGCACATAAGCAAATCCAAATAGTTTTAAAAGTGGGGCTATGAAACTCACCTCAAGCAAGCAACGTACGAATAAACACTAGCAGAAGATAACAGGTAATCACGGCATAGCAACTATAGACTATGCACAACCTATTAATGTAAACCAATTTTAATATATAATTCCCAAAATCAACGTTATCTACCCCAATGTATTCCATTTCGTTATTGCCAAAAATGTCTCGTTTCACCGTTTAGTCCTAGTGTTTGGTATCCTCATGTGGGTGTATCTACTCAATATGATACCATGAATGCACTCAAACAACCAATATGTGACTCAATGCAACACGATGAGACATCTAAGCGATAAGCTCCATAGTCCAATAAGTTTCGGAATAAATAGTAGACCTTTATCGAATTCGTCAACTCGATAAACTCAATTATTTATTCGTGTCGCTTATTATCCCATAAATCAGTCGCATCCTAAAGAGTCATAAGGATAATTCACCCATTAATAAGGTTACCCAACGTACCTAGCGGGCTCTTATTAGATTTGTCAACCTAAAAGTCCGCTAGCCACGTGGATCAACACTATTAATGTTAGGTTATCCGTAACCCATGCACACAACGTAAGTAATTAAATACTTGAAACTAGTATTAAATGCCCATAATTGGCATATTTCGATAAACGTGTACTCGAAACATTAATTGCTTATTTATTATAAAACATTTACATTTTTAGTCGTTAGTTTCTATTTAAAATAGTAAATAACAAGATAAGTCTTGTTATCGATATTTTTGGTATGAAAACCTTTTTATTATTTATGTTTCATAGTCTATTAGCATTTTCATATATACATATATTTCGTCAAATTACAATATTAGTTTCATATCTTTCGAGTCCACAAGCACGAGTCATGACTTCTCGGCTTTTAATCAATCAATAGTCCAAACTATACTAAAGTCCATGTTACGGCGTAGTCGGGGTCAACTATTGACTAAAAAGTCAAAGTAACATCGACGTTGCGCAAAGTTGACAATATATATATCAAGTCCAAATAAAAGTCATAATAGCGCAATTCAATCTCAAATCAACCCAAATCAATCTCGCCAACCAATCAACCAACCAAATATACCCGAAACCAATGTTATGACCCTAACAGTCATGACACGGTCACGGTTAATACCACGTGAACCAAACAAGCTCTAGAAGCTTTTCGGCTCCACGCGTCTCATCCAAACACCAACAACATCAACCCACAAGCTACCACAACAACTCGACCGGACCCTTGGTCCTTGAGGGTCACGTACGCCACCCAAGCCATGACCATCGTGCTCATGGTAGCTCGTACGCCTCAACAAACATAACCAAACACTCCCAAACCACTTCCACAACATCCAAACACAATCAATCAACCTCCAATAATTAACCAAACTTCAAACCTATCATCTATTTCTAACCAAAAACATAAAACTAAACCTAAAATGCAAAAACCCAACAATATGATAAAGCACATGATTCCAAAACACTAGCTACATGTTTATTTAAGTGTTAATTAGATTTAATCCCATGTTTAAACCAAAAGCTCCAAAAAGTCGTGACATGTACGAACCCTAAATGGTTTATACGTGGCTTATTAAAGCTTAAACAAGAAATATTCAAGTCCCTTTTACCTTTTCCAAACACGAATTACAAAACCCACTTGAAACCCTAGAAATCCGAATCTTAATTGAAGATTTGAAGGTGTTATTGAGGTCTAGGTAGCGCGTGTTATATATGGTTGGAAAGAGGAGAAAGAGAGCTTCAAGATGGTGGTGGAGGTGGGTGGTCACGCGCCGGAGGTGGCCGGAAGAGTGGCGGCGCCGGAAATGGTTTAGGGTTAGGGTTTTAATAATTTTGAGGAGAGAGAGAGAGTTAGAGAGAGAAAGGTGTGTGTGTTTTTAGGGAGAGAAAGTGAAGAAGTAAAATGAGGAGGTGATGGGGTATTTATATTTAGGAGTTGAGGACTAAAATAAAAATGAAGTGGGAAGGGGGGGGGGGTGGCCGGCTAGGCTAAACAAGAGGGGCCGAAGGAGTCATTTTTCGTAAACTATCCCGTATACCCATTCCCGAGCTCATATATTATCCCCCAAGTGTCCCACGACATTCATTCGACTTTCTAATATCGTTATTTATGTTTTTCCACAAGTTTTGACTATTTATTTGTAAATCTTCAAGTTACAGTTTAAAAGTTACAATATTTCTCGTTTTAGGTTTTTCTAGTGCGGAATCGAATAGTGCCTACCAAAAAGAGTTAAAACTCACACGATAACTCGTCCAATAATAAAATAAGCCATAAAAACCAATAGGCGATATAAAATCAAGTCACGGTTGATAAAAATAGTGTTAAAGGCAAAACTCGGTATAGTTTAACGTAATGCGGTTACCTAAAATAGACTCCTAAATTGCCGGTTGTCACGGCCTCCCGGCCTCGAAGAAACCCGTCCGGGTTTCACCGAGTTGCTTGATGTCATGAAAAGTTTAGGTACTTCCTACGGAAAACGTCCTCACGTTCCCAAGTGAACTCCGGTCCATGTCGGGAGTTCCAACGAACTTTGACAATCGGAATACGGCTATGCTTCATCCGTTTAATCTCACGATCCATAATCTCAATCGGTTCCTCAACAAAATTCAATTTCTCATCAACACGAATATCTCTTAAAGGCACAACTATGTTTTCCTCCGATAGACATTTCTTAAGATTACTAACATGAAAGACATTGTGTACACCGCTCAATTCAAGGTAGCTCCGGCGGTATGCTACGGTCCGATTCTTTCCGAGATTGGAAAGGGACCAATATATCGGGATTGAGTTTTCCACGCTTTCAAAATGAATCACTCCTTTCCAGGAGAAACCTTTAACATAACACGATCTCCAACCGAAATTCTAAAGGTTTACGTCTCTATCGGCATAACTCTTTTGTCTATCTCGAGCGGTTTGCAAATGGTTGCGAATCGAACTATCTTCTCGGTGGTATCTAGGACAAGTTCGGGACTGTAAGTTGACTCTCGCCAACTTCAGCCCAACAAACAGAGAACGACATTTTCGGCCATACAATGCCTCAAATGGAGCGGCCTTAATGCTAGAATGATAACTATTGTTGTAAGAGAATTCGCCAAAGGGAGATGTCTCTCCCGGCCTTTGTCGAAATCAATAACATGTGCTCTAAGCATATCCTCTAAGGTCCGAATAGTTCTCTCGCTTTGACCATCGGTTTGAGGGTGATAAGCGGTGCTCATATCCGTGTTTGTTCCTAGCAGCCTTGTAAGGATCTCCAAAGTGGGATGTAAAACGGCTATCTCGGTCGGAAATGATAGATACAGGTACTCCATGACGCGATACTATCTTCTTAAGGTACAGTCGAGCGAGCTTGTCGAGACTATTGGTCTCGCTAATGGCTAAGAAGTGAGCAGACTTAGTTAAACGATCTACGATTACCCAGATAGCGTCATTGTCGATAGCTGTTCTTGGTAATTTGGTGATAAAGTCCATGGCGATTCGTTCTCATTTCCATTCTGGGAGTTCGGGTTGAACTAAGAGTCCTGAGGGTTTCTGGTGTTCGGCCTTTACCTTAGAATAAGTCAAGCACCAACTGACATATTGAGCTATGTCGGCTTTCATGTTAGGCCACCAGTAGAGTTTCTTAAGGTCCTGATACATCTTATCAGCTCCAGGATGAATAGAGTATTTTGATTTATGCGACTCGTGCATAATCAACTCACGGATTCCACCATGAAATGGTATCCGACACATCTTTGAAACATAAGGTTCCATCGGAACGCTTCAAGAAGCCGTTTTCACTTTCTACCATTCCATGAAGATTCTCGTAAGGACGGTTCTTTTCCGTCAATGCCGTAGCCTGGGCGGCTAAGATTTGAGATGGTAGAGGGGAAACAATGGTCATTCCTAGGGATCGCACGAGCAATGGTGGAATGCTCTCCTTACGACTAAGTGCATCAGCCACAACATTAGCCTTACCAAGATGATAACGAATCTTACAGTCATAATCACTAAACAATTCTAACCAACGACGCTGTCTCATATTCAGTTCCTTTTGATCTAAGATATGCTTCAAGCTCTTATGGTCGGTAAATACTACACACTTAGTTCCATACGGATAATGTCTCCAGATTCTAAGGCAAACACTACAAAGACCTAACTCAAGGTCATGGGTGGTGTAGTTCTTCTCGTCTTCTTAAGTTTTGGGGATGCATAAGCAATCACCTTCTCCGTTGCATCAAAACAGCACCTAAGCCTTTATGCGAGCGTCGTAGTACCGACAAAGTCTTCGCTTCCTTGAGCAAAGCTAGGATGGGCGACTACATAACTTCTCCTTGAAGTAGGAATGCTTCTTCCTTTTTTCCCATTCATACTTAACGTCCTTACGTGTCGGTTTGGTCACGACTTAGCTATTTTGGAAAATCCTCAATGAATCTCCTATAATAGCCCGCTAAACCTATAAACCTGGCGGATTGATGGGTTCTTAGGGCGCCCATTCCTTAATGGCCTCAATCTTAGCTAGGTCAACATGAACACCTCGACTATCTATCACATGACCTAAGAATTGTACGGACGGTATCCAAAATTCTCACTTAGAGAACTTGGCATACAACTTCTCCTTTCTCAACAATTCTAAAATGAGCCTCAAATGCTCTTCGTGCTCCTCACTAATCATGGAGTATATCAAGATGTCTTCTATGAATACTATCACAAACTTATCCAGATATGGCTTACATACTCGGTTCATGAGATCCATGAAAACCGCTGGCGCGTTGGTCAATCCAAACGACATCACTTGGAATTCATAGTATCCATAACGAGTCCTAAACGCCGTCTTAGGGATATCCTCCTCTCGGACTCTAAGCTGGTGATAACCAGATCGTAAGTCGATCTTGGAAAAGACACTAGCTCCTTGGAGTTGGTCAAACAGGTCATCTATCCTAGGTAACGGATATCGATTCTTCACCGTCAACTTATTTAAATCCCTATAGTCAATACACATCCGAATCGATCCATCCTTCTTCTTCACAAACAACACGGTGCTCCCATGGTGACGAACTTGGTCGAATGAATCCTTTCTCGACAACTCGCCATAGCTGCTTAGACAGTTCCTCCAATTCTCTTGGAGCAAGTCGATAGGGTGTCAAGCACGGTGCGACCGGTATCAACTCTATTTGGAATTCCACTTGTCGGACGGTGGAATCACAGTAGATCGTCGAGAAACACATCCGGAAATTCTATAATGACGGTACATCATTAAGGTGTCTTTCACTCATCTCCTCGCTTTTCTTTTCGAAATTCGAGCCAAGAAAAGAAACCTCCTCTATCGATGTACGGGCCATAATACAAGAGATGATGCTCAACGGGAAGGACTTCCATCGCTCTCGATCTCCTTGTATGCTCGAACTTTTTCGCCATACGGTACACGCACAATCTTCTCATCGCAGATGATGCGTGCACCGTTCTTCGACAACCAATCCATTCCGATAATGACGTCAAAACTTCCCAAAGTAACTGGCAAAAGGTCTATGCTAAACGGGTGGTCTAAGAAACTTAAGGTACAACCTCGGACTACGGTGTCTATCTTCTCCCTATTCCCATTAGCTAATTCCACATCGTAACTAAACCCTAGAGGTGTTTGGGAGATTCCTAGTAATGGCATAAAGTCGGTGGATACAAAACTCATATCCACACCAGTATCAAACGGTATGGAAGCATAGCGATTATTGAGAAGGAACGTGCAGTAACTCGTTGGGGTCCTCACCGAGTTCCATCCCAATAGCATACATGCTACTGTTCCCATTCTCTCTGCGATTCCTAACACCACGATTTTCCGGTTCTCCACAACCTCACGCTTCACGTGGTTTAAGCCATTACTTCCCATACCTCGGTTAACAAATCCTCCCACATTCACGGATTTCCTCTCATCCACGGCTCTCGGACTCATTCTTGTAGTGCCCTTCTTTCCACATCCAAAGCAGTGTGGTGGCCTTCTGTGACACCTAAGCAAATCCCGCATCTACGGTGTGGCTGGAGAGATCTTTGGGCTCATAAGATAACATTCGCCTTACAATGACACAACGCGTTTTGTGGTCTCTGCGGTGGAGTTCTTAGGAAGCTGGCGGTTAAGCGTGCTCATGTGAGTAGTCTTGGCTTGGGTGACCCGCGGAAGTCTTCAAATGAGGCCACAAAACAAAGCCGTGAGCCTACGGGCAAAGCGGACAATATTGTGGTCGATAAGGCGGTGTTACAAGTGGTATCAGAGCCACTCCGAGCCGTTCGGGATGGTGGGGCAAACCTCATCGAGGACGATGAGTCCCAAGGGGTGATTGTGACACCTAGGCAAATCCCACATCGGCCGTGGCACTGGAGAGATCTTGAGCTCATAAGATAACATTCGCCTTACAATGACACAACGCGTTTGTGGTTCTCTGCGGTGGAGTTCTTAGGAACTGGCAGTTAAGCGTGCTCGTGTGAGAGTAATCTTGGCTTGGGTGACCGCCGAAGTCTTCAAATGAGGCCACAAAATAAAGCCGTGAGCCTACGGCAAAGCGGACAATATTGTGGTCGAGATAAGGTGGGGTGTTACAAGTTGTAAAACCCTAAAATCATAAACATGTTAAATGACTACTTTGCCCCTCAAGAGTAATAAATGTGAAATACTTAATATTTGTCAAGCCGGTTATTTTATATTGACACTTAGAAGAATTATATTAGATTAGAGTAACAAACTTTATTTACTAGATGAATATAACACATTATGTATGTCACTTGGACCTAATCAAATACAAAGATAATTAAAACTAAATGATAAACTAAATATGGTAAATTGGTAACTTGAAAATTTTCTTTGATACTCCCTATTTTTTCGTCCAAAACAAACTACGCATCCCCAATATCTCGCCCCATACTCCTCATATAATCTCTCATTTATCTCCTTTATCACTCCATATTCTCGCCAAAATAAACACAAGAAAACCCTTATTCCTCCAAGCGAGTAGTGACAAAACAAATCCCTTCCTCTTCCATTTTTCCGTCGACCAAAGAGATTCAAGAGAAGGCTTGTACGTGGTCTTAAGTCTTTGAAATCATGGGCATCCGTTCGAGGGCTGCTTGTTTTGTCGAGGGTTGATGTCATTCTTTGTCGTGAGTCCTCAAGGTTCGATGGGTGGTCGTTGGTATTGGCCGTGTCGTGGTGATGGTTCCTTGATCCTTGCTGTCTTCGTTTGCACGCTACAAAAGGGTATTGCACCACTCTCGTTTCATTGCTCCTCCCTCTTTGTTTCGTGTGATATGATCCAGTTTTGAATGCGTGATAACACGTTAAAAACACCACATGAAATCATCACAATAACATGTCTAAATCTGGTACTAATTAAACCTGGTCTGCTGTTTTGAATCGATCACATAGATGTCACATTAGACCTATTATGAAAACCCTAAAGTATCTACTTATTGAACACCGAATGCGTTTATAAATTCTGGTATACGAGTTCATGTTTATGGCCTAATTCTATGGACAATTGAATGGTAGTTTGAGCGTTTGGGTTGGGTCATTTGCATGGGCATAATATATTAATATCGAATATGTTGTAACCTGAAAAGAATGGGACCTTTCATGTGTAGTGGTGTGGTAAAGTGTGATCATCTCATAATCATTGTGTATGTGCATAGATAAATTTTGCGTGTATATGTGAAAGACCAAGATAAGGTACGTCTTTTTTAGTCCAAAAATGAAGTATGGCGTGGGGGTATTTAGCGTTAATATTATTATGAGTCAAATGGATGAATGGAGTTTAGGTTGATTTTCATGGTGTGAATCGTGGGGGTAAATTATGTGTGAGTACATGAATTGTTATTGGTCTTTTTGCATGATATCTCTACCCATGCACATACTGATATTACAAAATAAAATGGTGTAAACATGGTTTTATGGGGCGAGTCTGAGGGTGATAGCGGGTCCAAAGGATGTGTCGTTTAGTATTTTGAGAGGTGGTCGGAAGAGTTGAACCATATGTTAGTCGTAAGGCATATTTACTTGGTCGTAAATGTTAGTCATATGGACCGTGAGCGAGTTTGAATATTGATCGAGCATGCACATGAAAATGAAAAATGAAACATAAATAGGTATATTACTACTTGAGTTATATTTCATGTATTTAAGTTATTTCCAATTTGAACCTTAATATTTGGTAAATGTCTCATGCAAACCCTGAATTTTATAAATTGACATATAAAGCCCTCAAATAGAATATTTATCATATAAAACCTTTAAGTTTACCATCTATCATTTGCAACCCCTAAGTTTGACTAATTAATAATTATTACCCTAAAGTATTTATTTCGGTCCATTACTAAAAATGAGAATCGATTAATAACTCTACAAATATTAATGTGGTTTATATCAAATAATAATCTGTTATGACTTAAATGAACTAATAAGTATTATACGAACCATAATCCGTGTAGATTCGTTGAAGAAGACGTGACGTTATTTCTTCGTGCTCACATTTCCATTGGCTTTCATTGCTAAGGTACAGATATTCTGACCTTTCTCATAAGGTTTCTCATGATCTTTTTGCATCTTTGATCTCTTGCCAATTTGATATTGAACCTTTGCTCTGCTATTGAACTATTGATATTTGAACCCTTGATATTGATCCTTTGCTAATTGAACCTTTGATAATTGAACCATTGATATTGGACTATTGATTTGATTTGTGATCGCTAATATTGGACCTTTGATATTGATTGACCTCTATATTGTACACTTTGACACGTCGGTTGATACCCGAGCCATTAACTAGGCATGGGGTTCCATGTCCGTGTCATTGATGCACCAATGGCATGACTTTAGTGTGGGTGAGTGATGTTCCACACCGTCCCCATTTTGTATTGATTATCGCGCTTGGATATATTGTATGGCCACTATTGTTTTTGCGGCGATGGATGCATCCTAGATTTGTATTGTATTGATATTGATATATTGTTTGGTGATGTGGTGCGTGTGCAATACACCCCTCACATTTTGGGAGCTAGCTACTCCATCGTTACCGAGGTCTCCCTCATATTGGTTTGGTATTCCGAGGTCACCCTCCGAATACAATGGTTACTATTGGTTAATTGGTCGCTATTGCCACTATTGATATGGTTTGTTTTGTTGGCTCGGGATAGATATCTGACAGACCTTACACTTTTGATATACCTATATTGTACGTTTCGTATTCCCCAACGCCCATATTTCTGTATTGATTGTCCTTTATCCAGTACCCTTATGTGACTCACTCTACTATATATATATATTCCATTGCTTTGATCTGTTACACTCTCACTCCATTACTTCAGACTATCGTTCCATTCACGTACCGGATTATTATATGTTTATTGGATTTGTTTATGCTATTTATGTTTTATGTGACTACCGATTATCCTGCTATGATGTGATCAATATGCGGTTATCTCGAGTTACTGTTTTCATCGATGATATTTGATCTCACCGTTATGTGAACCTACGAATTGTCGGTGACCATGCTAATGTGTAATCGATAGTTTTGTCTATTCATTATGTGTACTTCGTTAAGTTAATTTCGTGGACTATGACTATCCGATAGTATCCTTATCTCGCTTGTTGTTGACCCGCCATGTTTGCATTTACATTATGTTACGGTTTGATTTGGAAATGGTTCAACTTATGACGCCTAGCTTGTTAACTGTTTAATTGCTCTACTATGTCTTTAATTCATTTAAATTTAGTGTCCATCTTGTATTCCTACTTGTTACGTATGAATGCCATGTTTTGATCGCTATTATGATCTTGGTTATGTCTTCAACTAAGGGTATTTGATCTATGCGAATTACCATGCTCACTTATTAATTAATTGCTTCCGCTTTCCTGTAGATATCTGTTTGGCTTGTATGTCTTCTGATTTCCTGAATTGATTGTTTGACATATATGTTGTGTGGATGCGACGCCTGCTATGTTTGCTTATGTTTCAATTCTTGTGTGTATGGTTGTATGTGTTTGTTTATATGTCATCGATGCTTTGCTCTATTTCGTTCTCCTTGTTATCTGTTCGTTTTGGGTATCTGTATATTTGTGTTCTGCAGGATCCTCATTGACTCATTGTTCTCTTTTCGCTGCGACTTTGTTATCCGTTTCCTTTGTTTCATTTCGCATTTGATTTTATTTAGCTTCGTTTTGTTATATCATTCCTTTGGGCTTTTTAAGCTCACCGCATTTCTTTTCTGCTGGCGGTGTTAGGTTTGAAGATGGGCTTTGATGGGTGGGAGTTGGATTATTTGAGTGGACCAACCCTAGATACCTTATTATTTGGATTTATTTTGTTGGGCTATTGTTTGGAGATTTCATTTTATTTTAGACATATTGGATTTTGTATTTTCCTTGTAAGTCATTCGTCATATGACTTGGTACTTTATTCTTTAAGGCTTTCGCTTGTAAGATTTTATTTTATGTTACGATATGACACCGAATGTGACACTTCTACCCTTGTCGGGTTGGGGTGTTACAATTATGGTATCGAGCCAGTTTCGTCTTGTTGACCTTAGGATCGACACGTGAGGACTTGGGTAGACACTAGGCTTCATGCTGCTACGATCTCTTCGATTCCTTTTGATTGTTGTTCAGATTTGGCTCCGATATTCTTTTGTCTTCGCCGATTTAAACTTCTCCTTTTCGCATTCGATTTTCTTTGGTTATCTTCGTGCATTTGTTTGTCGATCATTTAGATGAAGACTACTTGTGGAACCGAAGATGATGTGCCGCCCCTGCACTGCTGCAACAATTTCTGGAGAGGTTCGTGAAGCAGAAGCCGCAACCGATCGTGATGCTGCCGGAGACATCAAGACGCTGTTGGAGGGAGCTGGACGGATGAACCAAAGGCGCGAAGACGGAGACAAGATTCAACTGGTGGCTGAGGAGATTCATCTACTTCACAAGATTGGGCACGACCTGTGTTACTCCGATTTGTTTGTCATGCGTTGTGGCGATTTGATATTTTGCTATGTGATTTTGATCGGCATTGCTCTTCTTCGATTTGTTCAGAACTCGGTTTGAATCGTGAAGCGTTATCATTTAGCATTTTGGTAATATCTCAGCTTTTCTTTTGGATCGTCAGTAATGAGTCACGAGGAACCGTTTTGTGCATTGGTGGCCTTCTTTTCTTTTGTAGTATGGTAAGTTGTTTGATCTGTTATATGTTGCATGAATGTGTATCTGGTCTGCTTTGGTATGTTACTTGATATCTGTATGTGATATGTTTTGTGTGATTTTGGCTATGTAGTTCGTCATGACCCGGGACGGAATATGATGACAATAAGGGCTTGTTATGTGATGCAAGTATTATGACGCCTGATCAACGTGATAATACCGAGATCATATAATTTGAACATATTGAAATCATACGACGTGTTGGGAAATGCCTGGGGTTGGTACGTGAATGGAATAAGACTTATATCTGTTATTTGGCACTCCTCATGATCGTTTTGAATTCCGTACCGCTTTGAGAGAATTCGCATCGACATCTGTTATGTATAAGTTTGGTACGTTTTGGAAATCGAAATCGGTATGATCTATGTGGGACTATGAATTTCTACGTCTGCCTTAAATTCGTACGTCTCTGTGTACCTCTGCGACTTCAATTTTCGAGGACGAAAATTTTCATTTAGAGGGGAAAAGTTGTAAAACCCTAAAATCATAAACATGTTAAATGACTACTTTGCCCCTCAAGAGTAATAAATGTGAAATACGTAATATGCGTCAAGCCGGTTATTTTATATTGACACTTAGAAGAATTATATTAGATTAGAGTAACAAACTTTATTTACTAGATGAATATAACACATTATGTATGTCACTTGGACCTAATCAAATACAAAGATAATTAAAACTAAATGATAAACTAAATATGGTAAATTGGTAACTTGAAAATTTTCTTTGATACTCCCCTATTTTTTCGTCCAAAACAAACTACTGCATCCCCAATATCTCGCCCCATACTCCTCATATAATCTCCTCATTTATCTCCTTTATCACTCCATATTCTCTGCCAAAATAAACACAAGAAAACCCTTATTCCTCAAGCAGATGACAAAACAAATCCCTTCCTCTTCCATTTTACTGTCGACCAAAGAGATTCAAAGAGAAGGCTTGTACGTGGTCTTAAGCTGCTGAAATCATGGGCATCTGGTTCGAGGGGCTGCTTGTTTTGTCGAGGGTTGATGTCGCTGCTGTCGTGAGTCCTCAAGGTTCGATGGGTGGCTGTTGGTATTGGCTGTGTCGTGGTGATGGTTCCCTTGATCCTTGCTGTCTTCGTTTGCACGCTACAAAAGGGTATTGCACCACTCTCGTTTCATTGCTCATCCCTCTTTGTTTCGTGTGATATGATCCAGTTTTGAATGCGTGATAACACGTTAAAAACACCACATGAAATCATCACAATAACATGTATAAATCTGGTACTAATTAAACCTGGTCTGCTGTTTTGAATCGATCACATAGATGTCACATTAGACCTATTATGAAAACCCTAAAGTATCTACTTATTGAACACCGAATGCGTTTATAAATTCTGGTATACGAGTTCATGTTTATGGCCTAATTCTATGGACAATTGAATGGTAGTTT
This sequence comes from Chrysanthemum lavandulifolium, assembly GCA_022545495.1. Classification (NCBI taxonomy): domain Eukaryota; kingdom Viridiplantae; phylum Streptophyta; class Magnoliopsida; order Asterales; family Asteraceae; genus Chrysanthemum; species Chrysanthemum lavandulifolium. Next base: position 314,790,106 of record CM040238.1, read on the forward strand.
GAGCGTTTGGGCTGGGTCATTTGCATGGGCATAATATATTAATATCGAATATGTTGTAACCTGAAAAGAATGGGACCTTGCATGTGTAGTGGTGTGGTAAAGTGTGATCATCTCATAATCATTGTGTATGTGCATAGATAAATTTTGCGTGTATATGTGAAAGACCAAGATAAGGTACGTCTTTTTTAGTCCAAAAATGAAGTATGGCGTGGGGGTATTTAGCGTTAATATTATTATGAGTCAAATGGATGAATGGAGTTTTAGGTTCAGATTTTCATGGTGTGAATCGTGGGGGTAAATTATGTGTGAGTACATGAATTGTTATTGGTCTTTTTGCATGATATCTCTACCCATGCACATACTGATATTACAAAATAAAATGGTGTAAACATGGTTTTATGGAAGTAGTCCGAGGGTGATAAGCGGGTCCAAAGGATGTGTCGTTTAGTATTTTGAGAGGTGGTAGGAAGAGTTGAACCATATGTTAGTCGTAAGGCATATTTACTTGGTCGTAAATGTTAGTCATATGGACCGTGAGCGAGTTTGAATATTGATCGAGCATGCACATGAAAATGAAAATGAAACATAAATAGGTATATTACTACTTGAGTTATATTTCATGTATTTAAGTTATTTCCAATTTGAACCTTAATATTTGGTAAATGTCTCATGCAAACCCTGAATTTTATAAATTGACATATAAAGCCCTCAAATAGAATATTTATCATATAAAACCTTTAAGTTTACCATCTATCATTTGCAACCCCTAAGTTTGACTAATTAATAATTATTACCCTAAAGTATTTATTTCGGTCCATTACTAAAAATGAGAATACGATTAATAACTCTACAAATATTAATGTGGTTTATATCAGCAATAATCCGTTATGACTTAAATGAACTAATAAGTATTATACGAACCATAATCCGTGTAGATTCGTTGAAGAAGACGTGACGTTATTTCTTCGTGCTCACATTTCCATTGGCTTTCATTGCTAAGGTACAGATATTCTGACCTTTCTCATAAGGTTTCTCATGATCTCTTTGCATCTTTGATCTCTTGCCAATTTGATATTGAACCTTTGCTCTGCTATTGAACTATTGATATTTGAACCCTTGATATTGATCCTTTGCTAATTGAACCTTTGATAATTGAACCATTGATATTGGACTATTGATTTGATTTGTGAATCGCTAATATTGGACCTTTGATATTGATTGACCTCTATATTGTACACTTTGACCGTCGATTGATACCCGAGCCATTAACTAGGCATGGGGTTCCATGTCCGTGTCATTGATGCACCAATGGCATGACTTTAGTGTGGTTGAGTGATGTTCCACACCGTCCCATTTTGTATTGATTATGCGCCGGATATATTGTATGGCCACTATTGTTTTGCAGGGGCGTATGGATGCATCCTAGATTTGTATTGTATTGATATTGATATATTGTTTTGGTGATGTGGTGCGTGTGTGCAATACACCCCTCACATTTTAGGAGCTAGCTACTCCACGGGTTCACCGAGGTCTCCCTCATATTGGTTTGGTATTCCGAGGTCACCTCCGAATACAATGGTTACTATTGGTTAATTGGCTGCTATTTCCACTATTGATATGGTTTGTTTTGTTGGCTCGGGATAGATATCTGACAGACCTTACACTTTTGATATACCTATATTGTACGTTTCGTATTCCCCAACGCCCATATTTCTGTATTGATTGTCCTTTATCCAGTACCCTTATGTGACTCACTCTACTATATATATATTCCATTGCTTTGATCTGTTACACTCTCACTCCATTACTTCAGACTATCGTTCCATTCACGTACCGGGTTATTATATGTTTATTGGATTTGTTTATGCTATTTATGTTTTATGTGACTACTGATTATCCTGCTATGATGTGATCAATATGCGGTTATCTGAGTTACCTGTTTTCATCTGATGATATTTGATCTCACTGTTATGTGAACCTCTGAATTGTCTGGTGACCATGCTAATGTGTAATCGATAGTTTTGTCTATTCATTATGTGTACTTCGTTAAGTTAATTTCGTGGACTATGACTATCCGATAGTATCCTTATCTGCTTGTTGTTGACCTGCCATGTTTGCATTTCTGTTATGTTACGGTTTGATTTGGAAATGGTTCAACTTATGACGTCTAGCTTGTTAACCTGTTTAATTGCTCTACTATGTCTTTAATTCATTTAAATATAGTGTCCATACTGTATTCCTACTTGTTACGTATGAATGCCATGTTTTGACTGCTATTATGATACTGGTTATGTCTTCAACTAAGGGTATTTGATCTATGCGAATTACCATGCTCACTTATTAATTAATTGCTTCCGCTTTCCTGTAGATATCTGTTTAGCTTGTATGTCTTCTGATTTCCTGAATTGATTGTTTGACATATATGTTGTGTGGATGCGACGCCTGCTATGTTTGCTTATGTTTCAATTCTTGTATGTATGGTTGTATGTGTTTGTTTATATGTCATCGATGCTTTGCTCTGTTTCGTTCTCCTTGTTATCTGTTCGTTTTGGGTATCTGTATATTTGTGTTCTGCAGGATCCTCATTGACTCATTGTTCTCTTTTCGCTGCGACTTTGTTATCCGTTTCCTTTGTTTCATTTCGCATTTGATTTTATTTAGCTTTCGTTTTGTTATATCTGTTCACTTTGGGCTTTTAAGCTCACCACATTTCTTTTCCTGCTGCGGTGTTAGGTTTGAAGATGGGCTTTGATGGGTGGGAGTTGGATTATTTGAGTGGACCAACCCTAGATACCTTATTATTTGGATTTATTTTGTTGGGCTATTGTTTGGAGATTTCATTTTATTTTAGACATATTGGATTTTGTATTTTCCTTGTAAGTCATTCGTCTATATGACTTGGTACTTTATTCTTTAAGGCTTTCGCTTGTAAGATTTTATTTGTATGTTCTGATATGACACCAGAATGTGACACTTCTACCCTTGTCGGGTTGGGGTGTTACACTTCCAGTCCGCTCCTTGTGTAGTTTGAGCTGCCGCAAGTGGTCGGGACCTACAGTATTTGGCCAAGTGTCCTACCTTAGAGCACTTCCTACACACATTCGGGCACAGTCCATGGTGGTGTCGGTTGCAACGACCACACATGGGTCTACTACCTTCATAACCCTTCCTTTCTCCATTCCCTATGGCGAACACCCTAGCTATCTCATGCCGTTTGTTGCCATTCCTTCAACAACTTCATTCCTCTTTCTCTTATCACTCCTATCACTCTTACCCTTGTCTCCTACTTCTAATACATAAGAGTCCATCAAACTGAGCCACGTGGTGCCTCATGCAAATTAACGGCTTCGCAGTGATGACATCATTTCGAGTAGCTAAAGGCAATCCATCAAGATACCTCTCAATCTTAAGGTCTTGATGCGAACCATATCGGGGCAAAGCAACGACAACTCTTGGAAACGACGATTGTAAGGTGTCATATCTGTACCCTTAACCTTATGGTTCTAGAACTCAATCTCTAACTTCTTAATTTCATTCCTAGGACAATAAGTCTTGATCAAGAGAGTCTTAAACTGAGTCCAAGTCATACTATAAGCTACATCACTTCCTACTGATATGTGATAATTGTTCCACCAGGTCAACGCTTAGTCCTTCAAGGTAAATATTGCATAATTAACCTTACAATCCTCATCACAATTGCTAACGGTAAACACAGATTCAGTTTTCTCCAACCACCTAGTTAGGTAAACTACTCCCTGAGTTCCTCCGAACTCGATGGGACTACAGAATCCGAACTCTTTGTAGGTACAACCTCGAGTCCGATTCAGCATTGGGGTTCCACTAGAGGTGTTAGAGATTTGACTCACTAGCGATTCGGCGACACGTCGCGTCACAAGCTCGTCAATGTGGGTTGGGTTCACAGTGGAGGGTTTTGTGGAGCAGGACCATTCTCGACGGTCGTTCACAATCGGGTTCCCTACGGTGGGTTAACAGTGTTCGTGTTCTCAACAGTGGAGTGGTCGGGTCGGACGACGACCTCGACGGACGAGGGCAACCTCAGCGGCAGGAGCTGCTCGGTTATTCCTAGGCGGGTTTCGTCTTCGCCATCATTCGAAAGCCGAATAACAGTTTCATAAGTTCACAATTCACGCTCTAAATATAGGGTTGGGTTCCAAGGATCACCAAATAACGCTCGAATACCTAATCGAGGTCAACAAGGATAATGCTATACCAAAACAAAACAATCAGAGACCGAATCATAACTAAAGGATGCATGTTATAATAACCATAACTCATAGGTTTCAAGGTGGAATACATGAAAGGATAGATCTAACATCGATACTAATAAGATAACTAGGATAGTCCTACATCTCGTACCAAGTACTACTTAGTTACAAGATGGTACAAAGCCATGAATCTAACACTATCTAGCCACGATCACGAATACTACTAACTGATCTCCTAACCTCGTCCATCACTCCCCCAAGGTATGAGATCTCAAGACGCTGAGAGTTGTGATCTCTCCTCAGATCCGCAACTTCTCTCTCCAGCGTGCCGACCCTGCGCTGAAGCGCCTGGTCTGCCTCTCGAGCTATCGCGAGCCTTCTCTGCAGGTCTACTACCTAGTCGAAGACCTCCAACGTACTCTCCATCAAGATCGTAACCCTCCTAACTACCGCATCCATATCAGCTCTCAAATCCTCTATACTAGCCCTAGATACTCCAACTAATCGGTCTGTCAACTGACTAAGCCTACACCCTGAGATGTAATCCTCTCCCATATCAAAATCACACCATTAAATGAACACCATATCTCTTTCATTTTCTGTTAATTAACATTACCAAACTTCTGACATTAATAGAATCTTTTCTAGTTAAAAATACTTTTATCATTTGGAAGTGTGTTAATTAATTGTTAATGTCAAGCCTCAAAATCAAAGTTCATAATTAATATGTTACTCTAATGCACATAGTTCGTTCAAGGCTTCAACATTGTTTGGAGCTAAACTTTTTAATATATTTTTTTTAAGTAAATTGCTATAGAGATATAATTGTGATTCTCATATTTATTTATTTTAACAGCGATTTGATTAACAAACCAGCAAAGAGCTAGGAAATATACAGGAGATGGGGATAGAGCATTACAAAGAGTAACTACACCACTCGATAATACATGAAGTTAATATAGTTGTTGGTATTATATATAAAAACATTGTACAAATGCAATGAACTTGTACATTAATCTTGATTCAAAGGCTAATCATGTGGCATCGTTAATTGGAGAACTTTCGTTCAGTCGTCATTCATTTGGGTTAAAAACTGAACCGTTTTTACTCATGAAATGCGATGATGGATAATATTAGTTCCAGGCTTAGCTTTTGGAAACTTACAACTATCCTTTTGTTTTATTTCTTTTCTGCTGATGAAACTCCAAGAATAGTATAAGTCCCTTATAATACGTGTTCCGGAAAATCCTTTTGTTTCTTTCCTCACCTGCCATATGAAATAAATCGTTGTCAAAAACACAAGTCTTCTAACAAAGCTCCATAACGATCTTCCTTACATCTAGGGACAAGGAAATCAACCTTTGTTGCCACTGATCATGTACACCTTCAAGATGTGAAAAGGTCTTCATTTTCCGCCTACTTGTTTCGGTATATATGAACATTCAAAAACAAGTGCATATGAGCGTCTATTTGAGTTTATTTTTTGGGTAAAGGGGAGTAATCCTGCACCCTGGTAAATATATTAACCAAAGAAACGTTTAAGTACAATGGATATGAGTGAAATCTCATATCTCAGCCCGTTACATAGGCATAAAGCTTACATAACAAGATACTTCCTATTTTCTAAACAAGAAAACAAACCACTACTCAAATGATAACATAGGACAAAACGGAAAAAAATTACTTCCTAGGACCTTGAAGCTTGGTGCCATACATGGCATTAAAGGCATCCAAATTCCCTGGAAGATCATAAACCTGCTTCGCATAGTCATCATACTCATCTTCAAACTCATGGCCACCACCTTGAGCAGTTAGCGAGACTCATGAAATGGGTTAGCAACCACCTCATCATCGAATCGAAACCATAATATCTCCCACTTTAGAAAAAGGATTAACTCTCTTAGTAGATGAGGCGGGCGGAATACAAGAATCACTTAAATAATCAACCTTTTTAATAGGATTCCCAGCATCATCAACAAGAGTAGCTTTCCCATCCATAAGAAGCTTTTCAAACTCCCCAATTTTCTCAACAATAGGTGTATGGCCAACCACGTTAGCTTCCATTAAATCACTCACAAGCGAATCTTGTGATACATTCCCGGACTTAACAGCCCCAACCTCCTTAGCTTCCATTGAACAACCAGAATCCACTATAACAGTTGGAGTACCACATTCATCAGTATCAATCACATTAAGTGCATCAAACGGGTTAGATGTAGCAATCGTCGTCCCACTCATACTAGCCACTTCAGTGGCTTTCATTTTAGAATTATCCACTTGCTTGGGATTAGGTGGGGCTTTAGGTTGATACCGAAACTTAGGCCCCACACCTGGTTTATTAAAACCTCCCTTACCAGGAACACTTGTACCACCATTCCTACCCTTATTCTTGTTACATACCGTTTGGAAACCATCAGTAGCACTCTGTTTAGGCTGAGTAGACGGTGGAGCAGATTTAAGACATTCAAAACAGATGACCAAACCGCTTACATGTATCACATCTTGGCGGTTTCCATTCATATTCAACCCGGATCTTTTCAATAGTAGAACCCGATCCATCCAAGAAGGGTATCTCAACAATGAGGATTTCAAGAGCCTTATCCGCACAAACCTCTATCAAGCACCTAGCAAAACTACTACGGCCCCAGGAATCCAAGCACATTTGACTAGTGTAAGAATCAAGCATTTTCGGAGTACCAATCAATGTAGCAAGGAGACTGAGACCATCATCAGAAAACATAGCAAGAGGAACATCATGAAATTTAACCCACACCGGAATGTTAGTTAAATCCTCTTTAAGCAGATTAGTATTCAACGTCCAAGTTTTAAGAATAATTGGCACATTCCTAATCATCCACGGTCCGTTTTCAAGAACATCATTAACACCTTTACTCGTGGAAAACTTAAAGAAAAAGAACCCCTTAGCATTCATCATAACCTTTTGGATACCATACTTGCTCACGATTACGAACATAATAATCAACGACGGGAAAAGCAATACGTTTACCAAGAAAATAACCATAAAGGGTATTCTCAAATTTAGAGTTTACCTCCTCCACGACTTTCAAAGGAAGAGAGATCCACCTCATTAGACTTGTTCCCACATTCCGACCTAAAATTAGGCTTGCCGCCCGTGGAATCAATGGACGTAGCACCCGCATATGAAACCGGCTTCGCAATATGAACCTTGGGAGACGAATTAGAATTAGCACCAGTGACTACATTCTCCGCATTCATTACATTAGCACCACGCATTGCCTCTTCAAAATTCTTACACGCCTTCAAAACAACTGGATCAATTCCAAAGTTTTGTGATTGACAGGCAACATTGAAACTCAAAACTTGTGGAACAATAGGCTCGTTAGTAACATTACTATTATCATACACAGCATGACCGGTACCAATCACAACATCATCAATAGTAGGTTCAAGCGCAACCTTATTACCATCATTACTCCCAAACGCCTCACTTGTAACAGGTACTTGCTGAGAAACACCGGCGTTTCCCATATCAGAACTCTCCATAACGTCGAAAAATCAAACCCTAAAGCAGTGAAACAAAGCCCTAAAAATACCAAGTAGCAACAGTACCACGTTTACACAACGTAGTGTAAACCCTAGTTAGAAACTTTGGTTTAAACCTGGACGAACAACAATCAACCCATGGAATACCAGTAGAAGCACCAATAATTAGATAATATTAGATAGAAGAGAAGAATCGGTGCAACAAAAACGAATTAAAGCAATTATGCGAAACCCTAAAAAAACGATTTAAACAAGAGCCTTAAAAACAGTGATCACACCAAAATCTGAAGCAAATAGTGTTTAAACACGAATGTAAAACACTAATAGAACAGATCAGATGTAATCGAACACCGGAAGAAGGAAGTTTAAAGTCGACTTGATGAGGTTTTAGGAGGAGACGCAAATTGCCAGGAGAGGAATCGTTTTCCGCGTCTATTTGAGTTTAAACTTATTCATCATTAACTTCATACTAAGTTGATATATATGGCAAGCCATCATACATTCGTTGATTAAATATGGTGTTATTGAACTTTAAACACAAACAAAACTAGCATAAATTATAGTATTTGTATAGATTATAGCAAAAACGAAGAAAAATCCATTGTTGTCCATCGGGTAATCTACAATTTTACTATCTTTTCTAATCAGAAATAAAGTTAATATCTGTTATGTGTGGAAGATGTAAAAATTTAAAAGTAAAAACATTGTTCAAAAATATAATATGTTTAACCATTTCTTAAACGTTTTTTATTGAACGATTGGTTTCTGATTTAAAACCATCATGGTTTTTGATGAACAATGATTCGTTTATGTATTATATTTCTGACGGGTTCAAAATAATACATGTGCATGATGTTATTTGTCTAAAAAGTTGGTAGAAATTTAATTTTGTATGTTTTACCTTTAGTTTTTTTTCGTATACCAAAATTTTCATCTACGGAAACTTATGTTGTTTTTTAAAAAATTAAATCTAACCTATTCTTAGGATAATAATATTGATAAATACGTAGATATTATAAAAAAAATTAAAAAAAAATGATGTAAATATTTATAATACGTAGATATTATATAAAAAACAATCTAAATTCAGTGTTAATATACTATTTTTGCTTCCGACAACTATTTTGTCCAAAATATTTAAGCCAAAGCTTAATCTAACAAAAATCAAACCCAAAGCCCCGTGCATGTACGGGGATCTAAAACTAGTTATGTAATATGATAATTTGTTTTTTTTTAATAAGTTAAGAATAATTCGTTTGGTGATTTAAACGTGTAGATAATTCGTTTCTCTTAAAAATAAGTAAAATTAAATAATTCGTTTCTCTTAAAAATAAGTAAAAAATAGTTAAGATTCGATATAAATTAGTGATTGCCTATAACTCAAGAGTTATCTAATAACTAACTCTTGTTAACTAATACAACCACCAACATAATATCAAATTTCAACTTACAAATATTTTACACGCTACGCTATATAACCGAGTGAAAAATCTTACCTTCAGCCTATGTGGGAACAAAAACTTGATATAAGTTTTTACAAAATTTAGCTCTATAGACATACAATAACACCTTTGATTGTACAACGCAAACATAATCAATCATCTATCATTTCTTTTCTTTTCTGTTAATTAACATTCACTTGTAATCATTGCACCGGCCTTATTTCATCGCCACCATCATATCACTGAATTTGTCATCATTACTGTCATCGTCATTTCACTCAAATCCATTAAACTAAATGGCTAAAGGCATTCACCACTCCCTATTCTAATCACACTCTCGGTTAAATATGAAACTTTCTAATCAATGGTGGTTCTTGAAACAAGTACACATGTGTAGCATCAATGATTATATAAGAAACTTTAGCATAATATTGAAGAACTATAGTTCTATTGTTAGCCCGTGGGCTCAAGCCCGTTTCTAGAATGATCTTTGTAATCATATATATTGTATCATATTATCATGAAATGCATTAATCAAATCAATCATTATCATTACCATTTTACATGGTATCATAGCAAATATCTAAAAATCTCTAAACCCTAAACCTAAACTCTTTCGTTTGTGGGTTTGAGTCATAATCTAATCGTCTAATATATATAACTCTGTACGACACTTAGTGGCTTTCTCAATGAGACGGAGATAGTGAACTTGAAATTTATATTTTTTTTAACACCCCAACAAAGCTTTTTATGTACAATAAATTTTTTATGTACGCGCAAAGGTTATTGAATAGTCTTTATATCACACAAGAAACAAATACACTACTACTGGCTCGAGGAACTTTGACATGCCATCATCATAATAACCAAAACACAAAAACCGACATGCCAAAAATAAAAAACACAATACAACGTCATTTCCAAACAAGTATAGACCTGTTAAATTTGTGAAAAAAAACTTATCTAACTTGATGACTTGCTGGATTACTGTATGATGATTGGTGATTAACACGTGTAATAATTTGTTTGTTTTAGAAAATAAGTAGAAATAGGTTTTGTAAATAGATCGGTGTAAATAGAAGGAAAGCAGCTCTTGTATTCAAACGTTCAATCCCAAGTGTTATTCCACAAACACTTGGGTATAATTCTTTGTGAAATATGAAATAAGAATTAAACATTGAAAAAATTTATGTCTTTTACATTTCACATATTTTATATATATACAAACTTCTTTATTACATTATTATTAAGCATGAAACTTGGTTTTATTAACTTTCTAGTTAAGCTAACCTTGTAAAAGGAACAACAATTACATATTCGTTTTGCGCTCTTTTTGTTTGTCTAGTTCTACAAGTTGAACATGGTACGTATAGTTTGTTTTGGTTATTTACTAAATTAAAACTTTTACATATATGCTTTTCTTTATGTATAGGAAAGAATTGACCGAATGATGAAACAAATAAAATCAAAATAAAAAGTTAGGCATGTCTTTTGTTTTGTACGCTTAATAAGTGTTTAAACAATATAATTATATCATTATTAACCGAAAAAGCACCATACTGATAACTTTTTTTTATTAAGTTATGCCTTTGAAATAAGTCAGTAACAAATAAATTTATACACCAACTTAACAATTAAGTGAAATTCATAAAATACTATTTAAACAAAAAAGTTGAGAAATTGTATAAATTATTGCTTTGATCCCTTTCAATTTATATTTAGCAATAATGCATTGAAACAACCAAACCAACAACACTATCTTCATCTCACATTGCAAATTCACTAAAAACCACACTATATCATCAAGTAAAAACTTTATAGTTCACTCGATGTGGGATTGGAAACACACTCAAGCAGCTCACAATTAACTTTGACATTTGTGGTTATTGTTTATGAAAACATTGTACAAAAGCAATTAACTTGGCTCTTGAAAATCTAACACTGCATTGGTAGCATCGGTTCGTATTCCATTCCGTTATTCTTTTTTCCGATATAAGCTTCGAAAGAAGTATAAGTGCCATTGTGATGCTGACGAAGATATAATTAATGATAGTCTCGACTTAGGATGGGTAGTCGTTCAATGCGACAACATTATATGATCATTATAAGCTTTGTCAGTTGTCACCTTCTATAGTTGCTATTATTATTTTCACAAGCATATAACAAATCATCTATCATTGATTGATTCACTCATAATAATTTACACCTATTTAATTCTTTTCATTTCTAGGATTTGGAATCTACTTTTCGGACACAGCTTTAAGTAACACGGGTTGTTGGTTTGATGGGAAGCAATATTGGAAACACTGGTTACCCAAACACAAAATACTGAGTAAAAGCAAAAGTGTAATCCGATTATTTACTACCTCTATGTTTAGTAAATGCCTTACTGAATTACCTTTCGATGTTTCATTTGCAACTTGTTAAAAATATAATCCGACTGACTTCGTGTTCCATGGCAGTATTCAGATGCTTATACCGTAATAAGTCACTTTCTTTTAGAAAGATTGTATCGTTGTTTTAAAACTTTTACTAAAAATCTTCTTTAATAAATTAATTATTTCCAAAGTTCAGAATATGATAAAAGTATAGGTAGATCATGGCATTTGGCCAGTCTGAGCTGACCCATTTGAACCCCCAATCTTATTGTTTTAATTCATTCTGCAAAGCATATAGATATATTGAGGTCTGTGAATTTCTTCATCTTGTATGTGAATATATAAAACTATAGTTGCAGACCTTTTGACGTCATCTTGACTTCAGGATACATTTGGTATTTCACATTTCTTCTGGCTTATATATAGATTTACATAGAGGTGGAAGACAAACAAGCAACAAGCTGTGCCGCTAGCCCTCCGAGATCCATTAGAGAACACAACTAATAAAAACTTGTTAGTACCTCAACCTATGATGTGGTACTAGTCTATGATTTTTTTCTCAGGTTTCAGTAGATGATATGTTGGTGTATGACAGGTCCAATTGTGAACTTGAAGATTGCAACGTTAACTCAACAATGTCGTTCACTCTTCAGGTGACAAATTTCAAATTGAATCAAATTATAGGTTCATTGAAGAGATAATTGTTAAGGGTTCCATTGAAGGATCTGTTGTTCATTTTCAATGGGTCAGAACAGTTAATGTCCGACCTTCTGGAGCAATAAGCGCTTCTGGATTAGGTATCATGTCTATTTTCATCATTTGTACATCTTTTGTTGTTAGTTTGCCAAGTCGCGAGAGATGGGACTCAGACACTATGTTTGTTGTTTGTTCGGGGGAGTATTTTTTTCGCTGGACGCAGGTTTTATAGTTTTTAATTTTCACCCATATTACACAAATGTAAACATAAATACTAATTAATTCACGACGAATGAAACCGAGTGGGATGACTTGGAACACATTTTGTCAAATAATTAGTGTCATATATGAGTATAAAACTATACCATAATGATAGTCTAATTTTTTTTAATATAATGATTTAGGTGGTTTAAATGCAAAATATACATTTGGGCGCATTTGGACTTGTTCGAACCCTTTGATATTCTATTAGCCATTTCACCTGTTATAGGAAAGAGATAACCCAGATCGAACCATTTAAAAGCAACTAGGCTGTAATTGCCACCTTCTTTACAAACAAAATAGCGCTTTGCTACTATTTTTTCTGCCACTATAATTAAATGATGTTAACTTAGATGAGATCTGGAATTAATGTCGGCTGCATTGGTGGTGCAGGTCCTAGTGGTGGCGGAGGTGGGAATGGATACTATTAATACCTTTTCGTATGTGTTTGTCACCCTTCCATTCTTCTTCCAGAAGGATTTCAACAATCTCTCTTTTCCCTGCGTATGAGGTTTCCAAAATTAAACAGGGAGAACTTATTAAAGATTCTAAAACTGGTAAAATATGTTGAAGATAAACTTAAGTTATACCTTAGACCCGTTCTTGTATGAGTTCATTACCACTCCTCTTTCTCTTCTTCTCGGTCTCTCTCTTATCCTGCAATTGAATTCGGGATTTTATAAAAGAAGAAATAAAAAACGAATACCAAATTGGTACAATGTGTAGAATAACGGACAATTAAGTCCCAAGTTGGCTAAAGAAAGCAAAAACTTTTAACAAAGTTTTCGAGTTGTTGATTCCCAAGTGGTACTTCCTATTGGCACTAGTGGTATAGGATTGACATGTAATAATAGAATCAACAGAGTTATTTCTTCATGTTCGAAAACTTTATTAAACTCATAAGCACCCGGCGCTTTCGTTCAACAACCTTGGCGAAACATATATAATAAAAATATAAAATGATAAGAAACTAACTTGCTCAGCTAAGATCGATTTACAATGGGAAATTTAACAGCAAACACGTCATAATGTACCCTCTCTCAAAAAGAGACTTCATAAGTGCACTTTTTTATAACCACTCTCCCTTTTTCAACGTGCAACTAATGATCCGAAAATACCCCTAATTTTAACCCTTTACACTCTTAAAGGGGGCGCAGCTATACAAAGAGAGCACTTATGAAGGCTTTATTTGAGAGAGGAGTGATCTTATGAGGCATATCTAGTCAATTTTCCATCTGCAATTTACATAATGAGTGACTGATCAGAAACAAAATTTCTTAAAATAAATAAAACCCACGTTTCATATGACAATCCGCTTCCACGAGTCATTCACCAAAAAGAAAAATAATAATAAAACAGTATATACGGATATATAACAAGTATAAATTATTGAGACGGATGGTGAAACAAGAACATAATAAGGAGAGCTCACCTTAAGATACAGGGAAACAAGGGTTTGCGCAAAGATAGGAGGCGAAATATATTTCTCACTCCTAGAAAACCGTAACGTATCATCACAAAAGTAAGTTGGTAGCGGCGTTCTCCTATACTGATTAGTATCCTTAAGCATATAATGTATAGCATGATTCTTCATCTCACGATAATTTGTGATTGGCAACAGTTCCCAAGACGGTTTGCCATTGTAGTTTTTCATAACCCAAATGCTGCAGGGGTGTGTATCTATTTTTGATAAATATGCATAGACTGCCTTCGATAATCCCCAGTGAGTAATCATAATTCCAAACATATCTCGTGTCATCAGGTTGGGGAATTTCTCTAAATTCCTCTTTAGCTAAATCGAAAGATACAATTCATACCTTTCCGTTCCCGGTATAATCAACATTTAACCAAAACCAGTGGAGTGCCCCATTGAATAAGATACCAGGCGCGGCTAGCCCAGTATCATATACATCAAACCGCGCATCATTAAACCCATAATTGATTTGCCCAAAAAATTTCCAAATATCTGATTTCAAAGAAAATATATGAACAAGTGCCCCAGCTTTACCAGTGCATATCGCCGTAAAAACTTTGTAATCATCTGTGGATGAATCATAACCAAAGCCCAAACATCGCACACGCCCGAAATTTACAGGAAGGTGTAGTGGATGTGAAAGTTCTCTAAACTCTCTAGTCCAAGGATTGGTTACAATAATTCGATTTTCGTATCTTGAGTACATGCATACAAGGCCATTGGAAGAACCTTGCATACTCCACCTCAAGTAGGAACTCCACTCCCAATGTGCACATTTTTTACCTGTAAGCATAGCGATCTTTCTTGTATTGTACTCCTCTTTGTTGCTCATTAATTTACGATACGTTTTAACAAAAGAAGGACTTGATATCAAAGAATACCATGACTTACAAACGCTTTTGCATCGAAGAAGACCTTTCACAAGCAATCTTGAGAGTATCTCCTCGACAACATCATTCGTAACCATCTCTATCAATAGATTAATACAATGCTGTAAAGGGTTACCAAAAGTATATATACATGTGCATGCTAGTTTTTCAAGCCCAACCCATACAAATTAGTTCGAATTCCTCACAGGTATTGGCCCAACCAATACAAATTATAAAGATTAATATATAAAGAACTCAAGTATAGTGGCCAAAAAGAGTAAGATTGAATCAAGTGGTTAACACATTTACAGCACACGACGCATATACACACACTTAATGAATTAATACTTTTTCCGTTTATGACAATTAAGGCACTTGAAGAATTTAGTTGTTTAAACTAAAAAAAATTGAGAATTTTAATAAATTTTTGACTAAGTACACACCCGCATTATTATCGTTAACAATGTTAAGTAATAACTAGCCAACAACATAAAACTAATCTCACAATGCCACCTCTCTCTCTCAACCCCACTATATATAATCAAGTAAAAATTTGTTCCTTCGACCGATATGGGATTGCAAACATAATGTAACACCTCATATTCTAAAGAGTTGACCAAATATCATGATCAAATCTCATTGATTTATATATTTTTTTTAGCTACTAAGACTTTATAAGATTAAATGACTCGTAAGCAAAATCACTACTTCCTAAGATAGTATATATGAACTTTTTTAAATGATCTATATACCTAGAATGTTGCTCTACAACTCAAAATGGTGGTGTCATGTTGAGTTTGACAATCATTCATTCACTCTAGCTTGTCTTCGTTTGAGACGAAACATGAACTATTTTAATGTTACATAATAATGGGTCATATAAGTTCCAAGTTAAGCTCTTGGAAAATCTGAAATCATCTCAAGTTCTCAATCTTTGGTAAAACCGCTTTTCATTTTGCCATTTTGTTTTGTATCTTGAGATTACATGTTCTGGTTGGAGTATATGGGCCTTAACAATATGAGAAATCAGTAGATATTGCTAATGATTGCCTCAACACAACTCGGCCTTGCAATGGTAGCCGCTTGGTGCGCCAACATTAAGATGGAAATAAGCTTCATCGCCATTCTTTCGCTGTTTCTTTTTTTCCACCCTACCACTCGTGTAGCCTATGCAAAGCAAGCAATTTGGATATGGTGCAAGTAGCAATAGTTTCTGTTAAGGGCCCATAATATTTGTATTGGGCTCTAGGGCCACTTCTAGAATAATTTGTACTATGCTATTTATGTAGCATATTGTGATAATGAATGGGATATCGATTTACACAACACATTACCATATTACAGTTCTTATTGGAGTATAGGTATTTGTTTAACTAAATCAAACATCGTACATATTTTAGTTTCTTTGAAAAGATAACGGCAACCTAAATGAACTAGTAACTAATACAGTACTAAACAATGCAAATAAGTTGTAGGTTCAGATATCAAGTTGTGAAACATCAAATGAGATGATTGATGATTTAGACGCGTGAGTGATTTGTTTTATTTCAAGAAGATAGAAAACTTATGTAATTTAACTAGTTTTAAACTCTCACGCGCACGGGGCTTTGACCTAAGTCTCACTAGCGGGGTTTAGACATAAGTTGCAATAACAAAGATAAAATTAAAATTTTGTTAATGCCCTAATCATAGCAATATACTTGTCTTTCTAAGAAAAAAAAAAGTTACTATATCAATACGTGCTCTTCTTTATAACCTGATAGCAACAATCACCTCATGGTTGATTAACAAAGAAATACGAAAATAAACACATATCCCATGACACTTGGGTTGCTCCCTTTCAAGCCTTATTGTCTTAGGTATTGTTTGTTTATTAAGAGACCCTGAATGAATTCTGAATCACATATCTGAACCTGAATATGCGGTATAAAAGTCTGAATCTAATTTCCATCTTAATCTGAATAAGTGGTTGAGAAATCTAAATCTGACTCAAATAAAATTGTTTCTTTTTATAAAATGTCTAGATGTGTTAAACTATCAGTTTTTACAATTTAAATATTAAACAATTGTATTCGCACAGGAAATAAACTTTATTAAATATAAAAAAACAAATATTATTATATAATCAATTTAAAGTTAAGAGTATTTTAAACAAAACGTAATCAAATGTTTATTTGACAAAAATAAACCTGTCGGAGTTTAGCTTGAGCTTTTTAAAATGATTAACTAAATTGGTCGCGTTATAGTTGAGATATATGAGTCCAAAATGGAACATTTTAATTTGAACAAAAATATAAGTTGTTACATATATTCTTTATTAATTAAAACATATGCAATGATTCTATAAAAAAAACATATAAATGAACAAAAAACAACAAAATAAAAGAATTAAAAAAAAGAAAAAAAAGAAAAAAGAATAATAAAAAATAAAAAATAAAAAAAGAGACATTAAGAGGCGTTAAGAGACCCCGTCGCATCTAGTTCGATAAGAGGTTTCGCTCTTCGCTTCTTAATGATCAAAAAAAAACAAACTCTCTAACACCTTTGGTTGCCTCTTACCGCCTCGAATAACATGAAAAAACAAACACCCTTAATGTCCTAAATGTCTGACCATGTTTGAATGAGTTAGATTAAAATGCTGTTAAGAAGCATTTTTGTAAAAACAAACACCATCTCGGTCGAAAGCCCATTATTGCATTATCAAGGTCCAAGGTTGAATTTGTAGGATTTCCATTATTGCATTATCAATTAAACTACCTCCACAAATTGTTTTTGTCAACGTTACATCTCATTCATATATTGGCATGTGCTATACATTGGAGCCGTTTGGTAAGGTCCTATGAGAATAAAGGTATGGCTTTGAGAATGATTTATTATGTTTGTTTTGTATAAATTGGTTTAAGGAAACCCATCAACAAAGGTTTACTCATATCTCATTAATATGAGTGGGTTTGTGATACCATTCCTAGTTGCCTCGAATTTGATGAAAATTTTGGCTTCTTTTATAAATAATTACATCAAACTTTTTATATTGAAGCCCTTTTATATTATTATATTATATTTGATGGTGATATCTATTTTCTTAATATTGGACCAAGCAACACTTTTAGAGTAATCAAATTCATTTCTATTCCAACTTATACCTATACCTATACCCATTGTGATTCATGACAACAAACCAAGCGCCTAATAAATTGCTATGAAATGCATTCGCCGCTCCGCCCAAGTGTATAAATTAAACCATAACAATCCAACCAATGGTTTCATGGCTCAACATGAAATGTAAATAGCCTGATTTATATTGAATTAGCATGACCCGATGACTTGAATGAAACTTTCAATGGAAAGGACGAATTTATCACACGCTAATAATGGTCTTTTGAATTTAATATCTTACAAAAATAGAAAGTAGCTGGCCTCACCCTCACGTCAAAATAAGCGAGATATCGCTAGCCTTAGTAGTAAGGAGGAAAGTCATACAACCTAGTTCTGGAGTTCACACAACCTAGTAAGGAGGAAATTCATACAACCTAGTTCCGGAGTTCATACAAACGCTTTTCATGAGAGAAGAAAAAATCAACCACTCTCATTCCACAACCCCCTTCTCCGAGAAGGACATAAACTTAAAAAAAGTCTTAGATTGCAAATAACCCACTTCTTCGAGAAGGACAAAAAATTAATAAAAGGACATAAACTTAAAAAAAGTCTTAGATTGCATATAACCCCCATCTTCGAGAAGGACATAAAATTAATAAAAAGTTTTAGATTGCATATAAATCGTTGGCCATCAATACGCTTTTGAGTTATATATTAATCTTTATATCTCAAACAATATAAATAGCCAACAATATAATATCAATCTGAATCTTGTTTATGATGTTGCACAAGATACTATATAAGTATGGGAAAATTCTTACCTTCACCCGATGTGGGACTTAAAATTAATAGTAACACCATACATTCCAAAGAGTTGACCAAATTAAGTAAAAGTAAAACTATATTAATTTCTTTGTTTAAAAAAAATTGAGAATTTATATAAGTTGTTGGGATTGCGTACACATTCTAGCAGCTCACAATCTAAAGAGTTGACTAAAAATTAATACAAACAAACAAAATGAAACCAGCAAATAAACACTATTCTTTGTTTGCTTCATATCTCCGTTCATTTTATCTTTTAATCATTTAATCCCTCACTCAAATCTTTTATATATATAAAAAATAAATGACTCATAACACTTTTTTGGACATACTCATAAACAGTTTCACTACTTCATAATCATAGTCACACTAATCACAAACCCTAATTTTGTCGTGTCTGCGAATTTGATCGATTTCACGGGGACTACTCACGTACCGTCGCCTCAAGACAATTAAGTGAAAATCAAGCGATGTTAATTTCTTTTCTAAACAAAAAATTGAGAATTCACATAAGTTAGTGGCAATTATGAAAGCACTTGTCACACTAATCACAAACCCTAATTTTGTCGTGTCTGCGAATTTGATCGATTTCACGGGCACTACTCACATCCGTCGCCTCAAGACAATTAAGTGAAAATCAAACGATATTAATTTCTTTTTCTAAACAAAAAAATTGAGAATTCACATAAGTTAGTGGCAATTATGAAAGCACTTGTCACGTGATAACTTAAGTGGCCACAAACATAATACTGATCTCACTAATTTTGTCGTATCTGCGAATTTGATCGATTTCACCGGGGACTACTCACAGCCGTCACCTCAAGACAATTAAGTGAAAATCAAACGATATTAATTTCTTTTTCTAAACAAAAAAATTTAGAATTCACATAAGTTAGTGGCAATTATGAAAGCACTTGTCACGTGATAACTTAAGTGGCCACAAACATAATACTGATCTCACATAAGTTAGTGGCAATTATGAAAGCACTTGTCACACTAATCACAAACCCTAATTTTGTAGTATCTGCGAATTTGATCGATTTCACCGGGCACTACTCACATCCGTCGCCTCAAGACAATTAAGTGAAAATCAAACGATATTAATTTCTTTTTCTAAACAAAAAAATTGAGAATTCACATAAGTTAGTGGCAATTATGAAAGCACTTGTCACGTGATAACCTAAGTGGCCACAAACATAATACTGATCTCACTAATTTTGTCGTATCTGCGAATTTGATCGATTTCACCGGGGACTACTCACAGCCGTCACCTCAAGACAATTAAGTGAAAATCAAACGATATTAATTACTTTTTCTAAACAAAAAAATTTAGAATTCACATAAGTTAGTGGCAATTATGAAAGCACTTGTCACGTGATAACTTAAGTGGCCACAAACATAATACTGATCTCACATAAGTTAGTGGCAATTATGAAAGCACTTGTCACACTAATCACAAACCCTAATTTTGTCGTATCTGCGAATTTGATCGATTTCACCGGGCACTACTCACATCCGTTGCCTCAAGACAATTAAGTGAAAATCAAACGATATTAATTTCTTTTTCTAAACAAAAAAATTGAGAATTCACATAAGTTAGTGGCAATTATGAAAGCACTTGTCACGTGATAACCTAAGTGGCCACAAACATAATACTGATCTCACTAATTTTGTCGTATCTGCGAATTTGATCGATTTCACCGGGGACTACTCACAGCCGTCACCTCAAGACAATTAAGTGAAAATCAAACGATATTAATTTCTTTTTCTAAACAAAAAAATTGAGAATTCACATAAGTTAGTGACAATTATGAAAGCACTTGTCACGTGATAACTTAAGTGGCCACAAACATAATACTGATCTCACACTGCCAACTTGCTGCAAAAGACAATATATAACCAAGTAAATACTTCATCCTTCACCCGATGTGGGTTTGCAATCGGTCGATGTAGGAATAAGAATGCAAACATACTTCATTCATGACTTCAAAGCTGTCCGGAATATGTCCGGAGTAAATTGCTAAGAGATGTAGTATGTGATTCTAACTTAATGTATGAGCTTTGATATTTGTGGTTATTGTTTATGGACATATTATACAAAAGCAATTAACTTGGCTCTTGAAAATCTCCAAAAGGTGTAAATTGGTGAGAACACTCCGATCCCATGCATCTTTTGATGCCAACCAAACCCTTCCCCAAAGACCCGGCTCTTGAAAATCTAAAACTGCACTGGTAGAATTGGTTCTTATTCCATTCATTTGCTGATGAAGATATAACTAATGATTGTCTCATAACAACCGAACTTAGGATTGGTAGTCGCTCAATGTGGCAACATTATAGGATCATTATTAGCTTTGTCACCTTCTTTAGTTGCTATCGTTATTTTCACAATGTACGCTTGCTCAGTTCTTTTCATTTTTACATAATATAAGAAATCATTGCTATTGTCATGGTTTATAAGTGAAGTATTTAGTTACAACATAATACAAAAATGTTACGAGTTCAAGTCTCAATCGAGACATCCATGGATTATGATATGATTTAACAATAATGTGAATAATCCATTTTTTATAAATCTCTTTTTAATAAGTTAATGAATTTCCGACGACGTATTATTATTTACCGTAACAAATTGAAACAACTAGCAAATGACATAACCCTATTTTCAACCTGACGAGTACAAGAACACAATGTAAGAAAAGGGTTCATAACTAATATGACTTAGGAACTGACTGCAATTGTTTTTGCTTTAACAATATGTGACATAACTAATTAATTGCAACATAATATAACAATGAAATTAGTTCACTTCTCAATTGAGACATTTATGACATATAATTTTATCTCTAAAATCTACATGGAAAAAACGTGACGAAACTAGCCGGAAATTAATGCTAACCTCAACTCATAACACAACAAGTTGTAAATAGGCAAGAACTCTTTTTTCAAGTAATTGCTATTCTTTTGCGTTAACTAGTGACTTAATTAGCTATAACATTAATTAACTATAGGTCTATAGTCTAATACAAAGAAGTTGTAGGCTCAAGTGGTGGTGATATTGATATATCATGAAAAAAATTTGGTGATTAAAACATGTAAACAATTTTAATTTTCTCATAAAGTAAAAATAAAGTATTCGGAACATACTGTAAGTGATTTAGTAAAAAAAAAACATTGTGAGTTTAAGTCTCACTAATTTATGAAATTTTATTTTAAAAAGAAATTTATTGGTGTAACAACAAATATGAATAAGTCTTTGATAGTGTATTGAAAATTTTCTTCTATAAGTTATACTATCTAACCAACAACATGATACTTAATCTCAACTTATTTATGCATGATACATCACAGTATATATGTAAATGAAACTTTATTCCTTTTTGCAATGCGGGACTGAAAGTTTGATACTCCATAGTCACTCTACACTAGTTACTAAAGACATAACACCTTTTATTTTATTTTATTTTTTTAACCTTTTCATATAGCAAGTATAGCGTAGCAAAGTGGAATTGATAAAATATGCAAAGACAGATGCCAGAGGTTTGCGAAAGACGATTGAGTTTCATATTCATCTCCAGTCGTAAGAGTGTTTATTGTTTAGGAGTAAACTGGTAATTTTCCATCAAGTTATAAGAAGATTACATATTCGTTTTGCGTTCTTCTTGTATGTGTAGCTCTGCAACATGAAAATGGTATGTATTTGTGGTTTGTTTCAGTTATTTACTAAGTTAAATAGTTCACGTATAAGTTTTTCTTTATACGTATAGGAAATAGTTGACTATAGAATAAAAATCAAATTAAAATACTTACGTGAAAGGCCTTTTTGTTTGTTTTGTATACTCAATAAGTGTTTAAACAATGTGATTATGTTGCTATCGATGTTAATCGAAAAAACATCACACTCATGACTTTTTTTTAATTAAGTCATGCTATGAAATAATTCAGTAACAAACAATTTTACTCCAACTTATAAAATTAAGATTAAAATAACTAAAACCTAATACGACTTATGAAGTTAAAACTTTTTATCATTTATGACAATTAAGGCACTTGAAGAATGTATATGTTTAATTTTTTTTTTGAGAACTCGTATAAATTGCTGACAAGTGCTACAAACATTATTATCGTTAACAATGTTGAGTAACAACTAGGCACCGACTAAGTATACTCAAATTTAACAAATTAATGCTAAGTACTTTTTCTCATTTATGACAATTAAGGCACATAAAGAATTTATTTGTTTAAACAAAAAAGTTGAGAATTTGTATAAATTGCCAAGAATATTCAACATTATTATCGTTAACAATGTTGAATAACAACTAGCTGCCAACATGATACACATCTCATAATTCCAACTCCAATCAAGTATATAACCAAGTAAAAGTTTGTTCCTTCACCCGATATGGGATAGCAAATATAATGTAGCACCCCATATTCTAAAGAGTTGACCAAATATATCAATAAAAAAGGCAAAAGCAAAATCAAAATCACCTAATAAACACGTACTATTCTATCATGATCATATCTGATTCAATTATACTTTTTAAGCTAATAGGAATTTATAAAATTAAATGACTTGTAAACACAATCACTACTTCCAAATCACACTAATCATAATCAAAAACCCAAGTCTATCATCCGGTGGATAGGATATCTATAATTTTTTAAATGATCTATATACTTAGAATGTTGCTCTACAACTCAAAATGGTGGTGTCATGTTGAGTTTGACAATCATTCATTCAGTCTAGTTCGTCTTCGTTTGACACGAAACATGAATTATTTGACTGTTACATAATAATGCGTCATTTTGCCATTTTGTTTTGTACCTTGAGATTATAGGTTCTGGTAGGAGTATACGAGCCTTAAACACAATGAGAAATGAGTTCATTTGCAATGTGATGCCTTTGAATATATTGCTAATGATTGCCTCAACACAAATCGGCCTTGCAATGGTAGCCACTTGGTGCGGTAACATTAAGATGGAAACAAGCTTCATTGCCATTTTTTAGTTGTTTTTGTTTTTTCACACTACCACTTGTGCAGCCTATGCAAAGCAACCAATTTGAATTTAGTGGAAGTTGGCAGCAGTGTTTCTTCATAGCGATATATTTGTCTTTCGGAGAAAATAAAGTTACTATATCAATACTTGCTCTTTATGACTCGATAGCAACTTGGGTTGCTCCCTTTCATGTCTTATTGTCTTAATCGAAAGCCCATTACTACATGCTCAAGGTCCAAGGTTGTTGTTGTAGGATTTCCACTTATATTGATTTATCCGCACGACGATTTACAGAAAGATTAAACTACATCCACAAATTGCTTTTCTCAACATTGTTGAAATCACTTATCTACATCTCATTCATACATTGGTATGTGCATATATCACATTGCTATAAAATGGTTTCATTCACCGCCCAAATATAACTTAAAGTTTTACACTATAACAATCCATTCCAATCAATGGATTTTACTCTCTAAGTCGTAACTTGAATTCATATTGTTACAAAACTGTTATTTGAGTGGAGTTACTCATTAAATTCACAGTGCAGCAGTTGCACAACCACATATCAAGGGAACAATGTGCTATGCTTCCAAACCTACAAATCACATACATAAATTAAAAACACAAAATATACCTCTGACGGATACAATGTCTAAATAGCTAAGAGTTTAATCTGACTTTTGAAATTGGGGAATGAATATGGAAAGAAATTTAATGGCAACATTGCCATAATATAAATATAATGTATTATGAAGTGCAATCTTTGAGTTTAATAACGTCTATCTTAACACATAATTTACAAATACAATAGGCTAAATATTAAGAACTTAAAATAAAAGATAAATATATTATACTATCATTCGTGTACTAAAAACACCCAATTCAATAGGTATGATCTTTCATTAATTTCTCATTACTTTATGTGAGTCTATGAGTAAACTAAAAGGGTCCTCAAAAGGCATATGCAACTTTATACATAGCTCAATATGGAATGTAAATAGCCTTGTTCATATGGAATTACCACGAGCGACTTGAATGAAACTTTCATTGAGCAAAGACTAATCTACTATATAGTAATAATGGTCTTTTGAATTTAAAATCCTACAAAAATAGAAAGTGGTTGGCCTCGCCTTCACCTCGAAATGAGAGAGACATCGCTAGCCTTACACTAGTAAGGATGAAAGTTATACAGCCTAGCTTCGAAGTTAATACATTTTGAATGCTTTTCGTGAGATAAGCAAAGGCCAGCCTCTCTTCTTCTTAGAGCATCACTTCGGATACATTTTGAATGCTTTTCGTGAGATAAGCAAAGGCCAACCTCTCTTCTTTTTAGAGCATCACTTCGGTGGTCGTATTCTCCGACCTTTTACTCCGAGAACAACATAAACATAAAAAAAGTTTAGAATGATATAATTCCGAGAACAACATAAACACTAAAAAACTTCGAGAACAACATAAACATAAAAGAAAAAAAAGTTTAGAATTATATAAATTGATGGCTATAACTAAACTGGGTTCATATAATAATTATTAATTAATTTATATGAACCCAAGAATATAAAAGCCAACAACATAATATCATTCACAACCTTGTTAATGATGGTGCACAAAATACTATATAACTAGATGAAAAATCTTACCTTCATTCGATGTAGGACTCAAAACCTTACATTCTAAAGAGTTGACCAAAGAACTTATACAAACAAACAAAAATGAGCAAATAACTATTCTTTCTTTCTTTTTTTTAGAACGACGGATTTAATAAGATAACTAGCAAGAAGCTAGAAAAAACATTACAAAGAAACGAGAGAAGGGTTTTTAAACGAGTCTACCCAACTAAAACTAGCCTTGCATCTATATCTACATCATAAAATGAACGACTAACAGCTTCGTCAAAAAAAAAAGTTGATCATAAAATCTTTCTTTGCTTCATATATTATCTCACTCATTCAGTTTTTTCTTTTAATCATTTCATTATACTTTAATTCATATGTGCGTTATACATCACAATATATATGTAGATGAAAAATTTATTCCTTTTTGCAATGTGGGATAGGAAGCTTCATACTCCATAGTAATTTACACAAGTTTCTAAAGACGTAACATCTTCTGTTTTCTGTAACCTTATAGTAGCAAGTATAGTGTAACAATGTAGAATTGTGAAAGACGATTGGTTTGATATTCATCTCGAGTCGTAACAATGTTTTATTGTTTAAAACAGAATTGGTAATTTTCTTTCTTTCAAAATCACGAAATAAACAATATTCCTTCTTTCTTTCATATCTCATCCATTTTATCTTTAATTATTTTATCACTCACTCATGTTTTTAAAATTAAATGACTAATAAACACATTCACTACATCATAATCCTGATAACTAATCACAAACCTTAATTTTGTCGTATATGGAATTTGATCGATTTCACAAGAGACTACATGCCGCCATCGCCAACAGCACCGTCACCGCAGCCGCATCCACCTTCATTATCGTGGGAAAGCGATTTGCGAGGTATCGGTAGTTTAGACACTACTTGAGAAGGTCAATTCTAGCTGCTTTTTTTTCCCTTTGTAATTAGCATTAATATAGATTATGTTATAATGTTTTACATCACATCTTTTCAGCTACTTTGTTTTGGTTAAGTGGAATCAGGCCATTGCAACACCGAAGTGTGGCCTCGATATTGGGATCTATATAGCTAGAATGTTGCTCTCCAACTCAAAATGATGGTATCATTTTGAGACTTGAGTTAGACAATCTTTCATTCACTCTAGTTCGTCTTCATTTGAGACGAAACATGAACTATTTTACTGTTGCATAATGATGGGTAATATAAGTTCCAACTTCCAAGTTAAGCTCTTAAAAAATCTGAAATCATCTCAAGTTCTCAATCTGTAACAATCTCACATTGTTAAAACAAGTTTTAATTTTGCTAATTTGTTTTGCATCTTGGGATTATCGGTTCTAGTTGGTTCCGTTAAGTGTCTTGAAATTACAGGTTCTAGTTTGTTTTGTATCTCGAAATTACAGATATTTTGTTTTGTTTTGGTCTGGACAATATATTTATGTAAATATGATGATTTCATCCAGAAAATAACACCCGCCTAATATCCTTTCTGAAAAGTAATGCTTCTGAAATAAGTGAGTAACAAATGAACCACACACCTATTTGACATGTTAAGAGTATTTATTTAATTAAGACAACTCAAAACCAAACTATATTAATTTCTTTTTCTAAACAAAATTTGAGAATTTACATAAGTTAGTGGCAGCTATGATAGCATGTGTCACATGTGATAACATAACTAGCCACCAACATAATACTAATCTCACAATAACAACATATTGCAAATTACAGTATATAACCAAGTAAATACTTCCTCCTTCAGCCGATGTGGGACTGCAATTAGTGGATGCAGGAATAAGAATGCAAACATACTTCGTTCATCACTTCAAAGCTGTTTGGAACATGTATTAAATTGTTACAGAGATGCATGTGATTCTATTTTAACACACGAGGTTAATATTTGTGGTTATTGTTTATGGAAACATTTTACAAAAGCAATTAACTTGGCTCTTCAAAATCTAAAAGTGCATTGGTAGAATCGGTTCTTAATCCATTCATTTGTTTTTGTTCTTCCTATTATAAGCTTTACAAGAAGTATAAGTGTCATTGTGATTTTGATGAAGATATATAATTAATGATGGTCTCAACTTAGGATTGGTAGTCGTTCAATGCGACAACATTAATAGTCACACCAAAATACTTTTCATCTCAGCGTCACATCAACTTTCTCTATTTATTTACCTCCCTTCACACCCTCTCACTTTTCACCTATAATGGTTACCACTCTCTTAATTACCTTATTAAAATACCAACTTTTTATACAAATATACCTCACAAAATACCTCATACCCACACAGAAACAAATAATTAATTATAAAAACATTCAACGGGGGCCCATTTTTTACACAAACCTATTTGGTGAGCAGGTAGTTCGTCATTGTTTTTGCCCAATGTCACGTGTAAGGCGGGCGTGAATTTGGGTTCTCATGGGTGGTCACTATCATCTATTGGGAGCTTCCTTATAAGCTTTGTCATGTGTGTCCTTCTTTAGTTGCTATTATTATTTTCACATTCATCAAATCATGTCTCATTGAATCATTCATTCATAATTATTTGCGCCTGTTTAGTTTTTTTCACTTCTTCAAAATAAAATAAAAATTCCCGAAACACAGTATAAGAAAAGGGTGAAGAGCTCACTGCTATTGTTTTTGCCTTTATCAGTAAGTGACATGATAGTTACAACATAATATAACGGGTTATGAGCTCAAGTCTCGATCTAAACATGCGTAAATTATGATTTGATTTAACAGCATAAATAATCTAATTTTTCAAAAAAGAAAAAATGCTAAATGTCCGACGACATGCTATTGTTATTATTATTAATCCCTTTGTGACCACGGATGTTCACCCGCATCGACTCCGGGCTATTCAAAAGAATAGTCGCCTTAGCATTAATTGGCTCGCAATATCGAATTAGAAAACCAGGTAACCAAAAAAACATTGTGACAAAACTAGCTAATGATACAACCCCAATTCCGGCCTAAATAATTTAAGAACGGTAAGAAAAGGGTTCATAATATGACTTAGGAACTCATTGCAATTGTTTTTGCTTTAATAGTAAGTGGCATAACTAGTTAAGTGCAACATAATATAAGTAAGAATCAAGTAAGTTCAATTCTCAACTGAGACATTTATGAAATATTATTTTTAAAAGTATTTTAGATAAAGAAAGCAATGCTAGCCTCAACTTATAAGTTATAACACAAAAACTATTTATATTTGTACACAACAAAAAATGTGACAGTACGTATAGTTACTTTTTATTTATATATTAATTATACATTATGGCATATATGTAGGTGATTTATCTATTTATTATTATTGTTTGCGATGTGGGATTGGAAACTTGATAGCAAGTGAAGTGGAACAAAGTGGAATTGAGAAAATGTGTAAAGAGAGATTCCAATGTTTGTGACATCCAATTGAATTTAAAATTCAACGAGTTGTAAGAGTGTGTTTGTTGCTTATGACTAAACTCGTAATTTTCTATCAAGTTATAACAAAATTACATATTCATTTTGCACTCTTATTGTATGTGTAGTTCAATGACTAGAAAATGGTACGTATTTGTAGCTTGTTTTGGTTATTTAGTAAATTAGAAAGTTTATGTATAAGTTTTTCTTTACACTTATAAGAAAGAGTTGAATATAAAACCGAAATGAAATTAGAAGAATTACGTGAAACAATATAAAATAATTAGTGATTAAACAAAATATGAATAATTTAATCCAAAAGATATCACCCTCTTCATTTTTTGCATTGGGTGATGCTTCTAAAATAAGTCACTAATAGACAAACCTATACACCAACTTTACAAATTTTTTACTTTTTCTTTTCTAAATTAAGACAATTAAGTCAAAATCCAAAAATACTCTAGTAATTATTTGTTTAAGCAAAAGGAATTGAGAAGTTGTATAAATTGATAGCTAGGTCTAGCATCACTGTTATTTTTGTCAACAATATTAAGAACTAGCCACCGATATAATATTCATCTCACAATACCAATGGTCTATAAAGCATAGCATATAACCAAGTAAAAATTTAATACTCCACTCGAATGTGGGATTACAAAACTCACGTTGACCAAATATATGAATACAAAATCAAAATCATCAAACAAACATTATTCTTTCTTACTTTGTTTCATTTCTCATTCATTTTATCTTTTAATAATTTCACACCTATTAAATTTTCACAAAAAAATTATAAAACTAAATGACTCATAAACACATTCACTACTTCATAATCACACTAATCTCACTAATCACAAACCCTAATTTTGTCGCATCTATGAATTTGATCGATTTCACCAAAGACTACTCACCATTGTCTCCGTCACCGCCTTAGCATCCACATTCGTTATCGTGTGAAAGCGATTTACGAGGTATCAGTAGCTTAGACACTACTTGTGAGGTCAATTCTAGCTTAGTTTTCACTAGTGCTGTTTATATTGAAGGTTTAGGGAGTTTAGTGATGTTGCCTAATGTTAGGTTGGCTTGCGGTATTGTTAGTTGTGAGATTGTTGTCAATGTTAATTGCACGTTTAGGTTAGGGCACGGGGCGGGAATTGTAAGTGGGAGTGTTATGGGTACGGTATGGAATGTTACGTTTGCGGAAGGTGATCCGTCGGAGTATAAGCTTTAAAAGAAGTATATGTGTCATTGTGATGCTAATGAAGATATAAATAATGATTGTCTCGACTTAGGATTGGTAGTCGTTCAGTGCGACAACATTATAGGATCATTAGGATACTCTCGATGGTCATACTAAAACATCTTTCATCTCATTGTCACATCAGATTTCTCTCTCCATTTAATTCCTTTCACCCCTCTCATTTTTCACCCACAATCGTAGCCACTCCCTTATATTACCCACTTTTATACAAATATGTCCCACAATATACCTCATACACACAAACAAATAATTAATAGTTAAAACATTCAAAGGGGGCCCATTTTGCACACAAACCTATTTGATGAGCAAACAGGGACGAAACCAAGACAAAATATGACATTGTGCACAATTTGAACCATGATACAATAGAGTTAAATCAATGGACCGGGTGCATTAAAGAAATTTATAAAGGGTCTCGGGACCCCGCGAGAACCCTCTGGTTCCGTCCCTGTGAGCAGGGCACCGTTCATCATTGTTTTTAGCCTATGTCACGTGTAAGGTTGGTCGGACCCAATAGGGTAAAGTGGTGTGTGAATTTGGGTTCTCACGGATGGTCACGATCATCCATTGGGAGCAGCTTTATACGCTTTGTCATTTGTGACCTTCTTTAGTTGCTATTATAATTTTCACATTCACCAAATCATCTCCCACAGTCCCACTGATTCATTCATTTATAGTTATTTACCCTTTTTTTTTTTTTTTTTCTCTACAAAATAAAATGAAAATTAAGAACACGACATAAGAAAGGGGTTAAGAACTCACTGCTATTTTCTAATTTAGTTGCTATTATAATTTTCACATTCACCAAATCATCTCTCATTGATTCATTCATTCATATTTATTTATACTTGTTTAGTTTTTTTGATTTCTACAAAATAAAATAAAAATTAAGAAACACGACATAAGAAAGGGGTTAAGAACTCACTGCTATTGTTTTTGCCTTTAATAGTAAGTGACATGATAGTTACAACGTAATAAAATGGTTTTTGTGCTCAAGTCTTAATCTAAACATGCGTGAATTATGATTGATTTAACAGTGTAAATAATCTACTTTTTCAAAAAAAGAAAAAATGTTAAATTTCTGGCCACATGCTATTATTCTTATTGTTATTACCTTTGTGGCCATGGAGGTTCACCTGCGCCGACTTTAGGCTATCCTAAAGGATAGTCACTCTAGAATTAGTTGGCTCGCAATGTAGAGTTGAAAAACCATGTTACCCAAAAAAAACAACAATGTGACAAAACTAGCCAATGACATAACCCTAGTTTCAGCCTAAAGAATTCAAGAACACAATGTAAGAAAAGGGTTCATAATATGACTAAGTAACTTATTGCAATTGTTTTTGCTTTAATAGTAAGTGACATAACTAGTTAAGTGTAACATGAATAAGTTAGAATCAAGTGAGTTCAATTCTCAGTTGAGATATTTATGACTTTTTTTAAAAGTGTTTTTGAAAAAGAAAGAAAAAAGAAAGCCAAAATAATAACGGTAGCCTCAACTTATAACACAAAAACTCTTTGGATTTGTGTAAAGTAAAAAACGGCTAAAAACTGACGAAAACGTATATAAACGTATGAAATGGTATGTAAACGTGCGAAAATGTCGAAAGCGGACGAAAGCGTTAGAAAATGGATGTAAGCGTCAAAGCGGATGAAAGCAGATAAAAGCGTGCGAAATCGATTTAAAACGTAAAAATAGCGAAAACATATGAATACGGATGAAAGCGTATAAAATGAAGAAAGCGTATGAATACGGATGAAAGCGTGTGAAAGCGGAAAAAAAACTTGAATAAAAAATACGTGAATTTAAAATAAAATAAAATTAAATAAACGTGAGCCAAAAAAAAGACATGGATTTAAAATAAAAACGTGAATTCCAAAAGAAAAAAATAATAAAAAAATAAAAACATGAATTTAAAATAAAAACGTCAATTCCAAAAAAAAATGCTAATTAATAAGAAAGACAAAAAGACAAAGAAAAAAGAGAAAAAAAACATGGACTTAGGTTTCCATATTAAATCTTAGGTTTATCCCCACAACTAGATGGATGGTGGAGATTTGTCCTTTGGTAAGCACCAAAATAAGAGTAAGCATTTGAAAATTCCTCTATTGGAAACACTGGTTAACCAAACAAAAGATACCGAGTAAAAGCTTAAGTGTAATCTGATTATTTGCCACCTCTATTGTGTTTAGGTTAAGTTGAATTAGGCTATTGCAACACCAAAGTGTGGCTTCAATATTGGGATCTATATGGCTAGAATGTTCTTGTCCAACTCAAAATGGTGGTTTCATTTTGAGTTGCACAATCTTTCGTTCAACTCTAAGCTAGAAGTTAAGCTCTTGAAAGTCTAAATTCCTCTCGACTTATGAATTGTGACAATCTCGTATTACAAAAGCCATAAAAATAAATGATCATTGTTTCTTAATTGGCATTCGTTCATAATCATCACACCTTATTCCGCCACTAGCGGTTTAGAAATAAGTGATATTATTAGTTCTAACATAATACAAAAAGATGATAGTAAATTTCAGTTGAGTAGTATGTGGTATATAATACAAAATAGTCGTTGAACGTGGGAAAAAAATTAGAATTGGTATTAAATTGATTAGCTCACAAGTTTTGAGAGCTTATATACTGAGAGGTTTTATACGTATAAACTCTTATAACACATGAACTAATCAGCATAAGACCTAAACTCTTATAACATATAAACAATAAGTTTTTCTCCTTATCGATGTGGGATTCAAAACCAAACAACTATTTACAAAATGTACACTATCTTCAATTCAGTTACACGATTATACCTTATTCATTTTTCATGATCATCAAACCTTATGTCGTCACTTCTCATCACACTATCCACATTCGGTTAATTAACAAATGGTGCTATTTTTGCGGTGGTGGCGGATATATCTGATTAGTTTTATTGGGTGCATTCATGCGGATGGTGGTGATTGTGGTATTGAGTGTGGGAGAGGATCTCGTAGGCG
The DNA here is from genome assembly GCA_022545495.1 of Chrysanthemum lavandulifolium. Taxonomy (NCBI): domain Eukaryota; kingdom Viridiplantae; phylum Streptophyta; class Magnoliopsida; order Asterales; family Asteraceae; genus Chrysanthemum; species Chrysanthemum lavandulifolium. The sequence continues at coordinate 314,823,189 of CM040238.1, forward strand.
TATCTATGTTAAAGCGTGAAAATGTGACGGTCTCTTTCTTTGTTTGATTTCGTATTATTCATGATTAGGATTATAGGGTATGTTGTTGTGGTTTTTCACATATTGAATTCTCAATACTCTGAGTTCATGTAGTTGAATACATGAGACGTCATAGAAGATTGTGTGCGTTATGACACTTGCTTGTTGTAAATTATATCGTCTTAATTAGGGGCACTGTTCAGAATATATATGAATGAATGTGATATGGATTTGATGGTGGAAGAATATCTGTGAATGTATTCAGTAGACGAGAAGACCGATCATTCTTTGTTCATGGTACGTACATATTAGCATTGCTTTCAATCATATTTAATACAATATTACTTATAGAAATCATTTATATGGTCATATTCATTTTACCATTGATGTATCTAAATGCTACTATATTTGTGAATACTGAAGCCAATAACACTTTTCATGTTGATCAGCGCTTGGTATAACTTTCACCAAGGAGACCCAGGTTCAATTCCCCGCAATGAAATTTTCGATTCCTCGCTTTTGTCATACTTCCTAATTATCAAGCGACTATAATGTGCATACATGGCTTCAAAATTGCTTGGAGCAAACATGCAATGTGTGTAACGAAAAATAAATTGCTGCAGACATATAATATATGTGATCCGCCACTAAATCCATATGGAAGCCTAATGAAATCTTGGAATATGCCCTGTGTAACCAATGTTCAGATTCACGCAGTCACCTATTCTTTAATTGCCCATACACAAGTAAAGTTTGGACTTCTACGCAGCTACTTCTTGATAAAAAGTTCTCTAATTTATGGAATAATACTATTGAAGTATTGAGGAAATGTCCAAACTGGCTGCTAACAACAATATATGGAGTATTTTGAGAAGATTAGTGATGGGTGTTGTGATATACTTTATATGGCAGGAGAGAAATGCAAGAATTTACTGAAAGTGTAAAATGGATGAGCAGACCCTAGTGCAACTTATGACCGACACTGTTAAGATGAGGTTAATGAGTTTTAGTGTCAAAGATTCAAAAGATATTAGAGAAGTGGAATTTGAAGATGATGAGAACTACTGAGTAGATAGTTTGATGTTTTCTTTTATAGCATAGTTTTATGAATGCTTTGTAGAGCAATTATTTTTTAATTTATGAGCCTTCTCAAGGTATACATGGGACTGTACATGGATTACTAAAGGGGTTTGTAATTTTGTGATTATATATAAAATTTCTCCTTTAAAAAAAAAAGAAGCAAAATGTGAGAAATTGTATGAATTGTCTATCATAAATGGTGAGAAATTATAAGCTCTCACGAATTACTAGGTAGTCAACATCATACTCACAAAAATTAATAGTTTCATAACACCAGAATATATAAACATGAAAAATTCATATTCCTCACCCGATGTGGGATTAAGAATTTGATACTTCATAGTAATAATCAATAATCATTTTAGAAGATGTACATTATTGTCTTCACTTCAATTCCACAATCCTATCATATCTCATTCATTTTTTTTATCGTCACACCTTATTCTGTCACTAGTTACTAACTCTGAATGGTGGTGGGAGTATCTACGTGATGGCACGAAAAATGTAATAGTTTATTTCTTTATTTTATTTCGTAATTATGAATGGTGGACTTAATAAAGTTGAGGTTGGGTCTTTAACCGTGTAAAAGGCGGCTATTTTGTATGTATTTTAGATAGTGCGTTGAGATATGATAACTCCAAGGTAGTTTGTATGTTCTGGAAGGTGTCAGGAAGATCCTCCGTTCTAAAGCTGAAATTGACGCAATATTTGAAACATTAGATAATTTTTTTTATTATTATTATTTTATTTATTTATTTTTCTTTTTACGAAAACGGCTTTAAATATGATAGGCTTGGGAACTGAGTGTGACTCATTGGAAGTAGTATAAAATGTGAATGAGGATGGTGTCTCGTAGACGGTTACGTAAGGAAGATGAAATTGAGTATGATGGAAAATGAAATTGTAAAAACACGATCATATCTTGACTAAGTTTTATCTGCAACATCTCTTTTTTTATATTTACATTTTGACTTATGCTTTATCCGCGAGTGCAACAATTTTAAACCGCCAATGCGATTTTTTTGTTGTCATAAGTTAATTATCTTTTGTTTTGACATTTATTTTTGTTACCGCAAGTAAAAATTCTTATTCTTTTGTTATCGTAAGTAAATTATCTTTTGTTATTAAAATTCTTTTTGTTACCGCAAGTAAAAATTCTTATTCTTTTGTTATCTTAAGTAAATTATCTTTTGTTTTTATAATTCTTTTTGTTACCTCAAGTAAAAATTCTTATTCTTTTGTTATCTTAAGTAAATTATCTTTTGTTTTTATAATTCTTTTTGTTACCTCAAGTAAAAATTCTTATTCTTTTGTTATCTTAAGTAAATTATCTTTTGTTTTTATAATTCTTTTTGTTACCTCAAGTAAAAAGTATGGGGATCATATAAGTTGTTGATTCCCTCCACCATCGCGTAGCTAATCTGTATAACCACAGAGAAGTAGAAGCAACCAACAACATAGTACAAACCACAATTTAAATGTTGCATAACACTTAAGTATATAAACATACAGAATATCTGTTCCCCACCCAATGTGGGCTTCAAACTCATACTCCATTCAAATTACCTTCTACCGAATGTACGCTTTCTTCACTTCGATCAATTCTGCAATCATATTTCAATCATTTTTTGCTAATTGACACTCATTCATAGTCATCGTCTCACCGGTGACTATCGCTTTCTTCGGTTACTCTCACTGTCACTTCAATCAAATTTATTAAATTGAACGAGTAAACATGGAGAAGGGTCCCGTAGGAGTATTTGCGTGAGGGCGCAGCAAATATAACGGCCTCTTTTTATGTTCTTGCAATTTCGTTTTCAAAATTAGGATATATGATATATTGATATATGGTATGTTTTTATGGTTTGTCATATTTTGCATGCTTGTTATAGTTAAGAAATCTCTCTACTGGATTAACCTTTACCCGGGCTTTATGAAGAAAAAATCTTCATAGTTCTTAAATGGTTGGTAACTTATTTTATGAACCAGCATATGTCTTGAAAAAAAGAGTTGTCCTTCTCATTAGCTATTACGTGCAGTCACTTTTTAGATTAATTATTAGTGAAAAAATGGTTAAGTTGTTACAAGTATTATGATATATGCATTCAGCTAAGATGTTTATATCCCATATGCCAAACACAGTAATTATGTTCGATATCTACCTATAAGTAAGTTCGGAATCCCCTTGTTTTCTAAATGTCATTCTCGATGTACCTATCCGATGGTTTCTCTCGCAACTTGTTTTGGAAAAATACTTTGACTTACTTGCTGCTTCCTGGCAATATATAAAGGTTCACAGAACAGTTAGCTTGTAAAATGCAGTCGTTTTAAGCTTGGGTCTTTCTCATGATGTTGTGTCGGAGTTTTAATTAACTACAGAAGAACTTTTCATGAGTGATTCTATAATCCTAGGTAAGTATTAATTATACTCGTATATGAATACAGTTGGATCGTTTATGTTGTTACTATTCCTGGTTGGAATGGTTGCCTGTGGATCGTTGATGTTGTGATGGGCTGAATATATACAATATCTATAGCAGCCTAACTTGTCTACGGATCATTTCTGTTGTTACCTGTCCTGTTTGTTTGTCCTATATTTCCTGAGGTGATCCTTCTATATCGAATTTCCAGTTTCTATATCGGGATCTATACGGCTAGAATGTTGCTCTCCGACTCGAAATGGTGGTGTCACATGGAGTTACACAATCTTTCGTTCACTCTAAGCTAGAAGTTAAGTTCTTGAAAGTCTAAAATCCTCTCAACTTGTGAGTTGTGACATATAGCCAATGTTTGCGTCAACACAACTTGGCCTTGTAATGGTGGTCACTTGGTGCGGCAAGGTTAAGATGGAAATAAGCTTTACACCGTTCTCTAGCCTATGCAAAGCAAGCAATTTGAGTTTGGTGCAAGTTAGGAGTAGTTTCTTATCGGAGCTTGAGTATTTGTTTATGCTTTTAATCTCCCATAATAGTACCTGTCACAATTCTCAAATTCCGGTCATTTCTTAAATTAAATATGCATCATATTAATTCATTCATGGCATTTCATTTCACAATTAACGTAATTTTATATTTATTAAGCGTTATCGCGTGAGTTATTATTTTGAATATTTAATCCATTACTTTCAAAAATGATCCGGTATTTTTAAACTTGCATTTAGTTCATAAAACTATATTTTTAGTTTTCCTAGTGTTTCAAATTTATTTGGTATATTAATCGTTAAAGTTTAATTATTACGACGTTTTCTTAAAATTATCGATAATTATTTTATCACTCAATTTTCACAAGGAAAGTATTTTACAATTTTATCACCTCATTACATTCTATTTTGATCTATTAAAACTTACTTGTACCAAAATCTCCATTTATCATTACTTATACATTTAAATACACCTTTTACTTATACATTTTACAAAATATACAATAGATATATATAAGTACAAGAGATTTGAAAAAAAAATAATTGAGAGACAAGTCCCCCAAAACCGGCCTAGTGGGGGAGGCGATAAATGTGTTGATAATATAGATTTTACTCAAAGTATTCATCTCATTTTCATTTTCAATTCCAATAATTCACATAGTAGCCAAAAATCATTTTCTCTCCTTCTTTGGGTCCTTCAAAACCGGTTGCACATCAAGAAGATCAAGGGGGATCAAAATTTTCAAGTCAAGTGTATAATCAATCTAGTTAATACTCTATATAAGGTTTTGAAATAAAAACCAAGAGTATTTAGGCTAATCCTTGTTACTTACACCTCATCATATTCATTTGTAAGCAAGTTTCTTTCATTTTCATGTTTCCTTTTCATTTCATATGTTTCTTTTCATTTTGGTGATAGTATGCATGATATCGATTTATACCATTTTATTTCATGATTTTAGAGTTATTTATATACTTTGGTCATCCTATAAATATTCCCATGGTATTCTTTGGTCTTGATGGTGATTAGGAACCCATGACACCCTAAGAAGGTGTATGGTAGGATTAGATTAGCTTTGGAGTTGATTTGAAGGGATTAGAATAGGTTTTGTCCGAGAAAACTATTTTCATACGTATATAAAGGTTCTGTCCTTGTTTCAGTTTTCTGGAAAATCCGACAGTTAGTACGAAATTTTGGCCTTGATATTTAGAAAATATACTTTAAAAGCGAATCCGTGGCGCTTGAGCGGATAAAAGCGGACTTATAACGAAGAAGTTATGGATTTTTAAAGTTTGACGACGAAGCGTATTATTTTACGGATTTTCAGCATGCAGTTTTAGTATATTTGGGTCAAAAGCAGCCTTAAGCTTCACAAATTATTTCGACTAGTCAAAAATATATTAGTCTACTTGATCGAAGCTAAGGACATATTATCGTGAAAGCGGTTTAAAGCGACAAAGATATGGCCGTTTTCATAAAGTTGCCGTAAATATTATTTTACGAAAAACTATATTATTTTTACGTTACAAGTATTTCATTAGTTATAACGACCATGTTTGCGGCGGTTTTAATGAGGTTGTGAAACTTTTAAAGCGAAATGTCTTCTAGTAAAATCAAGTTCACCGGCCATATTTTCAAAACAAAAGCCGTTTGTCAAGCGGATTTATAGTGAATTAATTACGGATGTTCCAAACTTGGCGAAACTTATTTTCTGCACACAATTAGCAAAAACCACCATCTTTAGCCTTTGATATCTTTATGATCGAAACCTTTTGGACGAAAACTCTGAACTGAAACTTCTAGATATCGATACAAACTTTCCAAAACCGTCGAGTTCGTTCTCTAACGATCGACGTACACCATTACGACTACTTTTCGAAGCCATTTTGTTACTTTTATAAAAATTCCGGCGACATTGTTTTGCGACGAAAAGTGGTAATTTCACCAAAAATCATTATAAAACCATTGTAGGATGACACTTTGACGTAAAAGCGGTAAAGTCATTTTGAAGGGTCTAGGCGTCAAAGAGTATTTTTCGACGATTAGTAATATTTTCAAAACTCGCTAATGGTATAAATAACATCTGAAGTGCATGCATAGCATTACATTGCAACTCATTGCATATCATATCATTCGTGATAGGTCCGGTTACCACATCACATTATACCTCGGTGTACTCACTTTTGTCATCGCCTCGGTTTATCAAGTGAGTAATCACATCCCCTTTTACCGTTTTACTATATTTTGGGGTGAATGCATGAACCATACTTGAATTAAATTGATCCTTACAATTGTGAACTCTTTTGACTTGAATATTTGAACTCGAATCAATCCTTGAACTTAATTACGAAATTATGACTTATTTGAACTTATTGAACCGTGCGTGTTATGACCTTGTCCTAAAGTCTCCAATGTTCGAACATCACTATAAAGTCTCCCATGTTCGAACATCACTATATAGACACCTTTGTTCGTAGTATATCTTTGGGAAGAGGCACCAGTGTATCTTTGGGAAGAGGCACCAGTGTATCTTTGGGAAGAGGCACCATGGGTCTTTGGGAAGAGGCACCAGTATAACTTTGGGTAGTGGCACCCGGCTTAATTTGGTTTCATCGGTAGCATTCTGAATTATTATATTCGTGGTACTATATTGGGAACTATTATGACCACTTACACTTGACTACTTGACGCACTATATTTTTGTGCAATGGGTTGTGTACACACAGGTTGCAAGTTTTGTATGGGCGGAATTTGGAACTGAGTGGATACACAATGCCTTTGCTTTGAGAATTATTTTCGTTGACCGAAAGCTTTGAATATTTCTTACGAGTTTTCTTATTTCACTAAACGTGTTTACTCACCAACTATTTTCATAGTTGACCCGTTTTTCTCTCATGCATTTCAGGTGATCGTTAGTAAGCTTTTCTTTCAAGTCTTGCTTAAAGAAGTTTTCACTTGTCGCTACAAGTCGTATGTAATAAAACTCTATATTTTGGAATCTAAACTTTGTAATATATTTGCCGACGACGGTTAAATTTGTATTGTAATGGAGTATTATTTCTTTTTAATATTAATGTTGGTATGTTCTATTATCTTTTGCTTATGTTCCTTCCGTTACACCTCGTGTTTCCGCCTCCGGCGGTGTGATGATTGGTACCGAGCCAAAGGTTATAGAGAATGCCGATTTTCAAAATAAAAATCACAGCTATAACCGGAAAAATTTTTATTTTATTTTATTAAACATTGAACATCATCCGAGTCAACTAGTCCTATCGTTGCATCGTTACTCATAAATTATACATAGCCTGATCAACTATGTCTAATTTATGAAGAACCATGCAATGATAAGAGTGGTAGTTTTAAATCATGTTTAGTCGAGTCTTTTGAGTCTGGTCACCTGAAGTTGCATTGGTCGGGTGGGTATGCATGGCATGTTTTTACGTTCACGTCTACATTACCGTACCTTGTTCATATCTTCTCTTTTCCATCTTTCGACTTGTTAGACATAGCATGTCTCTGTTCCTGTCATGTTTCGATCACTATAACACATTACCACCGTTCTGCACCTCATCGACTTCGTTCGAATATCGTTTACTCAACCCGATGTTTTGGTCCTCTGTGGGATCATGGCGCAAGAAACACACGTTCGGGAGGTAACAACAACGGCAACTCAAACAACAATGACAATCCGGACAACAACGCTCTTGGAATAGCGGATCTACTCACTCAAATTATAACACATCTCGATGCTAGGCGAACCAACAACGGAGAAGGTACTTCAAACGCGGTCAAGGATGCGGCTACAAAACTTTCATGACATGTAAGCCAATGGAATTTCATGGTGCGGGGTGCCATTGAATTTGCTAACTGGTTCGAGAATGTTGAGTCGAAGCTTAGTATCACGAAATGTCTTGAAGGAAACAAGGTTGAGTTCTCTCACGGTCTACTACGGTCGAGCATTGACACGGTGGAACAACCAACTACTGACTAGAGGAAGAGAGGCGCAAATGCACTATCTTGGGAAGCGTTCAAGAAACTACTAACCGATGAGTCTGCGAGAAAAGATGAAGTGCGAACCGGAAGAAGAATTTTGGAATCACTTAATGGTAGGAGTAGAGATCGACAAGTACACGATCCGGTTCCACGAGTTAACTAGGATGGTTCCTCACATGGTTTCCACCGTGGAGAAGTTGATTGACCGATATATATGGGATTGATACGAAATTGGGAGGATGTCACTGTCGAAACCAACCACTCGCAAGCTCATTGTGAGTATGGCGTGTCGCTTGACAAATGATGTGATCGGTGCGGAGAACTAACAAAAGCAAACGACAATGGACGAAAGCGGCGGAGGATCACCGAAACCGAGACCGAATCAAGCAAAACAAGAGGCGGCGAATAACCCGAACTATGGGCGACCACCCGGGAGCGCAAAGGATATCGAGTTCCCATCCTTTGTGCACTCGATGTAATTATCATCACTCGAGGAGGCTGAAGGTGCGACAAATGTGGATGACGGGCCACTTCGCTCGAAATTGCTCAAGCAGGCGGGAATCAGGACGGAGAAAAGCATGTTACAGTGTGGAAGTCTAGATCACCTTCGCAATACCGTCCAAAGTGAAAAGAACTCCCAATCAAGGAGGTAATCGTCCAAACTGGCGTTGGCAATAGAAGGCCCACAAGATCGAACATTGAAATTCCTCCCATGCGTGGTCGAGCATTCTATCCGGGCACCGAGGAAGCCCGCAACGCCGTAACGGGTACATTTCTTGGATCAACTACCTTATTTACATACGACATGATTTTGAGTGCATAACTTCCTTCCAATCTTTACGTTCACGACTTTGATTAATTTGAGACCTATTGATATCGACCTTAGTTGTTATATATTTTGTTGATTTGATTTGATTTGTGTAAGCAAATCCAATATCGGCGAATCTTTCAAAAGACTTCATTCAAGGATGTTGATTCCTATCTTTCTAACAACTTGTTTCCTAGCTTGATCTAGTAGCAGTTCTTGTTTGATGAGTTGCGAAAATCAAGCTAAGAGACAAGTTTACTCAAGTCGGTTTAGTTTAATCTCATGGCAGTTCTTGTTTGATGAGTTGTGGGATTAAATTAGAATCGACTACCTAAAGGTCTTTGAGAGCTACGTTCGATATTGGGCAAGTTTACTCTATCCAATCTAATCACGGGCACGTACTTAGTTGAATGGGGAACACATGCGCATGGGCATTGATATGATCATTTAGGCCGTTCGCACGATCATGAACTTTAGAACTCTTGTCGAGGTTCGGACCATAGTATTGTTAATCGAATCACGGGGCGTGATTCGCGACATGGGAAGAATGTCACAATTCTCAAATTCGGTCATTTCTTAAATTAAATATGCATCATATTAATTCATTCATGGCATTTCATTTCACAATTAACGCGTAATTTTTATATTTATTAAACGTTATCGCGTGAGTTATTATTTTGAATATTTAATCCATTACTTTCAAAAATGATCCCGAGGTATTTTTAAACTTGCATTTAGTTCATAAAAACTATATTTTTAGTTTTCCTAGTGTTTCAAATTTATTTGGTATATTAATCGTTAAAGTTTAATTATTACGACGTTTTCTTAAAAATTATACGATAATTATTTTATCACTCAATTTTCACAAGGAAAGTATTTTTACAATTTTTATCACCTCATTACATTCTATTTTGATCTATTAAAACTTACTTGTACCAAAAATCTCCATTTATCATTACTTATACATTTAAATACACCTTTTTACTTATACATTTTACAAAATATACAATAGATATATATAAGTACAAGAGATTTGAAAAAAAAAAATAATTGAGAGACAAGTCCCCCCCAAAACCGGCCTAGTGGGGGGGGGGAGGCATTAAATGTGTTGATAATATAGATTTTTACTCAAAGTATTCATCTCATTTTCATTTTCAATTCCAATAATTCACATAGTAGCCAAAAATCATTTTCTCTCCTTCTTTGGGTCCTTCAAAACCGGTTGCACATCAAGAAGATCAAGGGGGATCAAAATTTTCAAGTCAAGTGTATAATCAATCTAGTTAATACTCTATATAAGGTTTTGAAATAAAAACCAAGAGTATTTAGGCTAATCCTTGTTACTTACACCTCATCATATTCATTTGTAAGCAAGTTTCTTTCATTTTCATGTTTCCTTTTCATTTTCATATGTTTCTTTTCATTTTTGGTGATAGTATGCATGATATGCGATTTATACCATTTTATTTCATGATTTTAGAGTTATTTATATACTTTGGTCATCCTATAAATATTCCCATGGTATTCTTTGGTCTTGATGGTGATTAGGAACCCATGACACCCTAAGAAGGTGTATGGTAGGATTAGATTAGCTTTGGAGTTGATTTGAAGGGATTAGAATAGGTTTTGTCCGAGAAAAACTATTTTTCATAACGATATATAAAGGTTCTGTCCTTGTTTCATTTTTCTGGAAAATCCGACAGTTAGTACGAAATTTTGGCCTTGATATTTAGAAAATATACTTTAAAACGAATCCGTGGCCGCTTGAACGGATAAAAACGGACTTATAACGAAGAAGTTATGGATTTTTAAAGTTTGACGACGAAACGTATTATTTTCTGGATTTTCAGCATGCAGTTTTTAGTATATTTGGGTCAAAAACGAGCCTTAAGCTTCACAAATTATTTCGACTAGTCAAAAATATATTAGTCTACTTCGATACGAAGCTAAGGACATATTATACGTAGAAAACGGATTTAAAGCGACAAAGATATGGCCGTTTTCATAAAGTTGCCGTAAATATTATTTTCGAAAAACTATATTATTTTTACGTTACAAGTATTTCATTAGTTTAACGACCATGTTTTGCGGCGTTTTAACGAGGTTGTGAAACTTTTTAAACGAAATGTCTTCTAGTAAAATCAAGTTCACCGGCCATATTTTTCAAAACAAAAAGCCGTTTGTCAAGCGGATTTATAGTGAATTAATTACGGATGTTCCAAACTTGGCCGAAACTTATTTTCTGCACACAATTAGCAAAAACCACCATCTTTAGCCTTTGATATCTTTATGATCGAAACCTTTTGGACGAAAACTCCTGAACTGAAACTTCTAGATATCGATACAAACTTTCCAAAACCGTCGAGTTCGTTCTCTAACGATCGACGTACACCATTTTACGACTACTTTTCCGAAGCCATTTTTGTTACTTTTATAAAAATTCCGGCGACATTGTTTTGCGACGAAAAGTGGTAATTTCACCAAAAATCATTATAAAACCATTGTGGGATGACACTTTGGCGTAAAAGCGGTAAAGTCATTTTTGAAGGGTCTAGGCGTCAAAAGAGTATTTTTCGACGATTAGTAATATTTTCAAAACTCGCTAATGGTATAAATAACATCACGAAGTGCATGCATAGCATTACATTGCAACTCATTGCATATCATATCATTCGTGATAGGTCCGGTTACCACATCACATTATACCTCGGTGTACTCACTTTTGTCATCGCCTCGGTTTATCAAGTGAGTAATCACATCCCTTTTACCGTTTACTATATTTTGGGGTGAATGCATGAACCATACTTGAATTAAATTGATCCTTACAATTGTGAACTCTTTTGACTTGAATATTTGAACTCGAATCAATCCTTGAACTTAATTACGAAATTATGACTTATTTGAACTTATTGAACCGTCGTGTTATGACCTTGTCCTAAAGTCTCCAATGTTCGAGCATCACTATAAAGTCTCCCATGTTCGGAGCATCACTATATAGACACCTTTGTTCGTAGTATATCTTTGGGAAGAGGCACCCAGTGTATCTTTGGGAAGAGGCACCAGTGTATCTTTGGGAAGAGGCACCCAGAGGGTCTTTGGGAAGAGGCACCCAGTATAACTTTGGGTAGTGGCACCCACTTAATTTGGTTTCATCGGTAGCATTCACGAATTATTATATTCGTGGTACTATATTGGGAACTATTATGACCACTTACACTTGACTACTTGACGACTATATTTTTGTGCAATGGGTTGTGTACACAGGTTGCAAGTTTTGTATGGGCGGAATTTGAACCGAGTGGATACACAATGCCTTTGCTTTGAGAATTATTTTCGTTGACCGAAAGCTTTGAATATTTCTTCGAGTTTTCTTATTTCACTAAAGCGTGTTTACTCACCAACTATTTTCATAGTTGACCCGTTTTCTCTCATGCATTTCGGTGATCGTTAGTAAGCTTTTCTTTCAAGTCTTGCTTAAAGAAGTTTTCACTTGTCGCTACAAGTCGTATGTAATAAAACTCTATATTTTGGAATCTAAACTTTGTAATATATTTGCCGATGACGGTTAAATTTGTATTGTAATGGAGTATTATTTCTTTTTAATATTAATGTTGGTATGTTCTATTATCTTTTGCTTATGTTCCCTTCCGTTACACCTCGTGTTTCCGCCTCCGGCGAGGGTGTGACAGTACCTAATCGAGAGTAAATTTTGTTATAACTATAATCATGTAGCAAATCATCTCCACTTTACTAATTATATTCATACATAATCATTTCATTAGTGACAAATTGACAACCATCAACCAAAAACCTAAATGAACCAGAGCACTAATACAAAATAATGCGAATAATTGTGTGACTAGTTACCTAAATGAACTAGAGAACTAATACGTGTAAATAGTTTTTTTTCCTAGAAAAAAGTTAAGAACCCATATTAATTCATGGTTTGCCATCTTTACACGAGTTCGTTAGTGATTAACTCTTGTAAAGTAAGCCAACCACAAACATAATATCAGACAACAACTTGCCAATAGTTTATACGCCACACTATATAACTAAGTGAAAACTTTTACCTTCACCCGATGTGGGAAAAGAAAATTGATACAAGTAATTACAAAAGTTAGCTCTTAAGACATATTGTAACACCTTAGATTGTATGATGCAAACATGATCAATCATGTATCAATTAATCATCTATCATTCATTTTCTGTTAGTTAACATTCACTCGTAATCATCGCATCGGCCTTTTGAAGTAACTCTAATTTTGTGTTCTAAATCCCCTTTATCCTTATGAAATGCACCTGATGGCCTTTAATCCTAGGTCTGCCACTGTTCGGACTACTTATTGTTTGATTCACACCAGTACACGACAACCAGTGGCTTGCTCAATGAGAGACGATAGTGAACTTGTAATTTATACTTTTTTTAACACCCCGGCAAAGCTTTTTATATATAATGAATTGTTTATATGCATACAAAGGTTATGAAATAGTCTCCATATAACACAAGAAACAAATGCACTACTACCGGCTTGATGAACCATGACATGCCATGATCATAATAACCAAATTAAAACAAAAAAAAACCGACACGCCAAAAATAAAAGACACGATACAACAACATTTCAAAATGTGTATAGACCTGCTCGATCTTTTGTACCTACATATAAACCCTATTGTTGGAACATTCTTTCCAGCTGATGTGTTCTTTTAAACTTTAAGATGGAAGTAAGCTTCATCACCATTCTTTAGCCTATGCAAAGCAAGCAATTTGAATATGGTACAAGCTACGTATTTCTTTATTAGAGTTTAAGTATTTGTTTATTCTTTTAATTTACTATAATCGTATCGATTAGAGAGTAAATTTTGATTATAACAAGGTTTTTATTGCTCTCGCGTTGTGATGGACTTATATAAATATTCGATAATATATATTGTGAGGCAAACTTTAATTATATAAACGAATTATAAAAAGTAAAATCATGTAAAAGTATAAGGTTAGACTCTTATAGGCACTTGTTTTAAAACTCGGGCTGACTCGGTCAAATGATCAGATGCCGGCTTTGAGCAAAAAAGTCGGTTGAACCATGACTTGGTGGCTCGACGGGTTAAACTAGAAAACTGTATTTGTTTGATAATTGATGTCAATGGAAGATTATAATCGGCTAATATTAATATAGGGAGGTGATTGGGACACTCTTCTTCTTTATTTGTACACTCTGTTGTAAAACCTAAATAAGCATAATATAAAAAATGTACAACTGGTTGTTGCATAAGTTGGAGTATGCAAAATAAATAATAAGAGTGTGCAAAATTCACCTCTCATTAATATAAGTTTTGTGTTCTTATGTATATGAAAGAATTGAGAGAAATGATACTAAAACAAACAAGATCTTTATTAATAAAGTTAAAACCACAACTAAGTGGATATTGTTGTGTCATCACTTCAGTTCCATAATCACGTAGCAAATCATCTCCTCTTTACTAATTAAATCCTTCATAATCATTTCATTGGTGACAACCATCACTTCTTCGTCACCATCATTTCTCGTTCAACCGTCTACTAAACACCTAAATGAACTAGAACTAATACGGTATAATGCAAATGAGCTGTGGTTCAAATATCACTTCGTAAAAAAGAAACCTATATAAATTGATGACTAGATGTTATTTTTGTTTTACTAATTAAGTATGATGATTAAAATGTGTAAATAATTTGTGTTACCCTTAAAAAATAAATTAAGAACCTATATTAATTTGAGCTTGACACAACGCTCAAGAGTTTTCTGATAACTAACTCTTGTAACCTATGCCAACCACAAACATAATATCCAATCTCAACTTGTAAGTCTTTTATACGCGACACTATATAACCTAATGAAAAATCTTACCTCCACCCGATGTGGGAGCAGAAAATTGGTACAAGTAAACTTTTGCAAAAGTTAGCTCTAAAGACATATAGTAGTAACACCTTAGATTGTATAATGCAAACATAATCAATCATGTATCAAATCATCTATCAATCATTTACTGTTGATTAACATTCACTCGTAATCATCGCTCCGGCCTTTTTCCGTCACCACCATCATATCACCAATTGTGCCATCGATACTGCCACCGTCATTTCACTCAAATGTATTTGATTAAATGACTAAACACATTCACCACTTCCTAAATCTAATCACACTCTCGGTTCAATCGTAAACTTTTTAATCAACTGTTTGAAGCAAGTACACATGTGTAGCGTCAATGATTGTATAACTAACTTTTGCATAACATTGAAGAACTTCATTAAAATCTATCTCTAGTGGCTCGCTTAATAAGAGGGTGATAGTAAACTTGAAATTTATACTTTTCTAACACACCGGTGAAGCTTTTTATATATAATGAATCGTTTATGGAATAGTCTCCATCTATGTAGCACAAGAAACAAGCACACTACTACTGGGTCGATGTTACATGACATCATTGACATGCCATGATCATAATAACCAAAACACAAAAACCGACTCGCCAAAATAAAAAACACAATACAATGACATTTCGAAACAAGTACGTATAGACTCTTTGGATATCTTTTACTTGCATATAAACCCTATTGTCGGAATATTCTTTCCACGATGAGTTCTTTTAAACTTTAAAGTCATAATAAGATTCATTCGGACCACTTCAAAAATCTGCATGCATACAAAGCTAATCTTGACTACGAGTCTACAATCCGTGTTTCCGAAAACACAAGTCTTCTAACAAAGCTCCATATCGATCATGTGCACCTTCAAGATGCGAGAAGGTCTTCATTTTCAGCCATACTTGTTTCATGGGTATGAACATTCAGAAAACAAGTGCATATGGCGTCTATTTGGGACTTACGAAGCTGCACAATGCATCATTTATGCGCTCCCATGTTTACAGCTTTGTTAGACCTTTTCATATTGTAAAACCCTAGTCGACTTCTCTGGCGATCACCAATACCCTAACAACCCTTATCGATTTTTTCAAACCGAACCTACCTTGGGATTCGTGCTTCTTACCGATTTCAGATAACTAACACCTTGTTCTTTGATTCGTGATTGGTTTGAACTGCGTCTCCTCTTGTTTGGGTCTCGGTTTTGGCGATTCAATACTTCTTTTAGGGTTTTGGTAATCGGATCTGTTCTTCACCGATTAGGATTGCGATTAACCATGGGAGCGAGTTAGTAATTGATCGTGGTGCTTTAAACCCCAACTTTCGTTAGGGTTTTATTGGTAAGTTGATTGTTAGCTATTGTGTTCATTGAATCATTGGATTTGTTTGTGGGGTATAGAGATGGAAAAGGGTTTCTTGATAAAGGTGGTTCTTGGTGAAGGCTTCTAGCGACCACCAACTTGGCGATCAAGTTGGTGTAAACACGGACACGAACTCGTATCAAAGGGTTGATATTCGGGAGTTTGAAGCTAGGTTAAACGTCTCCAAGGTGAATGTGGTTTAGAGGGTGACTCACGATCACGAGGTGCGTAAAGTCGCTAGGGTTGGTCTTAACTCTAGCACGCATGATGTTCATTCGGATTCTATTTGGGGTAATATTAATCGGAAAATACAAGTTATAGGAATACGTCGTGGGTGGTTTGGATTCGAGCACTAAAGTTTCGCCTTATGTCGCGATGTGTTGAATTCGGTCCTAACATGGTGAATGCTTCTACTTGGTCATAACGTTGAAACTAACAGTAAGGTCATTTGCTAATGTATTAAATCCGAACGTGTCTCTAGAAAAGTGAATTTTCGTGCCTTGGTGAATGAGATGCGAATTGAAAATCATGATACGGTGCTTCCGAAGGCTGCTATGGAAGGTGTATTCAACCGTTATGAAAATACACTTGTTGGCTTATTTGTTGGCAAGAATGTTGCTTTTCATTTGGTTCTGAACTACGTCACCATTACATGGGGTAAGTTTGGTTTTAAGAAACTAATGAAGAATGATGATGGTGTTTTCCTCTTCAAATTCGATTCTAAAGAGGGTGTTGAGAGTGTTCTTCAACGGGGCCCATGGATTATTCGCAATTCTCCTCTCATTCTCACTAAATGGACTCCTGATGTGCTATTGTCTAAAAGTGAGGTAACTAGAAATTGCATAATGTGCCATTACTTGCATACTCGAAAGATGGGTTGAGCTTAATTGCTACTCGGTGGGTAAGCGATTATGCTAGATGCTTTACTAGCTCCATGTGTGTTGATTCATGGGTCGCATTAGTTTTGCTCGTGCTCTTGTGGAATTATCATCCGAATTTGAGCTTAAACATGTGGTGACTATGGCGATCCCTAATAAGGATGATCTTGGTTTTACTACGGCAAGTATAAAGGTGGAATATGAATGGAAGCCGCCACCTTTGTGTGGAATGTAAAGTGTTTGGGCATGATATCGCTTGTTGTCCTAAGAGTATTAAGGAGCATAATGATGATCCTCCCACTCAAATGTGGATGAAACGATGATGGTTTTAAGGTGGTGCGAATCGGAAAGCCAAACCTAAAGGTCCGAAGATGAGTGGTGGTATTAATATGGGAAAGGGTCCTAGATTTGCTCCTAGGAATCGGTATATGTTGCAAAGACGAAGACACCGGCAAATGCTAGTGGTAATGCTAAAGATACACCGATTACTACGCCTAACTCTTTTGGGACTCTTGAGATGGAAGATGATTGTATTGTGGATGATTCTTCTACTAACAAGGACATGGTGGGACGTCTTCGGTACTAATAAGGAAGCGGTATTGATGGATCTCGGGGCGGACTCTCGTATTGATGTTGGTGAGGCGTCTAAGCCTCCGGGAGACCGGGACTTCTTCCATGGCCAAGCTTGTGAGTGATTCAATGGGAACAATGTATGGTGGTTCTACTCCCATAATGAGAAGATTGGTAAGCTTGAAAAGATAATTATTGATGGAAAGCTACTCGTGGATGATGATGGTCTTCCTATTCCGTCTACCTCTTCTACTAAGAGAGTTAACCCTTTTTCTAAAGTGGGAGAGATTGTGGTGTCGATTCGAAGATGAGGTTGTTGCTAACCCATTTGATGAGTCTGCTAATATTTTGGTGGGGCCAAGAATTTGAAGATGAGTATGATGACTATGACTTTGATGACTATGCGAAACAAGTTCGTGATCTTCCAGGGAATTTGGATTCCTTTAATGCCATGTATGGCACAACGTTTCAAGGTCCTAGGAAGTAATGTTAGTGTTGTGGCATAAATTATCATTTGAGTAGTGGTTTGTGTTCTTGTTTAGAGAATTGGAAGTATCTTGTTATGTAAGCTTTTTGCCTATGTAACAGGCTGAGATATGGGATTTCACTCATATCCATTGTACTTAAACGTTTATTTGGTTAATTTATTTACCAGGGTGCAGGATTACTCCCCTTTACCCATGTTTACAGTTTGTCATGCGTTTCATGAAGACATTCCAGTGTTAGTATATATACATACTACGGTGGGCTTTTTGTTTCGAGTTTAAACTATCTTATTCATCATAATTTCATACAACATTAATACATGACAAGCCATCATACATTCATCAAGCTATTTGTTTCACCCAACCGGGTTCGATTCCCGCAATGGAACTTTAAGTTTTATTTTATTATTTGAGTGAAAACTTTTTGTAATCTATAGTTTTCTAGTTAAAAGTAAGGTAACGTGGTGCCTCAAATTTAAAAGTTTATAGTTAATAATAAGATGTATATAGGGTAAAAGTCATAATAATTCTTGGAAATAAGAATGCAAACATACTTCGTTCATGACTTTAAATTAACCTGTTTGGAGCATGTCTGGAATATATTGCTATAGAGATGGATTCTAATTTAATATACCAGGTTAATATTTGTTGTTATTGTTTATGGAAACATTGTACAAAAGCAATTAACTTGGATCTTGAAAATCTAAAACTCCATTCGTAGAATAAGTTTTTAACTTGGCTCTGGAATATATATGTAGATGAAACTTTGTTCCTTTTTGCAATATGGGACTCGAAGTTTGATACTCCATATATAGCAAGGTTGTAAAAATCGTGAATCGATAGTCGGGCGGACGATCGTCTTGTAGGGATTAATCAGTTTAGACGGGATTAATCAGATTCACATTTTGTGCAAGTTTTTGGTATTGTTGGAGACTAAACTAAAGATCTTAACTGATTTCAAGCCTATTATGTTTGCAAACCTCAATAAAAGGCTCCAATTCTAATTATGAGCCTCATTGTGCGTTATAAGTGAGATAAATAATCCTAAAATTAAGTAGAACGCCTAAATTAATATTTTAAAAAAAAAAGTAAACTGATTAAGACGATTTGGCCAATTAGTCCGATTTTGACCGATTAGTGGCCAATTTTTTTACCAGACCGATTTTTCCCTGATTTTCTAGTAATCTCCGATTAATCGGCCGAGTTGGCCGAATTTTACAACACTGCCCCATAGTAACTCTACACAAGTTTCTAAAGACATGACACCTTTTTGTTTTTTTAAGGGATAGTGTGCATGGAGGCCACCTAAGGTTTTAACTTTTAACATATAGGTAACCCAGTTTTTGAAATGAACTTGTAGACCGTCCAACTATTGGTTTGTTTCTTATTGGAGTTTGAGTATTTGTTTGTGCTTTTAATCTCTTATAATAGTATGTAAGCAAGAGTAAATTTTGTTTAAAACTATAATCATGTAGCAAATCATCTCCTCTTTACTAATTAAATTCATTCATAATCATTTCATAAGTGACAACCATCACTTCTTCGTCACCATCACCTCGTTCAACCAGATCAACCATCTACCAAAATCTTAACGCTCTGTTCTTGAGTTTTCTTTTGTGAGAATAGAAATGATAGGTAAATAAAAGTAAAGAAAATAAGTGGGAATAATATAATGTTGCATTTTTATTTCATGTTCTCGAGTTGAAAGAAATGAACGGAAATGGAAGGAAAATAAACAAAGTCGTATTCTCAAGTTGGAAGGAAAAGAATGAAAAAAAGAAAAAATTATAGTTATGCCTTTTTAAACATAGAAATATATCTATAACAAAAGATATATAAAATATTGAAGGTTATATAACTTAGTTTATACTATTTTGAATTTGTTTCCTTCCAAATCCGCCCATATTTGGGCGGAAAATTTTGTAGGAAAAAACCTCCTAATTTTCCTATCAAATTCTTCCTATTTCCTTTCTTTTTTGTTTGATAAAAACTCGAGAACACAACAATTTTTCTATTCCTTTTCATTTTCCTTCCAAAAAACAAACTCGAGAACGCAGCGTAAATGACCTAGAACTGATACGACATAATGCAAATAAGTTGTGGATTCAAATATCAATTTGTGAAATAAAAAACTTATCTAACTTGATGACTAGCTCGATTATTGTATGATGATTGGTGATTATAACATGTAAGTAATTTGTTTCCCCTAAAAAAAAGTTAAGAACCGATATAAGTTGATCGTTGATCGTGATCCCGAGAGTTGTCTTATGTTCAACTCTCGTAACCTAAGCCAACTGCCAACATAGCATCAAATTCAAACTTGTCTATACTTTACATGCCACACTATATAACAAAGTGAAAAATCTTACTTTCATCCGATATGGGAACATAAACTTGATACAAGTTTTTAAAAATTTAGCTCTAATGACATACAATAACACCTTAGATTGTATAACGCAAACAAAATCAATCGTGTATCAAATTATCTAATATTTATTTTATGTTTATTAACATTCAATCGTAATCATCACACCGGCCTTGTTCCGTCACCACCATCATAACACCAATTTTGTCATTGTTATTGTCGCCGTCATTTCACTTAAATTAATCAAATTAAATGATTAAGCACATTCACCGCTTCCTAATTCTAATCACAGTCTCGGTTCAATTGCAAACCTGCTATTCACAGTGGGCGTTGAAAAAAGTACACATGTGTAGCGTCAATGATTATATAAGTAACTTTGGCATAATTTTGAACTTATGAAGAACTACATTCGTCTATATGATTGTGTATGTAGTTTTCAATTCTGGCGATATACTTTATATAGTTAGTGGTTGGTGAAATATTGAGTTTCAAAAAGAGTTTTTATTTTTTTCTTTGAAAAATAAAAATAAAAAACCTTTTTGAGATTAAGCATTACATTGTTTCTTTCAAACAGCAAGTCTTCTCATGCAAAGATGCTGGTATCATGTCATGAATCAAATCTGTGAGGTGCTAAATCACCAAAATTCTTGACTCAAGCAATGACATTTTGTCACTAACCTAGCTCAAAAGACAACATTATATTATAGATCATTTAATTATTGTTTTATACAATGAGAGTACGATAACTACGACATATATGGAATCACAGAAGACACCTAGTCGCTCGCCCAATGAGGGCAACAGTGGACTTGAAAATTATACTTTATCATTAGTCGCTTAGTGTGACAACACTCTACATAAGATTCATCACCCTGCTTTAGTTGATTCTACATTTTCGTTTCAGTTTATCGAGATGTGCCCCTTTGTGGAGACTATAACACATGTCTCCAAAATTAACCTTCCTAATGTTCTTTTGATTCATCATTGTTTAAATTATAATCAGACATATAAAAGTATACTTAAACATAGATTATCTTGTCTCAAACATGTATAGTAAGAATTGACAAAAATGATAAAAACAAAAAAATCAAACTCATCAAATACAAAATAAACACTGGTATGTCTCCACAATCTTGTAGCAAATGATCATTCTTTCTTAATTAGCATTCATTCATAATCATCACACTATATTCCGCCACTAGTTGCTATTCTATGAAATGGCGAAAACGTATATGAATTAATAAGTATTTGCTATTGTTTCTGCTTTAGAAATAAGTGATGTTATTAGCTCAACATAAATAGTAAATTTCAGTTGAATGAAGAAAAAATATATAATTTTGTATTAAATTGATTGTTTGATCTCACTTGCAGGTTATACGTGTATAACCTCCAATACGACATCAAACAATCAACATAACACATAAATCATTTTACTAACTTCTTAGCACCACACAGTATATAATTAACAAAAGTTCTTTTCCGTTACCTATGTGGGATTGAAAATGAAACAACTATTACAAAATGTACACTATCTTCAATTCAGTTACGCGCTTATACCTTATTTGTTTTTCATGATCATCACACTCTTTACATTCAGATCAATAACAAATGGTGCTCTTTTTGCGGGTGGTGGTTTATATTTACAGTTGATGTTAATCGCAGCGTGAAACGTGGGAGAGGATCTCGTTGGAGTATACGTCAAAGTGCAAAAATGTGACAGTCTATGTCTTTGTTTGATTTCGTATTCATACTATGTAGGGTATGTTATTGTGCTTTGCCATATACTGAATCCTCAATACTAAGTTCATGTAGTGAAATCTATGAGATGTCGGTCATAGAAGATTGTGTGCGTTATAACAATCAGCTTGTTGTAAAGTATATTGTTTAGGTGTATAAATCGTTGACGTTATCTATAAATAAAAGAACCATAAAAATATACACAACTATTCTTGTAATTTGCAAACACCGTTATCGTATTTCCTAATTCTAATCGATACAAAATATCAGTTATGCATTTTTGAGTAAGATTTCTCTCTACTTAATCAACTTTAGTCACGGCTTTTCCCGATATAAATCTTCATAGTTCTTATATGGTAACTATGAACTACCTTATATCTTTGGAGAAGAGTTTTCCTTCTCATTAGCTACTCTAAACATCTAGTTGATTTTTTGGGTAAAGGGTTTTACCCCGGTAAATATATTAACACCAAAAATTATTACATCTAGTTGATTTTACATCATTAGTGAATAGATGGTTAACTAGTTACAAGTATTAAGATACACGTTTGGCTAAAATGTTTATATTTCATCTGGAAACTGTTAGTCAAAAAATGTAAATAAGAAAGACTAATTTAATATATTTCAATGGAAATTGTTAGTCAAAAAATGTGGGTCATAGGTCTTACAATCATGCCTGCATGAGAATATATGTAAATGTGAACACGCGCATACCTCCACATTAGCCTTGTTTTCAATATTCTTTGCTCACGGTACCTCCACATTAGCCTTGTTTTCAATCATTTGAATAGAGTTTTCCTATTAAACTGCACTCATTATTTAAAACTTAACAGTGTGCCAATGTCGAGGCTCAAACCGGAACTTCCTGTTAGAATATATGAATCCCGTAGGTATAACTAAATTAATGATCATTATTTATAAGGGTAAAACCCTAATTCTCAAAACTCACAAACCGGACTTGTGCCTAATTATCCACTAAAACTCCCCCGCAGTTCGAGCGGCGAAATTGCGAAAGCTCGAACTGGAGTACTAAACTAAGAAAGCAAAATAAAACAATAACCAAAATAAAACAGGATAACCCAAAGTATCTCCTATTCTAATTTTTTATTTATTTATTTTTTTTTACGGATAACCAAAGTATCCGAAGGATAAACCAAAGTATCCCAAACAGTCGTCTCGGGAATAAGAACCCTCGATTCGACACCAACAAAATTCGTCTCGGAAATTCCTAGATTCGACACCAACAAAAATCGTCTCGTGAATAAGAACTCTAGATTCGATACCAACAAAAATCGTCTCGGGAATTGATACCCTTGATTTGATATAAAACAAAAACAAACAATAAACCAAATATAACTTTTTTTTAAAGAAATAATAAAACATAATCATAATTAAAAAGTTAAGCAAACCTAGAGATACAATTGTTTATGATGTTTAAAATATCCATCTTCTTCTACTTGTGATCCAATCAACCAGCCCCAAAACAACAGATACAATTGTTTATGACGTCCCTTTTTATGCAATAACACCGACCCACCAAGTGTGACTTGCTTCTCGATATCTTAATACGGGCAAACTCCAAGAGACGAGATATGTTACCCATTTAATTTAAAGATCGTTATTTAATAATTGAGAGGGCTAGGGTTTGACGGGGTGGTTTAGAGGAGTCGGCTCAACTTAGCCACCTAGATCTGAGGATCAGACCCGCTCTCATACCATGTTAGAACATTAAAACCCCGTAGGTATAACTTTATTAATGACCATTACTTATAATGGTAAAACCCTAATTCCCAAAACCCACAAACCGGGCTTGAGCTTGGGCCTAATTATCCACTAATACTTCCTAATTATCAAGCGAGTATAATGTGCATAGTTCATCATGGCTTCAACATTGTTCGGAGCAAACATGCAACATTTGTAACGAAAAATGAATGACTGCAAACATATATGCAATCTTCTAAAACGTGACATTATTTATAAATCATTTATGTAGACGATTGTCCATTCACTGTTGGTCATCCTTCGGTACGAAGCGGTGGTGAGTGGTGACTTGTAAAAATATTAGCCATATGATTTGAGCCAAGTGACAAATTTGACCCGCTGAAAATGGAAAATATATAGGACTCACTCATTTATTAAATACGTGATTATTATAACTGCAAATATGACAAATAACGGCTAACATGACACTTACTCCAATTTATTAGTTCTTAAAAATCGATAATTCTAATTCCATTAGTTCTTAAAAATAAAAAATTATGAATTTGTGCAAGATAACGGCTAACATGACACTTACTCCAATTTATTAGTTATTAAAGATAAAAAAAATTAAAAATTTGTGAGAGTTAAAAATAGAAAATCTAATGCCTTTATTTCTTAAAAATAAAAAATTAATAATTTATATGAGTTAACTGCATTGTCGTATATGCGATTATTATAACCACAAATATGACGGACAATAGTTAGTACCATATAGTTAGAGGTGGCATTACATTCTTTATTTACTGAAAAAATGTCAATTTTTTTTGGTAAAAAGTTTTCTACCCGGTGAATGCATTAAAAAGAATAAAAATTATTAGGAACATGGGAAGGGAGGTAATGAGCCACCCTCAAAACACCTCATCTATATACTTTGAGCAACCTCAAAGCATAACAACCAGGACATTTCTAACAAAACTACAAGATTAATCAAAATACCAATCAACACAAAACCTCTAGCTACCCAAAATACTAATTAAGGTATTATTATATATTTTTACTCTTTAGAGCTAACTTTTGTAAAAACTTGAATCAAGCTTCTATTCCCACATCGGGTGAAGTTAAGATTTTTCACTTAGTTATATAGTTTGGACTGCAAAATGTTGTAGGGTTGGAGTTTGATATTGTTGGAAATGTATATATTTACAAATACGTGAATGTCCGGATTCGAACTCGTGTCCACGGGATTGCACACATTAGCGAATGAGAATTCAAGTTAAATAATTAATGTTAATGTTTACGATTAATTATTGCACATAAAGTCAATTTAACGATCGTTAAGTATTTAACGGAAAATAACTAACGATTTATTAAGCTGTAAGAGAAGGACTTGTAGTGTAAAAGCTAATTTGGAAAAGATTCGGGTATCCCTTGGGGCTCTTGAAGTGGCCGGCCATAGGGGTGCTTCCCAAGCCCAAACCCTAACTTGTTCCCAAAGTTTTGAAAACACTATATATACAGAGGCTAGGGTTTAGGGTTTCTCATAACTTTGTGCATTGAATTAACCCTAGATCTCTCGTCTCCACTCTCTTGCAATTCTTGGCCGAACACCAAGAATTTAACGGAAAATAACTAACGACTGTTAACTGTAAAGAGAAGGACTTGTAGTGTAAAAGCTTAATTTGGAAAAGATTCGGGTATCCCTTTGGGGCTCTTGAAGTGGCCGGCCATAGGGGTGCTTCCCAAGCCCAAACCCTAACTTGTTCCCAAAGTTTTGAAAACACTATATATACAGAGGCTAGGGTTTAGGGTTTCTCATAACTTTGTGCATTGAATTAACCCTAGATCTCTCGTCTCCACTCTCTTGCAATTCTTGGCCGAACACCCCTAGTTAGGGAGTTTGGTTTTGTTTTTTCATAAAACAAGGACTTGTGTTAGATCTAGCAATCGCTGATTCGTTGGTTAATTCGTGTACAAGAACGTGGTAGTAAGACACTATTCTTACACCAATTGGTTTGAGTTGTAAAACGGTAAGGGACAACTCTTTAAACCACTTCTTTGTTTTGTTCAAGAGATCTGACATTCGCAAGAGGTACGTTACGCATACTTTCAGTTAATTATTTATTTGTTATGATTTTAAGTCTTCCGCTGTGTACTCTTGATGTCTACATGTTTTATTGTATATCATGTATTATAAACTCAACAGTGGCATCACGAGCCTTGTATAACCAGCAATTAATTACTGAAACACATAAATAAAATAAACATGATTGTGTTATTATTTGTATGCGTAGATCTAGGATTTGCAAAACCTAAACCCTAATTTTTTAAGGGGGGCGTTTTTTTTTGGGGTGCCCTAATTAGGGTTTTGTAAACTAAAGTTTTAATTGGATTAGAAACCCTAGGATGCATGCAACTTTATGTGTATTGCGTAACTCTGTTTTTAATTGCATTAAATTGTTAAGTGTAATTTATGTCCATGATAATTACATGCATGTTTTAACATGGATATGCTTTTATTGTATGTTTTACTTGATTAAGTGATCTATACACTAAATATTATGATAGATCTAAAATTGGAGAAGACCTCAATAATTATTAATTTAATCAATTATGTGCTATGTGGTATGTGTTTAATTTTGACTTACGCAATCGATGAATCGATGCATGTGGCTCACCTTGTATATTATGTCAAACGGGTGAAAGTCTTAATTAAACATATGCATATTGACAGATCTAGAATTGATTATTAATATGATTTATCAAAAGGTTTGCATGTGGCTATTTGATATGCATGACTTTTTCTTTTATGCATTCATTGTTTATATGTTTATTTTTAAATAATTGCTTGTTTGTTATGTGTAACGAGGGTATTTTTACAAGAAAAATAAACTGACCTAAACATTGGTGAAACATGTATTTTTAAGCATAGTAATCATAATCGTTTAATTGATTGGTGACTTTGGTACAAATGATCTGAACGGCTCACCCATTAGAATGAACTATAAAGGGGTTAATAAAGAAGTGCGCACATTCACACTGAAAGGATGTCTAAGGTTATGCTTTAGCGCTTACCTGGTCCTCTGCCCCATGTAAGTTCGAATGGAGCTACTTAGTAAGCCATACAAATGTGCAAGCTCATCTTAAGGGCGAATTAGTTTTAATTCCATGCGCCATTTCGGTGGTAATTACCCGAAACACTAAGTGTTTACACTTATGCAAAAGTACGGTATAATGGATGATAATTAACACTAAATTCCTTGATTGGTGAATCGAATACCTCAATTAAAGTTTGGTGATGAAAAACTTAAATCATTAAAACAAGCATATAAATGTTTTAATAAAAATTATGCTACGAAGATGAATGCATGACATCTTTGTACATATTTGATTTGACATCAAAAATCATTACCCTTAATTTAAGTTATATGCCATCCAGCGAAACGGAAACACCTAAGATTACCTTTTATTTGCGTGAGAACGTGACTTAAATCGTAATCAAAGGGTAAAATGTCCACGTGTCGTGAGAACGGGCATGGACGATTTTGTAGTTTCTTAAGTTGGACAACTTAATTGAGCTTTGTAGTGAGAAATGACAACTCAGGGCATAAGATGGGGATAAAACATGTTTACATGGCAATTGAAATTGGCTAGATGTAAATCCCATAAATCTAGGAATTGCAATTTGAAAATTGGCAATTGAGGTTCGACTCGTACCATCTTAAATAATTTCATTACTAGCAGATCAACTGATGTGATGAAACTATGTCAATTTGGATCCTAGTTTTCAATGAAAATTAAATGGTTATATATTTATGAACCATGGGTATTTAATTTTCTTGAAAAGGTTAATTATCGAAAATACTAAAATTGAATTTTGTAATTCTTTTGATTGTATAAATGCAACATTTAGCCGTAATTTACTGAAAAGACAAACGAAGTCTCTTTTCCATGGGAGAAGCATGAGACTCAATCATATTCCTTTTCATGAATGAGCAAGGTATAATAGGAACATTTGAATTGTCTAAATTCTAATGTAACTCATAGCAATGAATTGCACATCTTATTTTCCGTAAAGATTTCATTACCCTCATTTAGTGAATGAATCCTTTGTAACAACATGAATGTTGGTTAACTGG
The DNA here is from genome assembly GCA_022545495.1 of Chrysanthemum lavandulifolium. Classification (NCBI taxonomy): domain Eukaryota; kingdom Viridiplantae; phylum Streptophyta; class Magnoliopsida; order Asterales; family Asteraceae; genus Chrysanthemum; species Chrysanthemum lavandulifolium. Next base: position 314,851,147 of record CM040238.1, read on the forward strand.
AAAACATGTATATAAGTTACTAAATTAGAGGCTAGACTAATTACCGCGAAAATTGGTAAAAGGCAAACTAGCATATTTTATCTAGTTATTTTGCTTTATCCTTCAAAGGTACTACATACCAGTATAGGGATGGTAGGCCTGTTAAGGAAGAAATTGCATACCCAATTTTTTGAGTTAACAACATTGATGGATAACCCATCATTCATAGAGTAGAATACACCTTTTAGTACCTAAGTAATGATTACGTATGGTTCTTCAAAGGTGTAGGAAAGTAAAAAGCAAGCAAGTTGTTTTCACTGGTTATGCAACACTTACAATGTTGTCAAATTTAGTGGGAGCATTTGTGTTGCATTACTGAATAAGAAGTTGTTGAAATGATTTCTAATTTAGTGGGAGCTACAAGCCTTATTTGTTGCGGGTAGTAATCCAAATTATCTCTTGAATATCATGTAGATAATTACTTTCCAATTGTAGGCACTTATGTTTTTTAAGGATTGTCATGTGCGTTTCCTTACAAATCAATATAGTCCTATATCTACTAGTTATATCTATGACACAAATCATACTAATCAAATAAACGAACGTGTATTGTGTTGTTTATATTCTACATGATGTTGTTCCATGCACAAGTGGAGAAATATTTATTGTGTGCAAGGTACAACACATATTAATATGATTTAAATGGATTCTCTTGACTGTAAAGTAAGAGAATAACGTTCTAATAGGAAGTGTACATTTAAATATGTATGATTGCCCTATTAAGAATATGTGTCAAGATGATAACAAAGACTATTTTATTTCAAATATTTATGTCATTCAATATTTAAGAAACACTTGTAGTTACAATTTATGTTACGTGAGAACGTGAACTAGATTGTAGCCCAAGGTAAAATACCCACTTTTCGTGAGAACGAGCATGGATGATTTTGCAGTTTCTTACATTGAACATTTCATGGAATGACAAAATTAAATGAAGTAATCTAATACTACTTTGAATTTAAGTATTCGTTGAATGACTTAGATATGTGTGGTAAATATTAACTTGAAATATTAATTGAAACCCGAGGTGGTGTTCATAATTACTTTAATTATAAATGTTTATGATTTTGTAAAGTCACAAACATGAAGTCTTTTAATACAAGACTTACAATATAAAGTAAGAAGTTAACTTGCTAAGTTTTAAGACATATGCATGAAGTCAATGAGTTGATCAATGACTTGTAACGTATAGTGGGATTATAACTGTTATGTCTTTTGACTTGGTCAAGAATACTTGTGTTATAATACATGCAATTGACTTTGTAATTCTATTGTACTATTAAGTTTTACTTTGTTGGTAAATATGATAAACCAAAGAGTAGATGGTTATCTTAAATATTGTTAGATTAATCTTACAATATTAATTGTAAGGAAATACCATAGTTTTATGGTATGTTCAGTTAGAAAAATCAAAATCTATTGGCATTGTTTGATTCAAGATAACTATATTTTCTTCCAAAAGTTATCAAGGTTAGTAAAATGAGTATAGATTGAATATACTCAATAAGACTCCAACCTAGAAGATTGATAAGACACCATTTGTTTATGGAATGTGACGAATCACATTAAGTCTTATAAATGAAGCTCTGAATTTGTTAAACTACTTATAGAGTGAGTTGTAACAAACTAATGTTAGGAACTGTCAATGTTTTTTTGTAATATCACAAAAGAGAACAATATATTGTCGCTCTACTTGCTAAACTATTTAAAGGTAATATTTAAATTTTTAAAAGGCAAGTGGGAGTTTTATTTAGATCTTGAAAGATTGAATTACAAAATACATAATCTTCTAAATATCATGATGAGGCTAAACATTAAAATGATAGACCTTAATATGATGGAATTGTCATTCATAGATCCATAAGGATATCTCAGATATTTAATATGCTGAGGAATATGAGTTACAGAATCATGGCAAGCCTGTTAATCATAATGATGAATTTACCAAATGTTGAATTGTGGCAAATCAATCATACTATGAATGTAGAGATGTTGTCCATAAAGATAATCAACTTTAAATATTTGGTTTATCTTAATGAAGATGATTTTCTTCAAAGGATGAAAACCCTAGTGGCTTAAATCTTTGTGTAGAAATCATGTGAACAATATTGTACACATATTTAATGCATGTCTAGTGATGATAATATTAATCATACTTAAGCAATTAACTATGATTGAATATTCTTTCTTAGATACATTAAATAGAAGTATAAAGATTATAATTGTCATACTTAGTTTCATTGATATGAAATTTTGACAATGAATATCAAAACTCTTTGTTTTGGAATTACTTTTGCGAGGACGATAAGTAATGCAAATGAGTTTTTACGAATTCAAATAATCTTTGAATATGTACAAACTGCAAGAATCCATGAATGGATATATGCATGCATCTCGGAGATGATTCTTATGTTTAATATTAAATCTATGTTTGATTTAATAATTAAAATAAGATATCTCATAAGTATTCCTGAAAGCTAGTGGGAGTACTATTTTTATTTTCTTAAATCTTATATGTTGTATGGGCAACTACATTCCACCTAAATGAAGTTTTAGTTGGGAATGAAACTTCGTTTGTAAGATTTAGAAATAAGACATACAACCTTGGAATATATGTTTATTACTATTAACATATGCGGTAAATAAATGAGTCTAATAGAACATAATGGATATATAATGAGATCTTAAAGTCTGGCTTAAAGATTCATCATGTACATCATGTTGTAAGATTGTTGTGTCATGCTTGATTACAAGATGATTTGACAACATTGAAAGTTGTTAGTGTAATTAATATTTTAAAAGGAATATGTTTGGATTTATAGTCACATTCCACAGTCTGGAGATGCTCCTAGATTCTATGGATGATATGACAATTGTTTCATAATTGTCATTGCCAACAAACTTGAGTTTTGGTAGGCACCAACATTACACTATAATTGTTCAAAGTTTACGGTTATTTAAAGAGCATATTGTTGTACACAATGATGCTAGTATAATTGAGATGACACTCAATTCTAGTCACGGTATCCTTGATGATGACCATGTTGACTAGTTATGCTCAACTAAGAGCATAGTTGCATTATACATTAAAGAATAAAGAATACTTTAAAAACTTTAAAGTTTTGAAAGATGATTGTCATAAAAGGGTGGTTCAGGTTATCACGCACCTTATGAAATGATATGACAATATTAAGATATGTCTAAACATATACAAGAAATTCACTTATTGAATTCTTGAAATAAGTATTCTCAAAATTCCTATGGATCAAAGTTAGTCGAAATTATGCCTTGTCAACAAGTATGATTCTCATGACTTGTGGCAAAATTCATTAACTAAGAATTAATCATGCATTGATCTATTTAGTATTTGGATAAAGGATATTGTAAACATTATTATTAAAATAAAATAAAGTATTTTGTTATGTTTATCATTCATTTATTATAATGTTATCCTATATTTACATGTTTAAATCCTTGAATAACTTAAGTTAGTCTAAATAGTCCGCTGTCGATCAATAACATGGGAATGGTATTGAATTAAGACAAATCTGAGTATTAGTTAGAATATACTTGAAAGTATATTGATGCGTAGCATGACTAGTTTCAGATGATATTCAATGAATTGAGTATAGGACCTATCCACCCACATGATGATACTTTATGGATCTTAGTCATTAAGTATATCACGAATATTTATCCGTGACTTGAGATACCGAGATATGTCATGGATGTAGTGCATTTCGTGAAGCAATCTAACGCTATCGAATCGGTAGTTATAAGGGTTGTTTTCTAAATGTTGCGAAATTTATGAATCGCTTGTAGTCAAAATATGATTTGTTTCCTTCAAATTTATTTTGAAGTATAATCTTCTTGGGCCTCGTAGGGTTGTTAAGATGTTTGCATGGCCATGCCCAAGGTCTTCCGGAATATGTTCGGAAGAATTGGTAATCTTAATCAATCACATAAAGCGAGAAATGAATAGTTAATTAAGAAATGAGTGAGATCCATATTCTTATTAACATGGTATTACAAACAAAATGATGAATATGATGATGAATCATCAAAACTTGGTTTTCTCCGAAAACCATACACGAGTTGTCTTGGGGGCATTGGCGTGTTGCTAGACGCTAACCAATGTCATTTCACGCTTTGTAAACATATCCAGTGGGAGTCATGGAAATGTATATATTTACAAATACGTGAATGTCCGGATTCGAACTCGTGACCACGGATTGCACACATTAGCGAATGAGAATTCAAGTTAAATAATTAATGTTAATGTTTACGATTAATTATTGCACATAAAGTCCATTTAACGACCGTTAAGTATTTAACGGAAAATAACTAACGACCGTTAACTGTAAAGAGAAGGACTTGTAGTGTAAAAGCTTAATTTGGAAAAGATTCGGGTATCCCTTTGGGGCCGACCATAGGGGGGCTTCCCAAGCCCAAACCCTAACTTGTTCCCAAAGTTTTGTAAACATTATATATACAGAGGCTAGGGTTTAGGGTTTCTCATAACTTTGTGCATTGAATTAACCCTAGATCTCCCCTCTCCTCTCTCTTGCAATTCTTGGCCGAACACCCCTAGTTAGGGAGTTTGGTTTTGTTTTTTTCATAAAACAAGGACTTGTGTTAGATCTAGCAATCGCTTGATTCGTTGGTTACTTCGTGTGTACAAGAACGTGGTAGTAAGACACTATTCTTACACCAATTGGTTTGAGTTGTAAAATGGCTTGGGACAACTCTTTAAACCACTTCTTTGTTTTGTTCAAGAGATCTGACATTCGCAAGAGGTACGTTACGCTTACTTTCAGTTAATTATTTATTTGTTATGATCTTAAGTCTTCCGCTGTGTACTCTTGATGTCTACATGTTTTATTGTATATCATGTATTATAAACTCAACAGATATAACATGTGTGGTTTGACTGTGTTATCAGTGTTAATTAACAGATAACTTTGATAATCTTGTCCACCGTTAATTTATATCGGTTCTTATTCTTTTAAGATTTTAATCACCAATCATCATTTTTAAAGAGAAAACAAATTATTTACATGTTTAAATCACCAATCATCGTACATTTAAATGATAAATCGAAGTATCTTTGGAGTTTAATATAACATGTGTGGTTTGACTGTGTTATCAGTGTTAATTAACAGATAACTTTGATAATCTAGTCCACCGTTAATTTATATCGGTTCTTATTCATTTAAGATTTTAATCACCAATCATCATTTTTAAAGTGTGGCCTCTATATCGGAATCTATATATCTAGAATATTGCTCTCCAATTCAAAATGGCGGTATCATTTTGAGTTAGACAATCTTTCATTCACTCTAATTCGTCTTCATTTGAGACGAAACATAAACTATTTTACCATTACATAATAATGGGTAATATAAGTTCCAAGCTAAGCTCTTGTTAAATCTGAAATCATCTCAAGTCCTCAATGTGTGACTATCTCACATAGGTAACAATCTCGCATTGGTAAAACCGGTTTTCATTTTGCTATTTTGTTTTGTATCTTGAGATTACAGGTTCTGGCTGGAGTATATGAGCCTGAAACAATATGAGAAATGAGTTCATTTGCGATCTGGTTCCTTTGAAGATATTGCTAAAGATTGCCTCAACACAACTCGGCCTTGCAATGGTAGGCACTCGGTGCAGCAACGTTAAGATTGAAATAAGCTTCATCATATCGCCATTCTTTAGTTGTTTCTGTTTTTTCACCCTACCACTTGTGTAGCCTATTGAATTTGGTGCAAGTTAGCAGTAGTTTCTTGTTGTAGCTTGGTATTTGTTTAACCAAATCAAACATCTACCGATTTCAAATTTGTTAGATGACTACACATATTTTAATTTGGATATGGTGTGCGAATACTTTATTTCTTTGAAAAAAACAATGGCAACCTAAATGAACTAGTAAGTAATACAACACAATGCAAATAAGTTGCGGGTTGAAATATCAATTTGTGAAATATCATATGAGATGATTGATGATTTAGACACGTGAGTAATTTGTTTTATTTCGAGAAGATAAAAGACTTATATAAGTTAACTAGTTTTAAACTCTCACACACGCGGAGGATTTGACATAAGTTTTTAAATAAAGTCTTTGTTAATGCCCTAATCATTAGCAATATACTTGTCTTTCGAAGAAAATAAAGTTACTATATCAATACGTACTAACAAAGAATAACGAAAATAAACACATATTACATGATAGTACCAATTTCAGTTGCTCCTTTTTAGGCCTTATTGTCTTAATCGAAAAGGCCTGTTATAGCATGATCAAGGTCCAAATTTGAATTTGTAGGTGTTCCACTTATATTGATTTATCTGCACAATGATTTATTGAAAGATTAAACTATATCCACAAATTGTTTTGGGTTAATGACAATAATAACTAATTTTATAAACATATTTCACAAAATACCCAATTTTTGCGAATTTTCATAAAAATCGCAAGGTTTATCCGTAATATTACACATTTTTTCATAAGAATTTCAAAACCTTTCTATTTTTTTAGTAAATCGCAAGGTTGACCTTGCTAGTTTTTATAAAAACTAGAAAGGTTGAAAAATAGCAAGGTTCATCTTGCTAACTTTAAAAAAAAAATCGCAAGACCTTGCTAAATTTTTAAAATAAATCACAGTGAAAGTTTCATCCAAGTCATTTCCCAATGAAAGCTTCATTAGGCACAGTAGTAACTTGGGCACCCTCGCCAAATCTACATGGCAGTTCTTTTGGCTTAAGCCAAATGCATGTTACATCATCCCCTTCGCCATTTCACTCGCCAAGTTTTTGGCCTACGCCATATGAGAGCATCTTTTCTTTTGTTTTTTTAGTTGGGTTTTTGTGTTTTTATCGAGTATGGTGGGTTTCAAAAGTGGAGTTTTGACTTAAGTTACTGGGGAAGATGTTTTTGGGTGTGTAAGTGAGAGGTAAGTGAAAAGGGAAAAAGCTGAGGTGACGCACATGTGGCAGTTTAGTTAAGCCACTCGACCTAATGCTCAGCTCAACATGAAATGTAAATAACCTGATTCACAATTAGCACAACCCGGCGACTTGAATGAAAGTTATACAACCTAATAATGGTCTTTTAGAATTGCTAGCTTTAGTAGTGAGGACGAAAGTTATACAAACTAGCTCGTGAAATCATACATTTTGAATGCTTTCCGTGATAGGAACAAAGGTCAACCTCTCTCCTTCTTACCACTTCAACGGTCATTTTTTCCGACCTTCTACTCTCTCTCCTTCTTAATGCATCACTCCGGCAGTCATTTTCCGCGACCTTCTACACAGAGAACAACATAAACATAAAAAAGTTAAGAATAATATTAAATCGATGACTATTCGATCCGCCAGGATTGCATATTAACGTATATGTCCTTGAAAAAAATACTATATAGTCTTACCTTCATCTGATGTGGGACTCAAAATTAGCAGTAACACCTTACATTATATAAAGTTGACCAAATTAAGTCAAAACAAATGATAGTAATTTCTTGGTTTAAACAAAAAAAATTTGAGAATTTATATAGTTTATCGGGTGGGTATAACTTAATGTTATTTTTATTAATAACATAAAATAACATTTAGCCAACAACATAATACTCATCTCATAATATAACTCATATCCTACCAAAATACATAACCAAATAAAAAATGATACTCTACCCAATGTGGGATTACAAACACATTGTAGCTACTCATGTTGAACAAATGTTTAAAGACAAAATCACATTAATCAAATCACCAAATAAACACTATTCTTTCTTTGTTTCATATCTTATTCATGAAATATTATCTTTAAAAGTCTTTATAGGATTAAAAAAAAAAAAAAAAAAAAAAAGCCCCAAAATAATAGTGCTAGCCTCAACTTATAAGTTATAACACCACGTTTTAACAATAGGCAGAAACTCTTAAATATTTACTAGCAGGGTCTTGCAAGGTCGTTCATGATGAGACATTGAAATAAAATTTTCCGATAAATCATGTATTTTAGTTTATTATGTTTTTTTTTACAATAAATTTACGAATACCAAGAATTTCATGTGACATATTTTTTTCAAACGATTCGTATAACATGAGCTCGTTTGGCCCGTGCCCGTTTAGCCAGTGCATGTTCGGGCTCGAGCCCGTTTGGCCCGTGCCCGTTGCCCGTTCGGGTTTGAATATTTATATAATGTGGTTTATTATTTGTATTAGTGACATTTAATACATGAATTGTGTTTATGTTGGTTGTACAATATGCTTGATAATTTGTATTTTTTATGTTAGAAGTATTTTAATAACTGCATTAATTGTATTTATTGACCAGTTAATTAATTGACAACATTAAATATTTTGACTACACTTATAGCATTAAATTAGTGTTTTGTCTTTTTAATATGTGCATTAAAGTGGTGTACATTATGCTTTTCGTCTTGTAAATCTAAAATTTAAGAATGGGTATGTGCATTAAACTGGTGTACATTATGCCTCTTATCTTGTACGTCTTAAACTTAAGAATGAAATGTCTTCGTGCATTATATGTAGTATAGATATTATGCTTTTTGTCTTGTAAATTTAAAAATTAAGAAAGGGTATGTGCATTAAACTGGTGTACATTATGCCTCTTATCTTGTACGTCTTAAACTTAAGAATGAAATGTCTTCGTGCATTATATGTAGTATAGATATATAACAAAAAGAAATATAATAGCATGTATAAATTGCTGATAGCATATGTCGTTGTAATATATTTTCTTTTAAAGTAGCAAGTTACACATTGCCACCAATATAATAGTTCCTCTTAACTTATCCATGCATTATATATTACAGTATATATCTAGATGAAAATTTGTTCCTTTTGCGATGTGGGATTGGAAACCTGATAGCAAGAGGTGACACATAATACCTTTTATTCTCGTAACTTTTTTTTTTTTTTTTTTAACAGCAACTTTATTGAAAAGTTAGCAAAGAGCTAGAACAACATTACAAAGAAATCAAAGAAGAATGGTGAAGCCAACTATCCCAAGAAAAAGAACTTCTACATCTAGCATTACACCAACTAAAAGAACGCGCTACTTTTATGGCCGGATTTGACCATGTGCGGGGTGTGCGATCGCTCAGGGCCTCCATTTTTTCAGGGGCCCCAAAATTACGGTCATTGTGACTGATTTAAATGGGTTTCGGGCATAAAAGTGATAGCAATGTGTTCATGAATGAAAAAGTGATTGATTTTAAGAAAGAATAAGTTCATATTATAAGGTAATAAAAAAACGAGGTACACACAGGGTTACAGTGGTATGTGTCATTGAGAGGTTGAAGAAGATGACTATTTTCAGTTATGTACATCTTTTCCCCTTAAGTTTATAACATGTACACACTTGTCTTATATTTATTGTTTATAGGGTACCAAAAAGATGTAAAGGTTTACAAATTTGACATATTCAACCCTTGTTTTTTAAATCATTACTAGAAATTGATCAAAACTCACTCAAAATGCATTTTACAGAACTTACTAACTGGCTAAAGTTATGCATAATTTGCAATTGTTAAGAGTTTTTAACTGATCTTAATTTTTTTTTACCTTATCTAAAAATAAGAGTTGTTGCGAAAGGGCATGTCTTGTAGTTAATATTATGGCACAAGGCTCCTAAATTTCACGGGACGGCCCTGGCTACTATATCATCAAAAATCACATCATTCCGAGGCTTTTGAGCCGCAAAGAGCAATATATTCCTGAAGTTCCATAAGCACCACCAAGAAACAAAGAAAACTCCTTCCAACATAGATTTTAAAGTAGATCCCAACCTGATGGAATTGAACCACGATAGCCATTCGGAGTAAGAACAAAGAGGCGACCAAGCTAAATCCCACCAACGACATACAAGACGAGTGACATCAGCAGCAATGGTGCAGCTAAACAAAGTGGAGTTGAAAAAAGAGTGAAGAGAGATTCCAAAGGTTTTCAAAATGCAATTGAGTTTAAAATTCTTTGAGTCGTAAGAGTGTGTTTATTGCTTAGGACTAATTTGGTAACTTTTTATCAAGTTATACCAAGATTAAATATTCGTTTTGCGATGTTTTTGTATGTGTAGTTCTACGGTATGGAAATGGTACGTACTTGTAGTTTGTTTTGGCTGTCTACTAAACTAAAAAGTTTACGTATACACTTTTCTTTACATGTACTAGAAAGCAGGGCGTCTCGTTATTTTTAGTGGCTCTATTCTATAACTACGAGGAGGTTAAAGGAATGGTGAAGTATCATGTAGAATAAATGGTGATTAAGGCGTGTAAACAATTTTATTTTTTTCCATAAAGTGAAAATAAATTCTTGAGAACGTAGTTTAAGTAATTTAGTAAAAAGTTGTACGTTTAAGTCTCACTAATATGTAAAATATTGTTTGAAAACGAAATTTCTATGCAACAAAAAATGAGAAAGTATATAAATTACTGATAGTGTGTATAGCTTGCTATTATATTTTCTTTTATGATAGCAAGTTATATATCTGACCAACATAATACTTACTTTCAACTTAAATATGTATTATACACCACAATATATAGGTAGATGACAATTTGTTTCTTTTTGCAATGTGGGATTAGAAACTTGATACTCCATAGTAGCTCTACACAAGTTTCTACATAACACCTATTGTTTTTGCGACTTTATGATAGCAAGTATAGTGTAACAAAGTGGAGTTGAGAAAATGTGCAAAGAGAGATTATTGAGTTTGATATTAATCTTGAGTTCTAAGATAGTTATTGTTAAATGTATATATTTTCTTATGAATGTTTATGATTGTTGTATATGTTGGTTTAAGTTATATTCGAAATCCGAAGTTCTCGTAACCACCATCTGAACGACAAAACGAATCAAAAGAGCCGAAAGAGTGTGAGTAAACAATAAGAAGAATAAGTAAAGCCGTAACTCAACAAAAGAAGTAAGCGTTGCGGAAGCAACCTAATGTCTGCCCAATTCCTCACAGGTCATCCCTAAGGTCAACAAGACGAAACCTTAGCTCTGATACCATAATTGTAACACCCTAACCCGACAAGGGTCCGAGTGTCACATTATGGGGTCAAATCAGAACATACATGCCAGCGGAATACATACGAAACCAAGTCATGAAACCATGACCCAAAATACAAACCCAAAATATTACAATTACAAATGAAACAACGGAAAATCAAAATACAAAAGTACAGAATCCTGAGTCCGCAAGAATAGGGTAACTCTAGGGTCAGTCTCTAATAGCTCCTACTCTCGACTCTCAATCCCAGCATCCCGCTAAAATTACCTGCCGCCAGAGAAAAGAAAGTGCGGCTGAGCTTAAAAAGCCCAGTGAACATATATAAACAATACAGTAACAATATAATCAAAATGAGAAAGGGACCAAATCATGTCAACACAAAGAAAGGAAAAGAGCCTGCTGAGAACATGTCAGACGAAACAGCATACGGATCGCATATGAAAATAGTTAAGTTATATGCTACGATGTCCATGCACTACTTTGGGGGATTTGTACAACATTAGGGTTCGAACCCTCCTCATATTCGGGGATTTAATTTTGGGGGAATTGTACATAATTAGGTTGGGATATGAATTTGATTATGATATGAATTTACAAAATTGGTAACAGATTCACGCATTTAATTTGATAGCGTTTTGTTTGAGAGGATGAAATCCAATTTGGGGGAAACGGTTTTGCCTTTAATGCCTGGAGTGAATTATTTGATCGGACGGTTGTTATAGTTTTGGGGAAAAGAATGCCACGTGGCATTTTATTAGAATTTTGGGGGAGATCTCATTCAAACAAACCCTCCTTTATATGGGGGAGGGATTAGCATGACCCGATGACTTGAATGAAATTTTCAACGGAAATGACTAATTTATCACATGCTAATAATGGTATTTTAAATTTAATATCTTACAAAAATAGAAAGTAGTTGGCCTCACCCTCACGTCAAAATAAGAGAGATATAGCTAGCCTTAGTAGTGAGGAAAGTCATACAACCTAGTAAGGAGGAAATTCATACAACCTAGTTCCGGAGTTCATACATTTTGAACGCTTTTCATAAGAGAAGAAAAAATCAAACACTCTCATTCCACAACCCCCTTCTCCGAGAAGGACATAAACTTAAAAAAAGTCTTAGATTGCATATAACCCCCTTCTTCGAGAAGGACATAAACTGAATAAAAAGTTTTAGATTGCGTATAAATCTTTGGCCAAATACATGTTTGAATTATATATTAATCTTTATAACTCAAACAATATAAATAGCCAACAATATAATATCAATCTAAATCTTGTTGATAGTGTTGCACAAGGTACTATACAGGTATGGGAAAATTCTTACCTTCACTCAATGTGGGACTATATAGGTATGTTGATAGTTCCGGAGTTCATACATTTTGAACGCTTTTCATAAGAGAAGAAAAAATCAAACACTCTCATTCCACAACCCCCTTCTCCGAGAAGGACATAAACTTAAAAAAAGTCTTAGATTGCATATAACCCCTTCTTCGAGAAGGACATAACCGAATAAAAGTTTTAGATTGCGATAAATCTTTGGCAAATACATGTTTGAATTATATATTAATCTTTATAACTCAAACAATATAAATAGCCAACAATATAATATCAATCTAAATCTTGTTGATAGTGTTGCACAAGGTACTATATAGGTATGGGAAAATTCTTACCTTCACTCAATGTGGGACTTAAAATTAATAGTAACACCGTACATTCGAAATTAAGTAAAAGTAAAACTATACAAATTTGTTTAAAAAAATTGAGAATTTATATAAGTTGTTTTGCATACACATTCTAGCAGCTCACAATCTAAAGAGTTGACTAAAAATTAATACAAACAAACAAAATCAAACTAGCAAATAAACACTATTCTTTGTTTGCTTCACATCTCCATTCATTTTATCTTTTAATCATTTCATCCCTCACTCAAATCTTTTATATATAAAAAAAATATACGACTCATAACACTTTTTTTTTCTGAAAATACTCATAAACAGCTTTCACTACTTCATAATCATAGAATTTTGTCGATCTCTGAATTTGATCGATTTCACCGGGACTACTCACCGTCGCCTCAAGACAATTAAGTGAAAATCAAACGATATTAATTTCTTTTCTAAATGTAAAAATTGAGAATTCACATAAGTTAGTGGCAATTTTGAAAGCACTTGTCATGTGATAACAAGTGGCCGCCAACATAATCTCGACTCATAACACTTTTTTTTTAACATACTCATAAACAGCTTCACTACTTCATAATCATAGAATTTTGTCGTATCTGCGAATATGATCGATTTCACCGGGGACTACTCACCGCCGTCGCCCAAAGACAATTAAGTGAAAATCAAACGATATTAATTTCTTTTTCTAAACAGAAAAATTGAGAATTCACATAAGTTAGTGGCAATTTTGAAAGCACTTGTCATGTGATAACTTAAGTGGCTGCCAACATAATACTGACTCATAACACTTTTTTTTTAACATACTCATAAACAGTTTTTTTTGGGTAAAAGGGACGATTCCCCGGTAAAATATATTAATAACCCAAAAGTTCCGATAAGAACAATGGAATGTGACTGAGAGTCACATTAACCTCAAACCATAGCTTGAACAGCCTCTAATCATATGACTTGTCATATGATAACTAAACTATTACATAGCCAATAACACCAATAGGAAAGAACCACCTAATGATGCATAAACAACAATAATTACACATAAATGATTATTTGAAAACCGCTTCAGGAAGATCCCAAAGCCTCGCCTATCTTTCACCATTCTTGGACTTCTTTAGTTTGGAAGAGAGAAGCTTGAGGCGCACGGAGGACCTTATGCATTCAACAATCTGATCCGGGCTGCGTTTACCTTTCTTAAATAATCTCCAATTCCGCTCTTGCCATACATAATATGTAGCAGCAGCAACAACAAGCTTTGCCACGACGCTATTTGTAGTACGCCTCTTCATAATAGGCATTAAGGACTGAATTATGTCATAAACATTGGTCAGATAATGCAAGAGTGCACAATCTTTAAACCTATCCCAAATCCCTTTAGCAAACGGACATTCAAAAAAGAGGTGATCGTGAGAATCTGGGACACTCTCACAAAGCGAACATACCATGCCTAGCGAATCGGATACATCCCACATAGGCACAAGATCCTGCGTTTTCAACTTCCTTAAAATAATCAACCAAAGATTTATAGCATGTCTAGGAATACACGATGGGAACCAAACCATGCTATACCAGTTAACCTTAGAGTCGCGATGACGAATATCATCCCAAACTTGACTAACCGAAAATTTATTCACATTACCATGAATATTGCGCCACACCAACGTATCACGAGCATCATCTCTAATAGGAGTATTGTAAGTATTAAGAAATGGGTATTTAATAAGGAGTTCTTGAGGCCATACCCATAATCCGTGGTGAATAACATCTTGGACCTTCGATTGAAGAGAAAGACCAGATCTTGCAATATCACGAGGAGAAATTTATGCAAAGAAGCTGCTCAAACCAGCCCATGAATCAAACCAAAGGGATGTGTTCCTTCCGTTACCGATTTTACTCCAAATGAATTTCCGAATAATAGGACGCAACTTTAAGATTTGCCTCCAACCCCATGACATGTTACCCCGCATCGGAAAATCCCAAAAGTTACGACCCTTGAGCTTATATTCATGAATCCATTTTACCCAAAGCGACTCTTTCAACGTAAGAAGTTTCCATATGTGCGAAGCCATAAGAGCCGAATTGAAGCATTCCAATCTCCTAATTCCTAAGCCACCCTCATGCTTAAGTAAACAAACGATTTCCCAAGCTACCTTCGACTTCCCTTTACCCGACGATCCGTGACACCAAAGGAATTGTCTCATAAGCTGCTCAATGTTTAGTAACACACGAGTAGGAAGAACGAAGACCGAGGCCCAGTAGATATGCATTGAACCAAGAATAGAATGAATAAGTTGCAGCCGACCCGCTATCGAAAGAGATTTGTTTTCCAATCTTGGATACAATTTGAACCTTATCCACAAGCTCATTACAATCACGAATCATAAGCCTCAAGAAACCAAAGGAACTCCAAGGTATTTGACCGAAGTTTACCTTCTTCAAACGGAAGAATCAAGAATCGACAACTTTATATGATTAAGAACATTGCAAAAATAAGCCGTACTCTTAGGAAGACTAGGAACTAAACCCGGAGCATTCTTGAATTCATCCAAAGCTTCCTTAATAATACTAGCTGATCCAACATCTCCATAAGCAAATAAAAACAAGTCATTTGCAAAACATAGATTAATGAGCTCCATTTTAGAACAATACCTATGGTAGGTAAATTGATCCGTCTGATGAACTTTTCTTTGAAGCATTAATGTAAGAACCTCCATCACAAGAGTAAATAAATACGGCGATAACGGATCTCCTTGACGAAGACCCCGTTTACCCTTGAAGTAACCATGAAGAGAACCGTTAACACAAATGGAATATGACGTAGAAGTAACACACTCCATAATCCATGAAACCATCTTTTGGTGAAAACCAAACCCAAGGAGAATAATACGCAAAAAATCCCAATCCACCGTGTCATATGCCTTTTGAATGTCAACTTTAAAAGCACATCTAGGCGTACCTCGCTCCAAATGGTAATTGTGCATAAGCTCTTGGGTTAATAAGATATTGTCCGTAATACTCCGACCCGGGATAAACGCTGATTGGTTAGGGCTGATAATCGTCTTCAAGCTATGTTTTATACGATTAGCAACAATTTTACTAATGCATTTAAACAGAACATTGCAGCAAGAAATTGGTCTATAATCATTAACACGAGAAGGCGATTTAATCTTAGGAAGAAGAGCAATGATAGTATGGTTGATTTCTTTGAGGAGCGTACCGTTCCTAAAGAATTCCTGAACCGCAAGATAAACATCATTAGCAATAATATTCCAAGCTTCCTTGAAAAACGCCGCTGTAAAACCATCAGGACCAGGCGATTTATCATCACCAATAGAGAAAATAGCATCTTTGACTTCTTGGTTAGAAATCTCACGGACCATGTTTTGAGCTTCCTGATCATTAAGCCTTACATTGAAAAGGTTAGCATAATTAAAATTGGATGTTTCACCTTCATGACCAAGAAACATTTCATAGTGCATGACAAAAGCATCATGAACTGTGTTGTTATCGAAGACAACACCCTCTGAGTTGGTAACTGTGTCAATTCTGCTCCTACTGACACGGCTTTTAACCGCTTTATGAAAGTAAGCTGAATTAGCATCACCCTCTTTAAGCCATTGGATTTTGGCTTTTTGCTTTAAAAACGTTCTTCCGTGAGCACCGCTTCATTAAATTCGATAACACATGCAGCTTCCCTCTCACGCAAAGCAACGTTAAAAGGATCCGCATCAAGTGCGGTTTGAATAGCATCAAGATCAGTACGTAATTTATTCACATTAGCATGAATATTACCTTTATCATACAAAAGCTTGCGCAGCGGCTTTTTCAAATTCTTTAACTTCTTAACCACTCTAAACATAAAAAATCCACTGATGTACTGGTCCCATTCAGTCTTGACAACATCCAAGAACAGCTCATGATTAGTTAAAACATTGAAGAATTTAAAAGGTGTATGTTTCGCCTTACCAAGCGTAGGAATACAAAGAACGGATGGAGTGTGATCAGAAACACGGTACGGTTTAAACATTGCATGAGCCCCTATGAACACATCATTAAATTCTAAGTTCGCCATGATTCGATCAAGTTTTTTCAAAATGCCGTGTCCTCCCTTTGGTTTCTGAGTCCACGTATACAGCAGCCCCGTACTTTGAACATCTAACATCTCAATGTCTTCCACACAATCACGAAAGTCTCGCATAGCAATATCCACATTAGAACCACAAGCCGTCGATTCCTCAAGATATAAGGAAGCATTAAAATCGCCCATAATGGACCACGGTCTATGACGAATATAGATTTTATGCTTGCTTAAACTCCTCCAAAGAGAGCGACGATGAGTATATTTGTTGTGTGCATAAATGAAAGAGCAAAAGACTTCCTTTCTCTCCTTCTTCAACCAAATACGAGTGTGAATAACTTGATCATCTTGATCAATGACCACCACATCCACATCATTACGATTCCATCCCATAATAATCCGAGTTCCTTTGTTACACCACGCGCCATTCGAAGTCCAATCCCAATGATTAAATACACTAGAACATAGACGAGTAAGATTCGTATTAGTTACATGAGACTCCAAAATGACACAGATAGAAAGATTATTTTCATAAATAATCTGCCGAACTTCATTTTGTTTTGGGGAGAAGTTTAAACCCCTAATATTCCAAGTAGCGATGTTAACCATTGGAAACCTCATTAGCGGGAGTGCTTGCCCCCGTACGGTTCGAATTTTGTCGTATCTGCGAATTTGATCGATTTCACCGGACTACTCACCGCCGTTGCCTCAAGACAATTAAGTGAAAATCAAACGATATTAATTTCTTTTTCTAAACAGAAAAATTGAGAATGCACATAAGTTAGTGGCAATTTTGCACTTGTCATGTGATAACTTAAGTGGCCGCCAACATAATACTGATCTCACACTGCCAACTTGCAAAAGACAATATATAACCAAGTAAATACTTCAAAATTCAACCGATGTGGGTTTGCAATCGGTTGGTAGGAATAAGAATGCAAACATACTTCATTCATGACTTCAAAGCTGTTCGGAACATGTCCGGGATAAATTGCTAAGAGATGTATGTGATTCTAACTTAATATATGAGCTTTGATATTTATGGTTATTGTTTATGGAAATATTATACAAAAGCATTTAGCTTGGCTCTTGAAAATCTCAAAAAGTTGTAAATTGGTGGGAACACTCTGATCTCATGCATCTTTTGATGCCAACCGGACCTTTCCCCAAGGACCCGGCTCTTGAAAATCTAAAACTGCATTGGTAGAATCGGTTCTTATTCCATTCATTTGCTGATGAAGATATAACTAATGATTGTCTCAACGCAACTCCACTTAATTAATAATGGTAGTCGCTCAATGCGACAACATTATAGGATCATTATAAGCTTCATCACCTTCTTTAGTTGCTATCATTATTTTCACAATGTACGCTTGGTCAGTTCTTTTCATTTTTGCATAATATAAGAAATCATTGCTATTGTTCATGCTTTATTAGTGACGTATTTAGTTACAACATAATACAAAAATGTTACGAGTTCAAGTCTCAATCGAGACATCTGTGGATTATGATATGATTTAACAATAATGTGAATGATCCATTTTTTCTAAATTTCTTTTTATTAAGTTAATGAATTTCCGACAACATATTATTATTTACTGTAACAAATTGACACAACTAGCCAATGACTTAACCCTAGTTTGAATCTAACGAGTTCAAGAACACAGTGTAAGAAAAGGGTTCATTACTAATATGACTTAGGAACTGACTGCAATTGTTTTTGCTTTAACAGTAAGTGACATAACTAGCTAGTTAATTGCAACATAATATAACAATGAAATGAGTTCACTTCTCAAATGAGACATTATGAGATATTAATTTATCTATAAAATCTACTGGAAAAAACGTGACGAAGTTAGCCGAAAATTAATGCTAACCTCTCAGCTTATAACACCACGAGTTGTAAATAGGCAAAAAACTCTTTCATAAGTAATTGATATACTTTCGTTTTAACAAGGGACTTAATTAGCTATAACATATATTACTATAATCTAATACAAAGACGCTGTAGGCTCAAGTGGTGGTGATATTAATATATCATGAAAAACTAGAAGGGTACGTGCGCGTTGCAGCGGCGGATACCATGTGATTAAATTTTAGATGCCAACAAAATAACAATGGCGAACTGATTAACCGGAGAAAAACATGATCCCAATCCGACTTAGTTCACTCATTTTACCGATTCCAACCAGTCATCTCCGTTTCATTTTTGAACTGCTTTTGTTTGTTAGCTGGACCAATGGCGACTTTGAATTCCGGTTGAACCCGTTGCTCCATTCGGTCGGTTTTTAAAATCATATGTACCATCAACTTACTAGCATGTAAACTGTATAAATCTTTGTGTGTTTTATATGTTTGTACAATGTGTATTATAACATGTATTTTTTATTATATGGGTGATTTAAAAATAATATCAATTAGTGTTTAATGTTTAAAAATTAAATAGTATAAATTAGGCTGTAATGTGATAAAGGTGTTGTATTTCTATAAATAGTATGCTAAATTTTCATTTATAAAAGGTTTTTCTCCATTATAAAATAGTATGATATTTGATGATTAAGATGTGTAAACAATTTTAATTTTTTCAAAAAGTAATTATAAATTATTCGGAACATGGTGTAAGTGATTTAGTAAAATAACACTATGAGTTTAAGTCTCACAAATTTATGAAATGTTATTTAAGAAAGAAATTTATCTGTGTAACAAAAAATATGAAAGTATATATAAATTCTCACTAATTTATGAAATGTATTTAAGAAAGAAATTTATGTGTGTAACAAAAAATATGAAAGTATGTATAAATTGTTAATTACAAGAATAACTCCTATTATATATTTTTTTTTATAATAACAAGTTACACATGTAACCAACAACATAATACTTGATTTCAATTTATCCATGCATTATGCATCACGGTATATATGTAGATAAAAAATTCTTTTGCAATGTGGGATCGGAACCTTGATACTCCATATTGACTCCTACACAAGTTTCTAAATGGGAATTGATCCGCACTCTTCATTTATTGATTCGCATATCCCACAGTACAAGTAGATAATACACACTATGAGTTTTGTACAATTTATTGATGTATGAAAATAGTGTCCTGATAAATTTGATGAGTGTGCAAACCCCTTGCCTTTCTAAATACATAACACCTTTTGTTTCCTAACCTTATGATAGCAAGTATAGAGTTAAAAAGTGGAATTGAGAAAATGTGCGAAGGGAGATTCCAAAAGTTAGCGAAAGACGAATGAGTTAGTATCATCTCGAGTCATGTGAGTGTTTATTGTTTTGGATAAAACTGGTAATTTTCTATCAATTTATAACATGATTACACATCCGTTTTGCATTCTTCTTGTATGTGCAGTTCTCCAACATGAAAATGTTACGTATTTGTGGTTTTTTCGGCTATTTACTAAATTCAAAAGTACGTCTACACATAAGTTTCTCTTTATACGTGTAAACAATTTTAATTTTCTCGAAAAGTAAACATTATAGAGAACTTAGTTTAAGTGATGTATTATGAAACTTTATTCCTTTTCTACAATGTGGGACTGAAAGTTTGATACTCAATAGTAACTCTACGCAAGTTACTAAAGACATAACACCTTTTGTTTTTTTTTTAATCTTTTCATAGCAAGTATAGCTAGCGTAACAAAGTGGAATTGATAAAATATGCAGATAGATGCCAACGGTTTGCAAAAGACGATTGGGTTTGATATTCATCTCATCTCCAGTCGTAAGAGTGTTTTTTGTTTAGGACTAAACTGGTAAATTTCTATCAAGTTATAAGAAGATTACATATCCGTTTTGCGTTCTGCAACATCAAAATGATACGCATTTGTGATTTGTCTAGGTTATTTACTAGATTAAAAAGTTTACGCATAAGTTTTTCTTTATACGTATAGGAAAGAGTTGACTATAGAATGAAAGTCAAATTAAAATAGTTACGTGAAAGGCCTTTTTGTTTGTTTTGTATACTCAATAAGTGTATAAACGACGTGATTATGTAAATATCAATGTTAATCAAAAGGGCAATGATAATAAAAGTATTATATTGACATCATTTGCTTTTTGATATGAACAAATTTTTTTTTGTGGTATTATATATCAAATTCATCCCCTTTAGGGTATTTTATAAATTTTTGACATTTTACCCTCTTAGTTAATAGATTTTTTTCCAAGGGTAAAAATGTCACATAATACCCTAAAGATGATGAATTTGAAAGTATAGTACCTACGAAAGCAAAAAAATTTGTTCGCTACCCACAAAAACAAATGATGGCAAGTATGATACTTTTTTTTTATCATTTGCCCATAAAAAAAACATCACACTCATGACTTTTTTTTTTTTTCCTTTTTTTCTTTTTTTCCCCCCGGTGAATATATTTAAAAAAATGATTAATTTCATATATCACCCTACTTTGATTATTAATTTCATACATACCCAAAGTGCAAGTATTGAATGCATAATGTACAATACTTTTTATGCATGTTTGGGTATATATGAATTTTTCAACTAAAATAAGGGGAGATATGAAATTGCCCCTAAAAAAAACATATATGAGTTTATGTAGATGAAAGAGAGGTAATGAGCCCCTCTTTTAAAGATGAACATCGACAATACACTTTGAATAAAACTCAAAGCATAACAACCACGAAACACAAACTACCACGAAACACAAACTAGGAATATACATAAATAAATAAGACGGCAAAATACTCAAAAGATCCCTAGCTTTCATGTGCAAATTAGCCACCTTCAATCACCAAGCTTAAAATCTTCTAAATTTTCATCAACCTTTCAGCTTGATACGACTTCTTTAGACGTATAGAAGCGAGCTTCATCCTAACCACATCACCCCTGACTTTTTTTATTAAGTCATGCTATGAAATAAGTCAATAACAAACAAATTTACACCAACTTATAAAATTAATTTTTTTTTTTTTCAAAATAACTAAGACTAAATCAAACAACGGTTATACACAAATTTAACAAACTAACAGTAAGTACTCTTTCTCATTTATAACAATTAAGGCACATAAAGAGTTTATTTGTTTAAACAAAAAAATTGAGAATTTGTATAAATTGCTGACTAATTTACCTTAGCATTATTATCGTTTTTTCTCATTTATGGCAATTAAGGCACGTAAAGAATTTATATGTTTAAACAAAAAAAATTACAACTTGTATAAATTGGCGTCTAGCTTTTACAACAAAATTATTATCGTTAACAATGTTCAACTAGCCACCAACATAATACTAATCTCACATTGACAACTCTTTTCCAACCACAATATATAACGAAGTAAAAACTTGTTCCTTCACCCGATATGGGATTGCAAACATAATTTAGCACCCTATATTCTAAAGAGTTAGACCAAATATATCAATACAAACAAGCCAAATCAAAATCACCAAATAAACACATACTATTTTATCATATTTATTCATTTATAATTTTTTAAATGATCTATATACCTAGAATGTTGCTCTACAACTCAAAATGGTGGTGTCATGTTGAGTCTGACAATCATTCATTCAGTCCGGTTCGTCTTCATCTGAGACCAAACATGAGCTATTTTAATGTTACATAATACGAGTAATGGGTAATATAAGTTTCAAGTTAAGCTCTTGAAAAATCTGAAATCATCTCATGTTCTCAATCTGCGACAATCTCACATAGGTAACAATCTCGCATTGGTAAAAACCAGTTTTCATTTTGCTATTTTGTTTCGTATCTTGAGATTACAGGTTCTGATTGGAGTATATGAGCCTTAAACAATATGAGAAATGACTTAATTTGCGATGTGGTGCCTTAAGAAGATATTAATAATGGTTGTCTGAATGCCACTCGACTTATGGTGATCGCTCAATGCGACAACATTATAGGATCATTATAAGCTCTGTCACTTTCTTTATTTGCTACTATTATTTTGACAATCACATCCCAAATCGTCTCTTATTGATTCATTCATAACCATGTACGCTTGCTTAGTTCTTTTCATTTTTACAAAATATAAGAAGTCATTTCTATTGTTTTTTGCTTTATAAGTGACGTAATTAGTGTTGGAAATGTATATATTTGCAAACACGTAAATGTCCGGATTCGAACTCGTGACCACGGGATTGCACACATTCGCGAATGAGAATTAAAGTTAAATAATTAATGTTAATGTTTACGATTAATTATTGCACATAAAGTCCGTTTAACGATCGTTAAGTATTTAACGGAAAAATGACTAACGACCGTTAAATGTATAGAGAAAGGACTAGTAATGAAAAATCTTAAAATGGAAAAGATTTGGGTCTCTTGGGCTTGTCTCATGGCCGGCCAAGGGAATGTGTTTTCAACCCAAATCCCTAACTTGTTCCCAAAGCTTTCATGCACTATATAAACAAGGCTAGGTTCTAGGGTTTTTCACAACTTTGTGCATTGAATTAACCCTAGATCTCTCTTCTCCTCTCTCTTGTCCCTATTCGGCCGAACACCCCTTGTAAGGGAGTTTGGTTTCGTTTTTCTTAAACGAGGACTTGTGTTAGATCTAGCAATCGCTTGATTCGTTGGTTAATTCGTGTGTACAAGAACGTGGTAGTAAGACACTATTCTTACACCAATTGGTTTGAGTTGTAAACGGTGAGGACAACTCTTTAAACCACTTCTTTGTTTTGTTCAAGAGATCCGACATTTGCAAGAGGTACGTTACGCATACTTTCGCTAATTATTTATTTGTTATGATCTTTAGTCTTCCCTGTGTACTATTGATGTCTACATGTTATTATTGTATGTCATGTATTATAAACCGAATAAAGGGCATCACGAGCCTTGTATAACAAGTAATTAATTATCAAACACATAAATAAAATAAACATGATTGTGTTATTATTTGTATGCGAGATCTAGGATTTGCAAAACCTAAACCCTAATTTTTAGGGGGGCGTTTATTTTGGTGCCCTAATTAGGGTTTTGTAAACTAAAGTTTTAATTGATTAAAACCCTATGATGCATGCAATTTTATGTGTATTATGAACTCGCTTAATTGCATTAATTGTTAATGTAATTTTATGTCCATGATAATTATCGCATGTTTTATCATGGATCTGCTTTTATTGTATGTTCTACTTGTTTAGAGTAATATACACTAAATTATGATAGATCTAAAATTGGGGAAGACTTCAATCATTATTAATTTAATCAATTATGTGCTATGTGGTATGTATTTAATTTTGACTTACGCAATCGATGAATCGATGCATGTGGCTCACCTTGTGCATAGATGAAAACGGGTGAAAGTCTTAATTAAATATGCATATTGACAGATCTAGAATTGGTTATTAATAGGATTTATCAAAACCGTTTGCATGTGGCTATTTGATATGCATGACTTATTTTTTTTGTTATGCATTCATTGTTTATTTGTTTATTTTTATAAATACTTGCTTGCTTGTTATGTGTAACAAGGGTATTTTTTACAAGAAAAATAAACTGACCTAAACAATGGTGAAACATATATTTTAAGCATAGTAATCATAATCGCTTAATTGATTGGTGACTTTGGTACAAATGGTCCGAACGGCTCACCCATTAGAATGAACTATAAAGGGGTTAATAAAGAAGTGCATACAAACATACCGAAAGGATGTCTAAGGTTATGCTTTTGCGCTACACCGTCCTCTACCCTCAGAAGTTCGAATGGAGCTACTTAGTAAGCCATTAAATGTGCAAGCTCATCTTAAGTGGCGAATTAGTTTTTAATTCCATGCGCCACTTTGGTGGTAATTACCCGAAACACTAAGTGTTTACATTTATGCAAAAGTACGGTATAATGGATGATAATTAACACTAAATTCCTTGATTGGTGAATCCAATACCTCAATTAAAGTTTGATGACGAAAAGCTTATACATTAAAACAATATATAAATGTTTTAATAAAACCTATGTTACAAAGATGAATGCATGACATCTTTGTACATATTTGATTTGACATCAAAATTATTACCCTTTAAATTTAAGTTATATGCCATCCAATGAAACGGAAACACCTAAGATTACTTTTTATTTGCGTGAGAACGTGACTTAGATCGTAATCAAAGGGTAAAATGTCCACGTGTCGTGAGAACGGGCATGGATGATTTTGCGCTTAAGTTGGACAACTTAATTGAGTTAAGCGGTGAGAATCGGCAACTCAAGGCATAAGATGGGATAAAACATGTTTACATGTCGATTGAAATTGGCTATATGTAAATCCCATAAATCTAGGAATTGCAATTGATATTGGCAATTGAGCAAAAACTCTACCATTTTGTATAAGGTTCATTACTAGCAGATCAACTGACGTGATGAAATTATGACAATTTGGATCCTAGTTTTCAATAATAATTAATTGGTTATATGAATATGAACCTTGAGTATTTAATTGTTTATTGAAAAGGAAAATTATCAAGATTCTAATTATGGTTTTTTGAACTTTTTCTGTAGATGGCTCAACCTGAAAACACTATGAGCTTAATGAGTGCTGCTTTCAAAGATATGATTGGAAGTGTAGGACCTTACAAATATCAACCTTATCACAAACCCACTTAACAAACACAAGTATCACCACGTGAAACCACGCTACGCGTAGAACACGTTCAACCCAAACACAAACATAAAGCTTAAACAAAGAAGGAAAGATTAAGAGAGATGGTGACTTGATGTTTATACAAAACCGTGTATGTGTAGATAAAAGATAAACACAATAAAGTTGTATATTTCAAAGAAAGAACACACACACACACACTTTCAAGCACACCCCTCAAATGAGACTTTGAGGGGTATTTATAGTACAAGATAGAAATACCCTAAAAGGCTTTCTATGGGCTCGGTTTGGACTTGGATTGGGCTTGGGATTCTTAAGCTTATAAACGGCTAGAATAGCTTAACTCTTAACCAATTAGCTTAGCCCAATCCACGAGCCCGTTGACTATTCTATCACGATATCTAACACACGATATAAAGTTCCTAAATGTGAATGACCATCACTTAATAAAAACTATTAAGGCAACAATCTCCCCTAAGGGTGGTCATTCAAATGATGCTCCACTTGATTAGGTCTTTACTTTTCTTGAGCTTGAACTTTGTGCGTAGATATAGAATAGTCTTGATTCTTTGTTCCTTCATGCTTTGTGATCAGTTAATGTGGTTGTCTGCCGTTGTTAACTTCGTTGGTTAGGTATCTCCACGTCTTTATTCATCATGCTCACACTTCTATTTGACTTTGAGTTTCCAATGATGAAGTTCTCGAGTCTTTAAACTTTGTGGATTCTTTGACATTGACGAAGAATCATCTTTAACTTTGAGTTGCCTTTGATTTTGATGAGAACATTCATGTGTTGTTGGTATGAGCATGTGACGAGTCTGCACGATCCATCCGCTCCGGAGCTTCCATAAGAAGAAAACATAAAACAAGGTTAGTAATAAGCGGATTCCGCACTTACAAGTTTGAATTTCGAGGGTGTTAACAAGATAGTGTGAAAACACGCTCTAATTCTCACAGAGGCCGTTCTGAACTGGAGTCCCACAAGTGAGATAACGCAATGTACCGAAATACACCTACAGTTCAGATGAGTCGCTGAGGTACACCGAAGCATCACCCCACGATTGTAGACCGTTTGAGACACACTAAGCGTAATCCACTGTTAGACAACTCAAGTCTTTGTCATTCGTAACGATTAAAAGCTCGAACAAGGATCTCGAAGAATCATGCATCCAACCAATCCCGATATCTTCAAGATACTAAGTACACGCATCCGTGATATCCCACTTCAACCTCAAATAAATATTAATGAATTATCGTCGTAGTCACATCTTGCGGTTACATTCCAAAAACTAGCCTTCGTTACTTGGTTTAAGTGAACTATGATAATGGTTTTGCCAATCTTGTCAAAAATGTATTCCCGTGAAAATTTATGAATCCAAAATACCACTCTTTTTGTCCATTATTGCACCAAAATTTAGCAATGCATCCAAAATTTTTGTAATACAAAAATTTGGATAACAAATTTTTTTACATTAATTTTGGTCTTAAACAAAAAATGACAACCGTATATGCCAACCATCAGCCCAGTTCACGTTTTCTAATTCATCCCATAACTAAGTTTCATGTAGAGGCCCGGTTTAAACGTATACCCAACCCATCTCGTTTGATAGTGCAATTCAACCCGATCCATGTTGCCCATCACAGTTCCAAGCCCAAAACGACCACTTAAATCCAATCCAACCCTAACCCTTATATTACGATATAAATAACACACTCAGGGTCAGGGGGTTAAGGGGGTGGGGAATGGGTAAGGTATTCAAAAGGGCCCACATCACAAATAATTTAGTGCTTGGTTGGGGAGGGGTAAGGGATTGATTACCTCGTAATGGGTAATGAACCATTATAGAATAAATTGAGGGGTAAGGGATTGATTACCCACCTCACTCATTCCTTTGCATTCCTTTCCCTTTCCTTTTCCCTTTCCCTTTCCCCACTTTGAACCAAGCGGACCCTCAATATTACTCATAACCCTAGAAATACTTAAAAATAAAACCAGCGCCCGCATAACTTCTCAGTTTTGAAAAACGCAGCACTCCACACAGAACTCATTCATACATCAAAACGAAAGACAATAACCCTCCTCCTAACGTGTTTCCTTACACGAATCTGTAACATGTGAAGGTTTATGCTCGACTTCAAGCTCTTGTAAAGAAGGTCACGGATAGGTGATAAGTTGTTGTGTCACGTTTTGAATTTCATTTGAAATAAAGAAAGATTATAACATGATTGTTATAAATCTATTCTTTTAGATTTCGTATAGTGATGAATTGTCACAGATCTATGATGGTTCATTTTTTCATGTGAATGATCTTTGAAAGGTTCTGAGACCACGAAAAATTACAACTGAGATCTTGGTTGTTTTCCATTTTAGGTTAATAGGGATCTATGATGTAATATTGTTCACTCGTATGAGATCTATTAAGATGGGTATAAAGTGAACAAAGAACTGAGATCCTTTTGTATTATTTAAATTTGTATTGAGTCTTGAATTAGAATGTTAAGTACTTGATGATGGGATAGGATTTTAGATGTGGATTTAGGACGATTGTGGTTGTTTGTGGTTTGTTCATGTGTGTTGGAGTTAGGATTGTTGGTAGTGACAAATGAGTGTAGTCGTGGTCTTCTAATCTTCATCTCCTTTTTTTTCATTGTGGTCTTATTCGTAAGGGTTGTATTGTTCGTAATAAAACTTGTTCGTAAAACCAAATATGTAAACCTAGTCCTTGCTCGTAAGGTCCTTAGTCGTAAGGTTTCTTGGTCGTAACTCTTATTCATTAGGCCTTATTCGTAAGGCTTTCGAGTAACCATACGCGTAAGTCTTACTTGTAAAGCTTACGAGTAACTGTACTCGTAAAATTATGTGATGACGAATTGCTTTCAAAGTAATTCGTAAAAAAAATTTGGAGATGGGTGGAAATTCGTAAGAAAAGGGTTTTGACCCATTATGCTGACTTTTTTGTTCTGGCGACATTTTCCGACCAAGATTCCGTACATCTTCTAAGAACCCAGAAAACTGAATAAAGAAACCTTACTTTTGACCTAATAGACCACAATATCTTAACCAGATGACCACAGATAAAGATGAGTTGACCACCAAATCTTCACGGGTAAATGGTACAAAAAAGTCACATATATATTAGAGCACCCGGTGTGGGCTCGTTGTGCAAGCTCGCCGTCCACCGTGGCTCTTCGCCGTGCCCCGCCGTGACACCGACCCCCTCGTCGTGGGGCGCCGTCGGCTATCTCTTCGTGGTGACGATGAGAAACTTTCCTGACACAAAGTATATCCAACGGATATATATCCGTTATTAAACGGATATATATTAAAACTTTAATATATATTTTTTTAAAAACCCACCACCCCTATTTATATCATCTTCATCTTCACCATTTACAAACATCTTCAAATCCAAAATCTTCCATTCTTACTTAACCCAAAAAAAAAATATCTCACAATGTCTTAAAACCCAAATGACGGAGGGTACTTCACAAACCTACTTAACTCAAACCCACCACAATACAGGGGTTCTTCAAACCCGTCTACCCCCTCCTCGACCAATTCCAACCTGTCTCCACAAGAAATAATGCTTAACCAACAATATCAGTTTCAACAAGGATTCGCAAGTTACCCCGTCCGATTTCAATCACCACGGTTTTAACCCGTCAAAACCTCCACGTTTTTAACTCCACGACCTCCACAGCTGCCCCAAATGGAATCACAACTGCTCGATTCACAATTCAAAGTTCCAAAAGCACGTGAACCGCAAAAGGCGAGGCAAAAGACGAAGGCAAAAATCATGTTGTAGATTCGGACGCAGACGACGACGAAGATGTTGAAGTCATAGCACAAGCGATGTGAGGAAGTGGACCAAGTCTCAAGAAATGTTACTTGAAGTTGTTGGATAGGAATTTCCCAAGATAGAGATATGGGAAATGACCGTCCTGAGGAGTTCTTTTGGAACGACATTCTCGACATGTTCAATTCTAAGACCACCGATAACCAACGTGGCAAGAATATCATAACTGGTAAATGGTCGAGGATTAACGGTGATTGCCAGAAGTTCAACGCTGTTTACAAACATCTTCAGCGTCGAAGTGGTGAAAATGAGCAGGATCATGTCGAGAATGCCAAAGTTAACTTTACGCAGCGTTTTGGTGGTAAGGAGTTTGCGTATGAAAAATGTTGGGGTGTTTTGAAAAATTATCCCAAGTAGGATGCCGAAGATCCTATTGACATTACATTTCTCGAGGATATATCCGGGCCGGACAGACGACCTCGACCTGAAAGAGATAGATGCAAACGAGCCGCAAAGAAACATAAGTCGACTTCAACGTCGAGCGCTGCAAGCTCCGGTGGAAGTCAATCGAGTAGTTTTTCGGGACATATATCCAAAATTTATGCTCAAAAAGCCGATGCTCAAAGGGCTTGTTACGAGGCGAGGCGGGAGAAGGAAAAAACTCTCCAAGAGAAGATCGAGATGGATTTTCTGATGATAGATCCGAATACGAATCCTGACCCGGTAAAAGCAGAAATCATCCGCAAGAGGCATGAACGTCTAATCAAGAAATATCAGCAAAGAGATGACTAGGTTACGTATTATTAGTATGTGTTGTATTTTTTTTACCCGTGTTTTTTTTTTCGTATCGTTTTTATTAGTAAGTGTTGTTTTTTTTCTTTATTATTGTGTTATGTATTGTATTTTTAATTTGAGTGAAATGAATTTAGTTTATTTGGAAATGAAAATTGAATAAAAAAATAAAGTGGTAGTGGTGGGCCCCAAATGAAGAGGTTGGGGTTTGTTATGAGTGAGGAGGGGGTTTGTTGTGGTTAGTTGTGGAAAAGTGGGATGCTGATTTGGCGCTGAGGTGGCACGACGAAGAGGCTAAGCCTTGTCGTGACACCTAGTTCTCTTAGTTAACATAAAAGTTGTTTACATGGACCCAAAGGACACACAAAACAGATATGTGAAAATGGTAGAAAAAAGTTTGGGACTTTTTGACCATTTTGATACAAAAATCTTGTATTGAAACTGTTAAACCAAAAGGTATGTAAAAACAGTTAACTACATGGATAAAAAAAAATTAAACATTGACGTTTTTGACAAGATAAATATCACAAATCAACCAATAATCATAACCTAGTCTCTGATGCCACTTGTAGGATCGTATTTAATGGTTGATAAGGTGATTCAGGAGGTCGGGGAAGATGAAAGAACACCATCTTCATAGTTAGAGAGATGAAGTAGAGAGAGAGAGAATGGAAATGCTATGTGTTTATTGATAATGAAAATGAAATTACACAAACAGTCTCACCCCTCCATGGAAGTATGGAGGGGTATTTATAGCCTAACACAACATAACTATTACAATATTACCTAACTAGTCCATTTGTTTTGGCTAAATAAGATAGACAGTGCAATCCCGTAAATGTCGTTCCATTTACGTGTTAGGAGAGATCCCAATATCAAGTTTGTGATTTGGATATAAGTGTGGGTAACATAAACAGCCAAAAGTGCGTAAGAGGTTGTAATTTGGGTTTGGTCAAACAATCGGGTATACGGGACTTCATTGTTAATGGCGGTTTATGGTAAGATATTGAGTAAGTGGACGGCCATATTGAGGGCTTCAACCCAAAACGTTGGTGGGAGGTTGGCTTGAAAAGTAAGGTTCGAATGAGGTTATTGATTGTGTGAATCATTCGTTCGGACTTGCCGTTTTATTGTGACGTTTTTTGGCAAGAAAAACGAAATTGTATGCCATTGTCGGCAAAAAGTTTGTGTAAGGTTCGGTTGTCAAATTCTCCTCCATGATCACACTTAACGCATCTAATTTCACACTTAAACTGAGTGTGAACATATTTACGAAATAATGAAAATTTAGACAAAACATCAGATTTGTTAATTAAAAGATAAACCCAACCAAAATGCGTATAATGATCCAAGAACAGTACATAATACTTAAAACCCAAAAGACTGGGAATAAGTGAAGTCCATACATTAGAGTGAATAATATCAAAACACGACAACGACAAAGACGTCGAACTAGCAATGGAAGTCAACGTATTTGCCAAGCTAGCAAGCATGACAAAGCACGGGAGGCTTCTCTTTATTACACAAAATAAAGTTGTTGGAAACAAGACGATGTAGCACTTCGCTTCGTGGATATCAAAGGTGTTGATGCCACATATGCTGACTAACAAGAAGAGCCTAAGGAATAAGAGACGGGGCCCTGACGGGATAAAGGTCTCCCGAGCTATGACATCGGAGAAGCACCCGACGCGTCATGAAATCCTTAACAGAAAAACCAAAATTCAACAGTACAATTATTATCGCGTACAAATTTACGAACATAAATTAAATTTTTAACAATGTGTGGGGTAATAAGTACATTATTAGGTGAAAAGGTTGAGAGGGAGTTGGCAAAATGCTATAACCCGTATTGGTGACAAGAATAGAGCACCCGTCACCAACCGATACGAACGGATGCATACACGTATTAAAAGCAATACGAGGAAGAATTGCGTTGTGCAAAGGTTGGATTCATGTATCCGAAGAGATACAAGTCATCTGGGTCTAGTTCATTCAACCCAGAGACTGGGATGCTAGTATTAACCTGAATGATGATGCTCGAGAAAACGAGGAAGATGAGGTACAAGAAGTTCGAACGACCAACAAGCAGGGACATAGCGAAAACTTTAAAGAAGAAAGGTGTACGGTCGCCGACAACTATGAATGAAGAGTCATTAGCTAAGATGATGATATCGGAGTTGGCACAGTAGAACGAATGTGCCATGGAACTGAAGATGAAAGAACATGCTGAATTGATGGCGATAAAAAAAAAGGAGGTGGAAGTGCAGGAATATAAAGTAAGGCAAAAAGACTTAATGTTTTATATGCACCCATATGAACACTTGAATGGGGAAGCACGCAGAGCCATGGACGAGGTTAGGGCGGGGCTCAAAGCGAAGTTGGGTTTCAAATTTTAGTTTTAATTTCGAAGTTTATGTAATGTTTTACTTTCTTATGTTTGCATTTTAATATTCGTAGTTTATGTATAGTTTTAATATTCCCAATTTATGTACTATTTTAATATTTGACTTTATGTATTGTTTTAATTTTGTACTTGGGTTTTTATTTTCGTTTATTTACGTTTTTATATATTGTAAGTATTAAAAAATGGGAGTTAAGGTGACATTGTTCAACAAAAAAGTGAGTGAGAGTGAAGGGAAGTGAGACGAGAAAGAAAGCTGAGGTGTAAGACTATTAGTATCAATGGTGAGTGAGCAAAAGTGAGTGTGTAACTCACTCGTGAGCCCCACTACACCCATGCAAACTCACGGGCCACAAATGCAAAAAGAAACTCGCAAAGTTGAGTCAACGACTTTTCGGTATATGTGAAAATGTGAGGCCTCAAGTGTAAGTTAATATTATTATTTATTTAGTTTGTGAGTGTGTATGAGCTATTTAGTGGAGTATACTTTAATAAAGTGGGTATTTAATTGAAAGATGATGGTGGTGTGATTAATAAGAGCGCTAGGTACAGTTGGTGCCATTGGTGGTGCCGTGGAAAAAGTGGTGCCACCTCAGCACCTTTTTTCCATGGCACCAGATTTCTCTATAACACCAAAACACCCCTCCCTAGCTATAATGCCACTTTTTGGTGCCATCGATTTTTTATTTTTTTTTCATTTTGTTAAATTAAACAAGTCATGTTTTAAAGTAAATTTATTCAAGTTAATTAAATTGTTGTCAAATTTAATGATACTTATAAAAGGATTGTTAACAACCAAATAATTTATCATTTCAATGAATAAATATAGATAGTTTACTTTTTAGAACCCATCAAACTATCAAAAAATTAACATGTCTTTAAGTTAATACATTGGTTGTTTCTTTCAGTTATTTTTTGTTTTGGGAAAGAAAACAAAATTTTACTTGGTACTATTATATTGGGAGATGATTTGTACAGTTCAACAAATGATTGATACACTTCAAATTATTATGTTTGGACATTTATACCCTTTGAAGTGTACAAATCATCTCCCTATTATATTAGTTAATACTTTAAATGAAAGGCTGTAAAGTTTGTAAAGTCATATTGGGACTTGGAAGTTGGAACACCTGCTTATGCATTCTATCTTTATACTATTGAGTATTGATCGCTTATTTTATTTCTAAAAATATTAAACAAGTCTGTCTTCTTCCTCTGTTCTGTCTCCTTCCTCCCCCAACCTGCAAAAACAAAACAAAACAAAAAAAACCACATCACACGAACGCATCATAAACACAAACACCACATACAAACACAAACAGTAACAAAAAAACAAACCCAACAAAACAAAAACAAAAAACCTTTGGCGTGGGCTGGTGGCTACGGCGCCACAACCCACCAGCCGACCTCCGGTGTGGTATCTCGCGCCATACACTCGTGCTGAAGCCCATGGCTTGAGCCAATGACCACCGTGCACCGGCCTCTAAGGGTGAATGGTGAGTGAGTGTGAGTGAAAAGTTGGGAGAGAAAGTTGATGTTCTTGCGCTATAGTAAAGGTGAGTGAATCCGCTTTTAGTGACGGATAAGGTTAGTCTAAGATGAGAATGTAGTTGCCTTGTCCTTTCGCCTTAGTTAAAACTAGAAAAGCTAACGTAACATGAGTCGTGAGCTATGATCGACTCATCGAGTCACTATTACCACCGGCCTAAAAGTCATTCTCATCACAATAAACGATCACCCCTAAAATATAAGGGCTATCTTAAAATTAAGAGAAAATTCTAAAATAAGCGAAAAAGTCTTCGTGGTCTGTTAAGTGAGTCGTTTTTTAGCTTTTCCCATTTTGGTCACGCCGATCGCTTCAACCGCTCGACTTCACCAAAATTTTGACACGTGTCATTCTTTTGGTGGTCAATCGCCGACTTTGATCGTTATTCGTTGATTTCACTCATTTTGACACGTGTCATTCTTATGTATTTTTCGAAAAAAAAGACAAAAGAATGACACGTGTCAAAATTCAAATGAAATGAATAATGAAGAATCGAAAGATTACTAAAATGGGAAAAGAAATGAAACGAAAAAAAAAAGATGATGTTAACTTTTTACTAGTTTGAAAATTTGCTCTAAAATTAAATACACCCACAAGGACTATAAGCATAAAATAATCTCACCATTAACGTCCACATTTCCCCGCAGCATACAGCACTCCATCCCACACTACTACTACTTCACTCTCCTCAGCTCCACTCCCAAACACACACACAACAATGTCACCACCACCACATTTCCTCTTCCTCCTCATCCTTCTTTTCCACGTCAGCATCCTCCAGGCATACGACGACCACCCAGACCTCCAACCTCTACTCTCCTTCAAATCCACGTCCTCCAGGCATATCAAACCACCTAACCACATGGACCAACACCTCAAACCCATGCACTTCATTCCAATACATAACCTGTCTCCACAACCGAGTCACCAAACTCGTCCTCGAAAACCTAAACCTCCAAGGCCGATTCGACTCACTCAACTCGCTAACTCACCTTCGTATCCTCTCTCTCAAAAACAACCTCCTCACTGGCCCTGTACCTGATCTCTCCAACTTAACCTCACTCAAACTGCTCTTCCTTTCCAACAACGCCATCTCCGGCGAGTTTCCGCCGTCGCTTCCGTCGTTGTTCGGGTTTTATCGTCTTTGAACAACTTCTCCGGCGAGATTCCGGCGTCTATGAACACAATGATACATTTACTAACCTTACGTCTTGAGAATAATCGGTTTTCTGGTGACGTCACTGTTTTAAAACTGAATAACATACAGGAACTGAATATCTCAAACAATCAGCTTTCTGTTTCAACCCGAGCTCATTAAGAAACATTACCCATTTTGAACTTGTGTGTTTCTGCAGGAAAAATCTATATGCATAAGTGTGGAAAGTTAACCAGGATGCTGATTGGATAAGAAACACTGATTCAAAATGGTCTTCATAAGGACCGGAAGCGTATAGCTTTTAATGGCAGGGAGTTGGTGTTTGCTATTCGGTCTTGTTGACAGTCTACTTTCTGTGGGTGTTCAGGTACTTAAAACCTTTTTTTTTGCTGCAAAATGTAAACTTGAATTAATAATCAAGACAAATTACATCATTGAACAAAGGAATAGACATGCCTATATCCTTTTATTATACTACAAAAACAAATACATGCTGAAGCAAACTAACAGAGGTAAACTCAGATACAACTACCATCAGACAAGACTGTTATTACTCATAAGTCTGCTGCTTAATCCAAACACTAGCTAACAGATCAGACAACAATTCTGCTCATAGATTCACCTTTTGATGCACCAAATGACCATATCCTCTTGACTACATTTCCAAACTCAAATCAACCTTAAACCATTCAACCCTCATCCACAATGATTTGAGGTGAGAATGAGCAGGCATCATCAAGAAGGATATAGCCCCCATTCACACTAAGAGAGGGGGTATACATTCTCATAGCTACATTTCCCAATTTCATTAGCCCTTAAGAACAATTAGTAGCTTACATCCTCACTGAATTGAACAAGGAACAAAGAGGATTGGGCATCACTAGATAGGGAACACACACCCTCAAATAGACCCATCCTATCCTCCTTTGACAGTGTATTGGGTAGACCAAGGAAGTTCATATTTCATACACTCTCTATTCCACCCATCATACACTGTCCACCCAGACCATTTACCCTTCAAACTAGATAGCCCTACTTTATGGTACATTTTTACTGAATCAGACCTCTCCCTGACCCTTCATGTCTTACCAGATTCCTCCCAATGCCAACCTGGAGAAGAGCTTGGGGATTAATGAGTACAGTCACGCCAGTTAAAACTCCAAGATACAAGGTACTATCTAATGCAATGATCTGCAAACTGTACTATATTCCTTTATGGACATGCTCCATGCTAGAAAAATAGAGACCAAGAGCTCAACAGTTACCTCCACAGACCCACAACCAACTCACAGCCATCTAAGACTAGAAAGAGAATATCCAAAGATATTAGCCAATCTGCTCTTCATAAAACCACATTCCAAACACCCTTACAATCTGAGAATAATCGGTTTTCCTGTTTCAACCCGAGCTCATTAAGAAACATTACCCATTTTCAAGGAGGCTGGTCTTTTGTTACTTTGGTAAAAGGAATTTCATTATAAAAGAGGTTGCAGTATTTCCTTGGAATTTCATTAAGTTACATTGATATTGTGTTTCCATTAGACTGGCGGAAATCAGTCGACGAGGATTTGGTTTCCTAAAGGAGACTGATCTGTCGGTGAACTTACTCAAGGAGATTATTCTTCAAGCTGTTGACATCAAAGCTCTCGAGAGGGTGATTATCATATGTCTATGTTCAAGAGTATCAGTAGCAGTTTACGAGGTAAAGCTCAAAAGTAAACCTCAATTTAAATCATTTGTTGAGAAATTTAGGGATGGTGGATTGAAAGATGTTTTGTTGAGAAATTTAGAGTCGCCTCTGGTTTCCTATCACCTCATATTTTAGGGTATGTAGCGGGCCATCTTATTTCAATGCAAACTTTCACTTCAAAAAATCTTACACAACAAAATCTTCTTTTGTTGGATCATTTACACATATTCAATATGCTTCAACCTTATCCATTGGGCCTTCTTCTCAAAATCTAAGCGTTCTTGTTGAAAGAATCCACGATATTCTCTGCTTTAGTGAAATTAGTATGGTATCGATTAAAAGATCAAAGACTGATGTCTTTTATTATCCGCTGTTAGTACTAAAGATTGTTATGATACTTTCCTTAATATGTCTGAAGGCACCAAGTTATTCTCCTAAGCTACTTCACTTCTGTCTGGTTACGAAAATATTGCTTATTTTCTTCCAAAGAAGTTTTTGTGTAGTCTTCTAAGGAAAAGGATAAACCAAAATAGAACTTGGATCGTTGTTGCAGAAGCGTTTTGAGCACTGATGATCCTCTCCTGATTGTTAGATCGGAAAATGTGAGTCCTAAAATCAATGCTCCTTGTGCTATATTTGTTGACCTTGAGAAATCTAAAGAGGAGATAATGAGTATTTTGTTTCCAAAGAAGAACACACCTAATGTCCACATGTCATCAATTAATGTTAACGCAGGGACAATTCCTGAGTTATTGTCTTCAGAAACATTGCAAGATACTAACATCATGGATCGTGTGGAACTGAAAATGAATTGGAAAGTTTTAGAAGAAATATCTGAGGCTATTAATGGGAAGAAGGGAGTGCCACTGAACAAGTTATCCACTGCGACTATGTTTAAGGTAATATACATCGTTGTGTTTGTATCAAATGATTTTTGTTAATGATATCATCATTACTGTAAGTTTGATGCCTTATCATTTATCTGTTTCTTGCCAGAATGTTCTTGATATAAATAGGGGCACATTACTTACTGCCTTTGCGGCTCAAACTTCTTGTTCTTACGAAGATGCAAGAGCTATACGTGATGCAAATGAAGATCTGAAGTTGCTTTTTTTGCTTGACACAAGGTTAGACTTGCACCATAGTAAATCTTGAAGTGGTTTTAAACTTCAAACCAATTTACACTTGAATTTGTATTAAGATTTCTTTTGTTTTGGATCTTTTTCAGTCGACTAGAATTGAAGCATTCAGTTATATTGAAGGGTGTGAGTCGTGCTGTCAAGGGGCTACAAAGTTATAGGCCAAAGCTAGATAATTTCTTGAACCGTTCTTCCATGAACCAGGCATTAAAGGTTAAACAAACAGGTGAGTCAGTGGTGTTACAAAATCAAAGTGAATGTGATGACACTCAGGATGGCAACAACAAGAAAGGGAAGGAAACAACAAGGAAAAGAAGAGTAAAACGAGCAAAGGTAAAAAGAAATGACACTGATGAAATAGGAGGGATATCGTATGGTTTTCATTTTTGGGTATTCCAGAAAAATATATTTTTGATTCCATGATTAGTACTTTATGACACCGCATAATCGCATATGTTATTTTGTGGGTTTGAAAATCATGGTGATTCATGTAAGATTCTGGTAGCCTTTTAAGAACAGTTATGATCAATCATCAAGACAACTTGCTAACTAATGGGTTCACTGAATCAAAGTGCAATCTTGTTGAATAAGGAAGCTTAGCATTGATGTGAATTGTTTACCACAACTCAAAAAATGAAAATTTAGAACATTCTTTCTTGTGTCCTGATACTAACCCTTAATGGCAAAGAATACAACAAATATAGAGAAGAACCGATACGTGTCTACCAAGAAACACCTTGAGTCCAAATAAACGACAAGCACACGATACTTAATTTGTTAACTAATTATAAGATACATTGGAACCCAAAAGACTAACGGAATGTGAGAGATTTCAAGTTT
The DNA here is from genome assembly GCA_022545495.1 of Chrysanthemum lavandulifolium. Classification (NCBI taxonomy): domain Eukaryota; kingdom Viridiplantae; phylum Streptophyta; class Magnoliopsida; order Asterales; family Asteraceae; genus Chrysanthemum; species Chrysanthemum lavandulifolium. The sequence continues at coordinate 314,889,914 of CM040238.1, forward strand.
ATTCCTTGCTTGGCGCAAACAACCCTAATATGGCCACACCAACTTTTCCAAAAGAAGGGAGAGCTTTACTATGTTTATATACAAAGGCGGACCCGACTAGCTCATTAGGTGCACAACTTTACGAGTATAAAGGAAACAAAATTGAACCAAAAGGTACGGTTTCATAAACAACTAGTAAACTATTTAAGAAGACATGTATTTCTTTTGAGTTATTAGTAAACTAACTTAACAAGACATGTATTTGTGTGACACAGAACTTCGAGACCAAATTCATTTAGAGAAATCAATATTTTTAACAAAAGGTTACACTAGGCGGCCAACATCCATCGGTTTCTGTAAACCCCCGGGAACCCCCTACATCCGCCCTTGTTTATATAGGCATTAAAGCTTTGTAAATGAGACTTGACTAGGAAAATTAAAGTTAACTAATCAATCCTGACTAAAATCGGTCTACTTAGATTAGTCAAGACTTGAGTAGTGAGTTAGACTGAGGTGGCAAAACGGGTTGGCCGGTGGGCTCGGGCTACGGGTCCAAACGGGTTCGGGCCAGAACGGACTTAAACGGGCAAGACGGCCAAACACAGTTCACGTTATACTAATCACTTTAAGAAAGACCCAAACGATGAAATAATTCCCCAAAAGAATATCTCATTTATATTTGAATAACCAAGATATTATAACTATAAGTTTTCTTTAAAACAATTGTGATGTTCTCCAATTGAGTAAAAACACGCATGTCGTTAATCATTTAACTTTTAAATGGCCATACACGCTTATTTCAAAAAAAAAGTGGACTAAATGCGCCAAATTCTTTTACAAATTAGCCCATTTAAGTCTCTTTTTTATTTTGGGCACAAATTGTCAATTAATTCGTTATAGATTCATCATGAGTTAACTATCATCATACATTTATACATTTGTTGCATCAGCCGATTATTAGCCAGACATTGACCATATTGAGTGATGCAAAACTGATACGTATAACATGGGATTAGAATGGGGACCATATCAAGTCTCCGGTTATGTACATTTAGCGTTTGAAATGGGTTATAAGCCAATGAATGGAGGAGAACCAGTCAATGAAGTCAAAGTCTTGATGGTTTTAGTCAATGAGATAGAAATTTACAAAAAGTGACAGAATTGTCTATGCCTTTGGCTTACTGTAATACGCATAGAGGTGAAAGATGTACTGTATTATATAGAGTCTTAAAAACACAGGTGATAAATTGGCTAGTTCTCTATCCTGTTGTGTTGGATAATATTGAAATGATTGTTGTCTTTGTTTTCGTCTCTGTTTTTCTCTCTTGTCTACCTGTCTTTCACTCTGACATATCTACGCCTACCTGTCCGGAAAGTTTTAGTTGTCCAGGTTTTGCCTCGTTCAAGTACCCATTTTACAATGACACTGACGAACGGTGTGGGTTGATCAAGATCAAATGTAATTCAAAAGGTGGGAATATTCAAATTAGGGAAAAGAGATATGAAATTGTTGCCAAGCTTGATTCTAGTAGTTCTTACTTCGGGATCCGTAACACAACATTTGAAGAACTTGTGAACGCTACTAGTTGTGAGGCGCTTATGAATAATTTCACTTCTCCAAACCCTCTTGTATATTCCATTTCAATAATTCCCTTCCTCACTCTCTTCAAATGCACAAAAAATACCAGTCATGCTGAAGGAATGAATGCCTATTTTAACCAACCTAATTACCATAGCTACACCAACAAGACATGCAAAGATCACATGTTCTACTATGAGTATTCAATCAGCAATGCAACAGTTCCAAGTGATCTCCCGCGTACATGTGAAGTAATACAGTTGCCAATGAGAGGGGGATGGGAAAATAAGGTAAATGATACGAAGACCATATTTTCCCTTCTCTCATCACGCTTCTCTATTTCAATTTCATTGACACGTTCCTGTGAAAAGTGTCACAACAAGGGCGGCCGCTGTCATGCTAACAAAGGACAGTTTCACTGTTTGTGCGACAAAAAGGGTATTTACTTCTGGACTGTATATTATGTTTCCTGATGAATGCAATTTCCATGGACACACACACACACACACACACACACACACACACACACACATAAAAGCACAGCTCTACATAGGGTCAGAAACTATTATTCATAAGTTAATTGAGTGAATCGTATGCAACGATTACTCACTATCAACCAACTATTACTATTACCAGTGGTATTTAGTTATTTACTACTCTTAAAAGTAAATATTTTTTCACCAAACCATTTAATTAATTTATATATGAATTCATATTTCTAATGTTTGTGGTGATTGATTTAAAGTACGCTTACTTAGTATATTAGTTATTGATCTTCTGAGGCCTATATCTAATGTAGCATGAAGCAAGGCTTGTATGGTACGATCCCCTTCAGTCTGCTACTATTCAGTTTTTACGAGAATTGTCTTTGCTGACTGGAAAGGGGTGTTTGGATTAGCTTACTTTCCAGGATTATGGACATATTTAAATCTAGATAAGCTCATTAACTCTTTTATTTTTGCCTATAAGCTTATGGATTATTTAAGTCTATAAGCTTATTTTCATAAGCTCGTATATAAGCAGAAAAAGGGAGCTTATGAGCTTTTCCAAATCCAATAAGCCCATAAGCCCATAAAATATAAGCTTATCCATACACCCTTAAGTCACAAACAGTCTATGATTATCAAGAAAAGGATCTTCTTTTTACAAACATTACACCTAAAGATTATGTTTGAAAAAGTTATTAGTATGTAGCTAGATAGGGCTATATCGAGCATGGGGAGTGCTTGAGTTTTCCTGCATGGACAACACAACACACATGCACACACCGGTAAGGGGGTGTGGGAGTGGTGACAGGATGACATTCACAGTAAGGGTGGCAGGTTCACACACATAAACACATGGGAAGGCTCGGGAAGAATTCCCCGATGATCTGGATCAATGTTTGAGGAATAGAAGAGGGTCGAATGGTATTCCTGCTCAGGAACATATGCCACATAGGCATATTTTTTGGGAATATTTAATGGATACTCACAAACATTCCTAACCCAGAAATGTCCCTTATATCTTATTAGTAAAGTGATAAATCACACCTTATTTTGATAGTTATCGTGCACTAACATTTCTAACATGATATATAAATGGTTCAATTCCTTTGGTGTAGAAACAGGAAGACATTTGATGCGGGTGATTCTTCTCTTTGGTAATTTGTCATTGCCATCAATTTTTGTTGCCTTAACCATTCTAATTTTTATAAACAAATACGTCTATCGAACTCTTTCAGCTCTCGGTGCAGGAACTGTGACGATACTAATCATTATAATCATGTGTCTAAAGAAGAAATATGGATGGGGAAAAACGGCGGAGTACAATGTCAATGTGGAGATTTTCCTAAAGAATCAAGAGTTCCTGGCTCCAAAAAGATACTCTTACTCACAAATCAAGAAGATGACAAACTCCTTTGAGGTCAAACTAGGACAAGGCGGTTTCGGTTCTGTGTATAGAGGCGAGCTAAGCGGTGGAAACCTTGTGGCAGTGAAGATTTTAAGTGAACTAAAAGGAAATGGGAAAGATTTTGTTAATGAAGTTGCAAGCGTTGGCAGGACTTGCCATGTCAATATAGTAAGTCTTGTGGGATTCTGTTTGGAGGGTAGTCAAGAGCTTTGATCTATGAATATATGCCTAACGGATCCCTTGAAAAGTTCATATACGGTCGTGGTTCTTCAAGTAGTAGCCATCTCGGTGGGAAAAGTTGCACCAGATTGCAATAGGGATTGCTCGAGGATTAGAGTACTTGCATAGGGATGTAACACAAGGATCTTACATTTTGACATCAAGCCCCATAATATTCTGTTGGATCAAGAATTTTGTCCTAAGATATCTGACTTTGGGTTGGCTAAGTTGTTCCCCGAGAAAAGAAGCATGATATCCATGACCGATATGAGAGGGACGCCCGGGTATATTGCTCCTGAATTATTTTCTAGAAGTTTTGGAGGTGTCTCACACAAATCAGATGTTTATAGTTACGGAATGATGATTCTAGAAATGGTTGGAGGGAGAAAAAATGTCGAGGTTGAAGTTGATCATACAAGTGAAATATACTTTCCTCATTGGATATACAAAAAGATTGAACTACATGAAGAACAACTTGGACTGCACGGGATTGTGAGCGAAGTAGAAAGTGAGATGGCAAGGAAGATGATTATCGTGGGGTTGTGGTGCATACAAACGAATTCCTTGAGTCGACCCACAATGACCAAGGTGGTGGAAATGTTAGAAGGGGGATTAGAGTTACTGGAAATTCCTCCAAAACCTTATATGTTTTCTCCATCAAGATCAGTCGAGTCCTCAACTTTAGAATAATTGCTTCCCTATATGTTTTCTCTGTTGATATATGTTTTGTTTTTCTCATTCAAGTATTGCTATGATATTTAATATTCTAATGACTGCAGACAACATGTTGGCATCATTTTCTTTTAATTAGGTAGTAGATATCCAATATGGGTATATTCCATAGTTATGATCAAGATGATTTTGTTACTTGAAAATTACTTATGAATGGTATGAGTGGTAGCTAAGCTTGACTTTAAGGGTTTATAACAGAACCAAAATGGGCAAAATTGGGGGTAAGAAAGCAGCAACTTTTTTAGTCAACTTTGGGAGCTTCTGGATCTACAGAACATAAGCCCACGGGATCCCAGTCAATGGAATCAAGACAAATTTGAGACATGTTTTGTACACACATTTCATCATACTTAATGTCATTATTATCGTCTCATAATAATTGTCACTTTACTTTTCAAAGTCTTTTATAAATTTGACCAAAATATTTTTGTTTGTATAATATAATACTTGATGAAATATATATGAATAGATTGGGTTTTAAATGATTTTCACTTGGTATAATTTTCACAAAGTATTATATAACATAAATAAAAATATTAACGGTCAAAGTTTAACAAGAAAGACTCAAAATAGTCAAAGTGGACAATTATTATGAGACGGAGGGAGTAATATTTTATGGTCAATGCATAAGCAAGAATGATATTACTAACGGATGATTAATATAGGTTTTTAGATAATACAATCAATGGGGTTAGAATTTTTTTTGTTGAAAAGCATCTGCAACGTGCAATGAATATTGATCACTTTCACACCTATCTTATGTATTCTTACTTTGATTAGTAAAAGTAATTTGCTATGAACAGCAATCTTCAAAATGCACATTAGCACATGCCACAAATCAAGAAAGCATAAGTTTTACAATAACTTGCATTATAAATCAACACTTTCGTTGACCGTAAAAAATGATCTGTTGACCGTAAAAAATGTTATGTTAATTGACAATATTATTCTTACGTTAATTAATGCATTCTGATGGTCATAGATGGTATATAATGTATATTTAGCTTTTACCAATAAATAAATGGCATTGTGGTCGGATATTTTAAGGGGTTGATACTCACAAAAAAAATTTATTCCACATCACAATCATGCATATACCATGTTGTAACTTGTGTAATAACCATGGGATATTGTGGTGTATGAATTTTTTTTTTTTTTTTTTTTTTAGTATCAACTCCCATATTTCAATTGCAAAATTGCTTAAGCGAACTAGACTTAATGGTTGGGTCAAAAGATCTAGTGTTTGGCCCTTGGCTAAAGCCCATCCATTACGACCCAGCCCACCAGGTTTAAAGTAAATTTTGTTTGTTCATTCAATCAAATATTTGATATTGCTAGTAGTTTTTGGTGCCATAAATTCATTTGGCTTTTACAATCTTCTACTTGAATTCTTTATAAGTGAATATTAAAAGATGATAAAAACTTGTGGCTGGTTTAAAAATAATATTTAATATAATCAAATTGAACAAATGACAAATAGAAATTTTATATGAGCAAATAAAAGTCTTAGAATTCTAAGTTGAGCTCAATTCGATCAAAATTGAGTAAAGTTTTATTAGATTGTTTTTTAAAAGAAAACAAAAATACACAAGTACTTAAGGTGTTTTTTTTTTTTTTTTTTTTTTTTTTTTTTTTAAATTTAAATTAACCTTATAAGTATAAAATAACAATATATCAAAAACCAATGTTCGTAATTTCAACTAAATGCTTATTACCAACATATACTTGTGACAAGTTTAAAAAGGATATATACAAATTTGTGAATAAAAAATAAATAAATAAATAAATAAGGGTGTGGTATTTGTGGGTAAATTGTTTGTTGGAATTTCTTTACTAATCTGGGTGATTGAACTTTTTAAATTGTTACAGGTTGGTACATAATTTTTTACTAATCGACCAAGTTACATTTAGAGTGTATTTTGTCCTTGGTAGTACTATGTAACTGTTAGATATTGTCTTAGAAATCATTTAAGAAATGAAAGACGATTCTAATCCATTCTAGAAATCGTTTAAGAAATGAAGAATGGATCAACAACCTTGGTACGAACCGCCACATGAATGGTAGATGTTGTCCACTTTGGCACCTCTGCCTCACGGTTTATTCTTAATATATTGCCTAGACATTATACTAAGACGCGATACTAATTCAAGGTTAGATTCATGTACATTAAATACCCAACATCTCCTCTATTCGTTGAACGCTGTGGGACAAGGCATGTATCAATACATCCCTGAGAGATTCTTTGTCCTCGAAGAATGGTCTAACGAGTTGTCTCCCACAACGCGACTAGTGAAATGAAGAAGATCAATCCGATTAACGGAAATTCAAGAATTAAAAAGAATTTCGAATCAAAGGGATTTGTTATTGATAGATGTGAATGTTTGTTACATGAGAGTAAATGATTACAATTGATTAGCTAAAAATTAAACTGTAACTAAATTGTGAATTTCAACAACGAAAATGATAAGGCAAATGTGAGTGTTGGTTATAATTCTAATGAGAATTTGGATTGTTCCCGCCAAACTCATATGTATTCACTAGAGATGCATATTAGATTCCCCAACTTTCAAACATTTACTTTTGGATCCTTGTCATAAGTAAAATATTGAAAATGGTTTGTTATCTTCATCCTTAGACTGGGATACAAGCAAGTTCTCATATGTGTGGATATCATTTTGTAAGTATATACAAAACGCTATCTCAGATAAGGTAGTTATAAAGGCTATATTTCGAATGATGCAAGCAAGATCCACAACACTTGTAGTCAATAAAGGATTTGTTACTCCACTTGATATGTGCAGAAGATACCATGGCGCATCTCCGCATTTAATCGATAAATGTCGGCCAGACTAAAGGGTAATGCAAGATGAATCTTGATTACATTTGCTATATCCGAATTAAAATCTATAACGAGATTCTAAATGGTTAAACTATATGGAATGATTTAAGATCCATATCCATGGTTTAATGGTATCTATAACAAAGGATGATTAAAGCAAGACACCGAATGACCATGCTATCGAGAAACTTTTATGAAACTATTCTCTCGCACACTTTTAGTTAAAAGCGAGTGAGCGCGTGTTGCTAAGCGTTTCCGTCGTTAGTTTTGTGCTATTCGACACACCAACTCCCAGTGGGAGTGTTGGTTTGTGGGAATTTAAAACACGACAAAACACTAAAAGTGTGCGAGCCTATGGGCACACACGATAAACACGAGTCTACGTGTCAAACGATTTGATACTTGAATTATACATACCCGATATGCATGCTATTTGACCCGATCACTTTGGACGACACATGGGCTTGCTTGAGTTGCAAGTTGGGTCGAATTCGATGCGCCTGGGCCTTCGTATCCACCGATCGGGCAAGAATGAAAGGAGAATGGGTGTTTGGCTTGTCGACCAAGTAATGATCCAAACAAGGCGGTTAAGTTTGCTATAAAAGCAAACATACCCCATCCCAAACTTACGATCATATATCCCTAAATCCTATTCCAACCGATCATGTTTTCCGTCAGATTCTTATTCGATTTCTTTCTAAATCGACTAGGGATTGTTTTGGTTTTCTAGATCCTAAACTTTTAATGAATTAAAGTGTTTAGGTGATTGATCGAAATGGTGTTTGATAAGGTTTTAAAATGTACCATTTTGAGGGGTCGCTTAAGTCCTTATTTGATCACTTTTGTATCCGTTATTGCTTAATATCGCTCCTTTTCACTTTTAGGTCTCGTGAAGGCAAAATGCTGGAATGACACTTATTTGGACGAAAAGGCGAATATATGAAGAAAATGGCCAAAGTCAAAATCGAGACACTCACGATTCTTGAAAGTAGAAGGCGGCGGCCAAAAGAGTTATGACGCCGTCCCAAAATTATTGTGACGCCGTAACCCAAACTCAGATTTTCAAGAGACGGCGTCTAGTTGTGAAAGAGAGGCCGTCGCTACTCGCACGGCCTAGATGCAATCCAGACGACGCCGAAGTCAAGAGGACGGCGCCACGGACATAAGGTGACGCCGCAAGGTTAACGTGGCCAAGACGAAACCCCACGAGCGGCGATACGACGGCGCCACTAAACATAAGTGACGCCGTCGTAATTGTAATCTTATATATAGAATCCGAATTTTCGGTCTTTGTGTGGAGAGTCTTTGGAGTAAAACCTAAAACCGAACCTAAGGTGTCTTGTACAAGATTTTAGGGTTTTAAACCCTATCTTACATCAAGATAAGTCTTTACTTCATTAATTCAATTATGTCTTTGATTATTTGTGTATGCTTGCATGTTCTCCATGTCCGACTAATTTATTTGTGTGTTTGCTTAGGAAGTATGAAACTTAATTATTGAATATTGATTGGTTGTTTCTTATCTTAGTTGATTAATGATCTAGTAATGCGATAGGTCATTCGTTGTGTACTTAATGCTTGATTCATCTTTGTGAACCTTAGAATATAATTACGAGTAGTTGTAGGCTAAACCATCCAAAGAGCGCCTTAGAGTAGGAGTTTATAATCCCTAGTGGGTTTGTAGACAAGACCCTTTGGTAAGTTCAAAGAGTTAGGAGAAACGATACCCTACAACTTTAGACTCACAACGCAACTAGAATAAGACGTGACACTCAACCATCAATAGGAGATAATTAAGGAGTAATACAAACTAAGTAAACACATCTTTAAACTATCATACGAGCACACATTAATTAGACATAGACTCCCACAACCTTAGTTTAGATAATTAGATAATAGTAGAGTAATCGTAGAAATACCAAACCCCAAATCCAATACCCGAGATTCAGACCTTTCCATTTTCTAAAAACATAAAAAGATAAAAATAATCTTCCTCAACCTTAACCTTAGCGTAGTAACTCCTTACTAGCATTCCTATTCCCCAGAGAACGATATCAATACCCGTGGCTTACCCTAATTACTACACTACAACGATTAGGTTCATCGCCTAGGTGTTATAAAACTTCTCAAGAAAAGGAAGTTCCTTTGACCCTAACGACGCGTGTGGCGTTATCAAGTTTTTGCGCCACGGGAATAGAATAGCTAGTTAGTAGTCCACCTCGCTTAGGTTTCTTTGCTTGATTCCTATCAAGTAAACTTTTTTTTTTCTCATTTTTAGCTTTCTCTTAGTCTATCCCCCTTCTTCGTAACCTTTGTTCGTAACCCCATCACTTTTCATCATGGATGGTGATAACCCACTACCATTCATCAACATACCACCAAATGACCCGCCAAGAGCCCGTACTCTTGGTGAGTACTCAAGACCAAGCCACCTAGGCTATAGGAACACCATTGAGCTTCCCGACCAAGCCCAAACTACGGCCCTGCGATCCGACACCATCCGTTGGTGCAAAACGGATGTGCATTCCATGGACTTCGTTCAAGATCCAAATCAAGATCCGAGGATTTCTCAAAATCGCCGATTCCATCGACCTTGATGCTACTACTCAGAGACCACGCTGCGTCTCTTCCAATTCTCTCACGGGACCAAGCTAGTAATTGGCTTGAGCGACTTCCACCGACTCCATCTCAAGTGGGATGATCTTACTTCTCGCCTTGCTCAATTTTTCCCAACGGGAGAACCACTAAGCTTAGGAATGACATCTTGATGTTCCAACAACGCCAAGGTGAATCTCTACTAAGCATGGACCCGATTCAAGGACTTACTTCATAAAGTCCTCATCACGGCATTGATCTTTGGCTCCAAGTTCAAATCTTTATGATCATGTCAACTTCCCACTAAGCGATCCATAGACCAAGCGGCCGGTGGAAAACTTAGTGATCTCACCGCAGAAGAATCATGGGAAATAATAGAGGACCTCGTCCTCTATGACAACGAAGTGGGATGACCCCGTGAGTGCCCAAAACCGTCAAGGCAATCTCCTTGCCTCCTCCCGACCGTAGGATGATCGAACTTGAAGATCAAAGTAAATTCCTCATGAGTTCCTACAAAATCCTAAGTCCTCACGACAAGTGAATCAAATCACTCTACCTTGTGAGTTATGCGGTGGTCCCCATGACACTCATGATTGCACAAGGCTCTCCGAACAAGCTTTTGCGGACTACGCCCATACGCATTCGACGGAGCGGGAGAGAAGTGGTACACTTTCAAACCCGAACAAAACAACTTAGGAAACTCATAGAACCCCTCATGGAGAAATCACCCTAACCTTAAGTGGAACCAAAACTCAAGCACACCCCAAAGCTTATCTAGTTCGCCTACTAGGTTCAATTCTTCTAATACCGGAACCCCACTAATTTTGAGGCAATTGCATCTAGATTTTTGTCATCCCAAGAAACTCGATTGAATAAGCTTGAAGTCGATTTTAAGCAAAACAAAGCGAGATGACAACCAAGCTTGATGCCTCTTAAAAGCCTTCAATGAGCGGGAAGTTGGAGCACTCCCAAGTGATACCATAAAGAACCTAAAAGTGAATTCGATTGCATCGACTTCATGTTCTAGTTCACCATGGAGAATGCACATCCATGCCCCTCTCACCCAACGGTTCACTCGGTAAATGCTATCAAAAGGGTTCCAAGCCATCCAAGAGATACCAAGGCCCGGCACCTTTGGTAAAGCCTACTCTTGAGAAACCCGTCACCAAGAATCTAAACCTAGTTTAGAGGAGGAGTACAAGGAACTCCATCAAGAAAACCGATTCTTGAAGTCTTAGATCATGCACCTTATTATAATGCTTTAAAAGAAAAATATGAGTTAGAACTTAGGCTTGGAAAACATGGGTCCGCTTTGTGCGAAACAACTTACCTAAGAAGTTAGACGATCCCGGCTATTCACTCTTCCGTAGACTTGGAACTTCAAGCCACTCGATGCTCTAGCCGATTTAGGATCATGCATCAATCTCGCTCCGTTGTCCCTCCATAGAAGCCTCAACCTAGGTAAAATTAAACCAACGGAAACCATCTTAGGTCTAGCGGACGGTAGTATAGCACGTCCGTAGGAATAATAAAGGACATGGTAGTACATGTAGGAGAGTTGACTTTGGCCGACTTTCATGTACTAGACATGAATAAGGACCCGACATGCCCATTACTAGTTGGAAGAGGATTTTAGCTACCGCTAGTGCCATCATCGATTGTAAGATGTCCAAAATAGTGGTAGGAGAGGGAGTGCTAGATCCGCTTATTTATGTTAAAAAGCATACATACTACAAGGATGAGGAAATCCCACAAGAGATAGGGTTGGATAGAGAGCCTTCTAGATATGGACCTTGGATTGATAAGAACATCATAGGCCCCAAAGACCTTTTACCTAGATAAGGCCTTGCTAGTGCAAAGAACTTTCCAAGAACAAGAAATGGCTAGGACATAGAAGTGAACCCGCTCGAGGACGCCTTAGTATTTAGGAAGATGACCGAGTTCCTAGGAAGCTTGCCCGTTAACCTTGTCATGAATAAGTGGATAGTTGAGAACCAACACAAGTGGGATTGGAATAGACCGCCTAGTGATGGTAATGGAAGGTGGCACATTAGGATACAAATCTATGATCCCGATGGTGAGATGTTTGAAAAGGCATATTTAACCGAACGTACTACTAGGAACTTGAATGATAAGTTTGATCCTTACGACATTGTTGAGGATAGACTTACGATATCGGCACGTAGAAGCACGACTATGAGTCTAGCTACAAGACTCTTAAATAAAGAAAAGCGCTTCATGGGAGGCAACCCATGCTTAATTGTTTGCTTGTTAGTGTCTTATATCTTTTATTAATTGTTTATCCTCATGTTTAAATTTGTAAAATGCTTTATTTTGTTTTTAACCTCGCCTTAATTGCATATAAAGGTATTTTACATAAGGGATAAGTGTAGGAGGATTACACACGCTTTCAAAAGAAACGTAAACATGAGAATAACAATTAACTAAAAGATATTTATGTTTGTTTGTTCGAGTCAAATGCTTGTATCGAGTCATAATGGATGTTTTGCGAAATTTTCCGATTCTAAAGATGTAAAATTTTCCGAATTTTTTCCAAAATCGCACAGCTTTTTGTCAGATAACTGACTGTCAGATTGCAACTGACGGCCAGAAGGAGTAAAACATCGATTATTTTTCTCGCTTTTTCGAGCTACTTATAAATTTTGGAATTTCCGTGTCTTAATTTTCTTAGAAATTCGTAAACATCCATTCCACAAGCATTATATCCTAGTTTAAATCGAGTCTTATATATATTGTTACCACCGATTTTACGCGAAGGTTTCGCTTTGTTTTCTTCAAGTGTGCGTGTTTAGTTTGTCGAAGAAGTTACATAAGATTGGGAGGAGCTTTTCACGCATTAATTCTTCTTGAAAAGATTTAACCACCACTTTACACGGATCCTACCGAGCTAATCGTGGAGTATTAGTTTTTCGCTTTTAATTACCTTCTTTATCATAACTTTGATACTTTCGGGAACATTAGGGACAATGTTCAGTTTAAGTGTATGGAGGGAAAATAAAACGGAACTTTGAAACTATGCTTATCCTTGACTATTTGCTTTGTCCAATTGTGATTGTGTAATAAACCATGAGAAAATGTCGGTTAGGGTAATTTTGGCGCCGTTGCCGTTGCCTGTGGTTAGGCGCTACCACAGTACAAAATGAATACATAGGTGATCTTGATAAGATGGAGTATAGAGTAGAAAATCCAATCCCATCGGATAACCCACAAGTCCTACCATCATTTGAGGAATACACATCGCCTATAACTTACCCGGAAGAAGTAGAAGAGACTATAGGAACCCCGATTGTAGAACCTTGGACCAAACGCCACTAGGGATATAGGTTTAGATGCCTGTTGTCATGACCTCTCTTAGTCCTAGGAAAGTTCCTAATTTTGATGAACCGAGCCTCAACTAAAAACCTTACCCAATTTTCCATCTTTAGATGTGAATCTTGAATTGAATTAGCCCCAATCCACCCATCAAAATAGATAGTCCGGTAGTTGCTTGATAAAGGTGGTAGATTCTAGGCCATGTAGAGTGGAAGCTAATATAGGAGTAACCCATGACCTTACACACTTATATCACCCATTCATGGTTGATAACAAGAAACACTATGGGTTTAAACACGGTTTATTAGGTCAAGATGGATCCTTAACTAAGAATCTTTTGAAGTTGATAGAAGATGATCCATTTTAGGAGGAGATTTGATTCACCCGCTACACCAATAGACTTAGGTAAGGTTATAATGAATGGAGCACACCTTCGAGCATATAAATCACCCATCACCCTCTCCTCACGTAGCAAATTTCCACCCTAAGGGTGTGTATTGCTACTATCACCCGCACTTAAACTTAAGTGTAGGAAAACTTTCCTTTATCCTGTTAAATAAGGGTAGAGTCGGGGCTCGTGACTCGAACAAAACAAGCGCTTCTTGGGAGGCAACCCATGTGTATTTGTTTTCATTTTCATTTGGTGTCGATATCTTTATCGATTGTTTATTCTCATGTTTAAATTTGTAAAATGCTTTATTTTGTTTTTAACCTCGCCTTAATTGCATATAAAGGTATTTTACATAAGGGATAAGTGTAGGAGGATTACACACGCCAAGGAAACGTAAACATGAGAATAACAATTCATTAAAAGATATATTTGTGTGTTTGTTCGAGTCAAATGCTTGTATTGAGTCTTAATGGATGTTTTGCGTAAATTTTTTCCAGATTCTAAAGATGTAAGTTTTCCGAATTTTTTCGTAAAACCGCATACCGCTTTTTTCGTCGATAACCTGATGGCATCAGATCGCAACCGACGGCCAGAAGGAGTAAAAACAACATATTACTTTTTTTTCTCGTTTTCTGAGCTACTTATAAATTTTTGGAATTTTCTAAGTCTTAGTTTTCTAGAAAATCTGCAAACATCCATTCCACAAGCATTATATCCTATTTAAGTCTGGAATTACATCTTGTTGAGATTTTTGTTTGTTCGGTTTGATGCGTTGGGTTGTTTGTTTTCTTCAAGTATGCAGGTTTAATTTACCAAGAAGAAGATACATAAGATGAGAAGAAGCTTTTAACGCTAACGCTCTTCTTGAAGAAGGATTTAACCACTACATCACACGGATCCTACCGAGCTAATCGTGAGTATTAGTTTCTTTCGCTTTTTTTTGATTACCTTCTTTATCATAACTTTGATACTTTCGGGGAACATTGGGGACAATGTTCGGTTTAATGCTGGGAGGAAAATAAACGAGAACTTTGAAACTATGCTTATCCTTGACTATTTGCTTTGTCAATTGTGATTGTGTAATAAACCATGAGAAAATGTCGGTTAGGGTAATTTTGGCACCAAATTTAAAATTTTCATGACATATAAGAGTGGGCCATTAGTCTTAACAAAAGCGTCTCATGGATAGGAAGTTGCATGACTAGCACAAAACCCTTTACCACCCAAATTCCACCAAAATGTGAGGATCGCCCTTAGATTAGTAGGAATTAAAGCATTCATCTTTAATGCTTAGAGTGTGAACCGTAGTATATTAGATTCTAGAACTTGTTTTGTGATGCATTCCGAGATCGCAAGTGAGGCTACACTTGTGTAGTTAGGAATAACTAAATGATAAGAGGCATTAGGATAACCCTTGTTTGATACCTGTAATATAATTACTTCTTCCACTTCGTTGAGTAATTCCCACACCCTTTGCGTTGTACTCATTTTTAGTACACGATACCCTAGTTAACCCCTCGAGCCTATCCTTTTCGCGGTTCTCGTGATGTTTCGGTTTTCCGAATATCAATGAAGAGCATTGTTTACACCCCACCCCAAATATACCCCCAAATCGCTTTAGCCTACCCCTTATGCACTCACTTTTAGTGCAAATGTTTGTTATCACCCTAAACCCTTAGTTCAATTATCTAGTTGCTTGCATAAGTTGCTAAGTCGAGTCATATCCTTTGTATACAGTTTTGGGATGATTGGGATTCATGGGAAAATTTAAAGTTTATGAAATGACGGAAGGGAACGTTAAATTCAAATTCCCTTTGTTTGCGTAATAATGTACCCCAAGTGTTTTGATTTTTCAATTCGGTCAAATTAGTATTAGAGTAATAAAACTCAAGTGTAGGGATGCGCCTATAAATCCTATCATTTTGATGTTACCGTAGAGGATGGTAGAGTAAAGTGTATTAAAAAAAAAAAAAAAAAAAAAAAAAAAAAAAAAAAAAAAAAAATAGAAAAGAGAAAAGAAAAAATAGAGTGAAAAAAATACGGGCTACCATCCTACATCTATCTTTAAATTTATGTTTGTTTATTTCAGCTTATCTAGAGTTTAGAGTGTCGAGTCTTGGCTTAGCAACGCCATTCTTCATATGCATTTAACATAGAGATTTTGACTTGCCACCACTAAATAGCCTATCCCACCAAACCCTTTGTTTCTACCGTAAGCCTAACATTACAACCCTTTAAAGACCTCTTTGATATTCTTTCCTAGGTGCTTACGCCAAAGCGATGGAGGTTTGATCTATTCTCAAGCCTATGGTAATCTATGTACTAGGACCGTTAATGAGTGTTTATCTTCCATTTCCTATATTGTTATATTTCATATATACACCGAGAGAGATGTGAGTATCCAAACACCCCATGTGAGGTGCTAGTATGTAATTCCGTGCTTGTTATGACTTTTATGGGCTTATATGTGTTGTGGACCGCTTTGAATTAATGCTTCATGACCCTAACTTATAAATTAATTGGTAAAAGCACATTTGCTTGAGGACAAGCAAATAACAAGTGTAGGGATATTTGATAAGGTTTTAAAAGGTACCATTTCGAGGGGTCGTTTAAGTCCTTATTTGATCACTTTTGTATCCGTTATTGCTTAATATCGTTCCTTTTCACTTTTAGGTCTCGTGAAGGCAAAATGTGGAATGACACTTATTTGGACGAAAAGCGCGAATATATGAAGAAAATGGCCAAAGTCAAAATCGAGACACTCAAAGTTGCCGAAAGTAGAAGGCGGCGTCGGTGCTATTGGCGACGCCGTCCCAAAATTATTGTGACGGCCAAACCCAAAACTCAGATTTTCAAGAGACGCGCCTAGTTGTGAAAGAGTAGCCGTCGCTACTCGCACGGCCTAGATGCAATCCGACGACGCCGAAGTCAAGAGGACGGCGCCACGGACATAAGGTGACGCCGTCGCCAAGGTTAACGCCAAGACGAAACCCAATGAGCGGCGACACGACGGCGCCACTAAACATAAGGTGGCGCCGTCGCAATTGTAATCTTATATATAGAATCCGAATTTTTCGGTCTTTGTGGAGAGTCTTTGGAGTAAAAACAAAAACCGAACCTAAGGTGTCTTGTACAAGATTTTAGGGTTTTAGACCCTATCTTACATCAAGATAAGTCTTTACTTCATTAATTCAATTATGTCTTTGATTATTTGTGTGTATGCTTGCATGTTCTCCATGTCCCGCTAATTTATTTGTGTGTTTGCTTAGGAAGTATGAAACTTAATTATTGAATATTGATTGGTTGTTTCTTATCTTAGTTGATTAATGATCTAGTAATGCGATAGGTCATTCGTTGTGTACTTAATGCTTGATTCATCTTTGTGAACCTTAGAATATAATTACCGAGTAATTGTAGGCTAAACCATCCAAAGAGCGCCTTAGAGTAGGAGTTTATAATCCCTAGTGGGTTTGTAGACAAGACCCTTTGGTAAGTTCAAGAGTTGGGAGAAACGACACCCTACAACTTTAGACTCACAACGAACTAGGAATAAGACGTGACACTCAACCATCAATAGGAGATAATTAAGGAGTAATACAAACTAAGTAAACACATCTTTAAACTATCATACGAGCACACATTAATTAGACATAGACTCCCACAACCTTAGTTTAGATAATTAGATAATAGTAGAGTAATCGGTAGAAATACCAAACCCCAAATCCAATACCCGAGATTCAGTACTTTCCATTTTCATAAAATATAAAAGATAAAAATAATCTTCCTCAACCTTAACCTTAGCGTAGTAACTCCTTACTAGCATTCCTATTCCCAGAGAACGATATCAATACCGTGGCTTACCCTAATTACTACACTACAACGATTAGGTTCACTGCCTAGGGTGTTATAAAACTTGCTCGAAGAAAAGGAAGTTCCTTTGACCCCGAACGACGCGTGTAGCGTTATCAAGTTTTTGAAAAAGATTTAACCACCACTTTACACGGATCCTACCGAGCTAATCAGGGGAGTATTAGTTCTTGAAAAAGGTAGAGTGATTTGATTCACTTGTCGTGAGGACTTAGGATTTTTGTAGGAACTCATGAGGAATTTAACTTGATCTTCAAGTTCGATCATCCCACGGTCGGGAGGAGGCAAGGAGATTGCCTTGACGGTTTTGGGCAGACTCACGGGGTCATCCCAACTTTCGTTGTCATAGAGGCGAGGTCCCTATTATTTCCCATAATTCTTCCGCAGTGAGATCACTAAGTTTTCCACCGCCGCTTGGTCTATGGATCGCTTAGTGGGAAGTTGACATGATCATAAAAGATTTGGACTTGGAGCCAAAGATCAATGCCGTGATGAGGGACTTTATGAAGTAAGTCCTTGAATCGGGTCCATGCTTCAGAGAGATTCACCTTGACGTTGTTGGAACATCAAGATGTCATTCCTAAGCTTAGTGGTTCTCCCGGTGGGAAAAATTGAGCAAGGAAGCGAGAAGTAAGATCATCCCAACTTGAGATGGAGCCGGAAGTCGCTCAAGCCAATTACTAGCTTGGTCCCGTAGAGAATTGGAAGAGACGCAGCGCGTGGTCTCCCGAGTAGTAGCATCAAGGTCGATGGAATCGACGATTTTGAGGAAATCCTCGATGTCGATTTGGATCTTCGAACGAAGTCCATGGAATGCACATCCGCTTTGCACCAACCGGATGGTGTCGGATCGCAGGTCGTAGTTTGGGCTTGGTCGGGAAGCTCAATGGTGTTCCCATAGCCTAGGTGGCTTGGTCTTGAGTACTCACCAAGAGTACGGGCTCTGGCGGTCATTTGGTGGTATGTTGATGAATGGTAGTGGGTTATCACCTTCCATGATGAAAAGTGATGGGGTTACTGAACAAAGGTTACGAACAAGGGGATAGACCAAGAAAGCTAAAATGAGAAAAAAAGTTTACTTGATAGGAATCACAAAGAAACCTAAACGATGTGGACTACTAACTAGCTATTCTATTCCCGGCAATGCGCCTAAAACTTGATAACGCCACACGCGCTCGCTCGGGTCAAAGGAACTTCCTTTCGTCGAGCAAGTTTTCAACACCCTAGGCAATGAACCTAATCGTTGTAGTGTAGTATTAGGGTAAGCCACGGGTATTGATATCGTTCTCTGGGGAATAGGAATGCTAGTAAGAAGTTACTACGCTAAGGTTGGGGTTGAGGAAGATTATTTTTATCTTTTATATTTTTAGAAAATGGAAAGGTACTAATCTCGGGGTATTGGATTTGGGGGTTGGTATTGCTACCGATTACTTCTACTATTATCTAATCTAATTAACTAAGCTAAGGTGAGGATAGTCTATGTCTATTGTTGTGTGCTCGATGATAGTTAAAGATGTGTTTACCTAGATGCTACTACTCCCTAGTTATCTCCTATTGATGGTTGAATTGTCACGCCCTTATTCTTAACGCGTTGTGTTTTCTAAGGTCGTAAGGTGTGCATTCCCTAACTCTTTGAAGTCACCTTTAAGTGTAGTAAACAAAATCCACTAGGTTATTCATAAACTAACTTTGAGGTTATCTTTGGGTTTAGTAAACGAAATCCATTAAGTCATTCATAAACTATCAAAGATTTATCAAGTATTAAACACAACGATAGCCTAGTCGCACTCCTAAGCCAATTACAATTAAGATAAGAGACAACCTAACAATAATTAACAACTAGGTTTTATATATCTAAGCAAACACACAAGTAATTTAGCCGGACATGGTAAACATGCAAACATACACACAATCAATCAAACATAGGATAGACATAATGATAAATTGAATATATGGATTAAGATATAATCAACAAACCATTACAAGATGTTTTTGGAGTGATTGAAACCTTCAAATTTGCTGAAAAACACCTATCTAATCCTCGAATCGGAGTTAGGGTTTAGAGCCTACAAAAGTGAAGTTATAATGTTCTATTTATAGCGATTTTTGTCGGCAAAGGGTGACGGCGTCACACCTAAAGAGTGACGGCCACGACCTTTTATTTCACCAAACTGTATATTTTCTCGCTCCGGTCGCGTGGGCTTTTGAATCACCTAAACCGAGTTCGTATGCAAAAGTTATGGCTAAAACAAAGATCGCCTACTTGCGTGCATCTTGTAGCTTGTGACGCGCCACCTTATGCATGTGACGCCGTCCCCTTCAATCTTTTAAAAAAGCCGTCACTTGTAAATAAGCAATTTGGCTAATGAGAGTCATAAAAGTGCTCCGACGGCGTCAGCTAGCAGTTGACGCCGTCCCCTTGTATTTTGCAACTGAGTGTCTCGATTCTTGACTTTGGCCATTTCTTCATATATCCGCGCCTTTTCGTCCAAATAAGTGCCATTACACAGTTTGCCTTCAAGAGACCTAAAAAGTGAAAAGGAACGATATTAGTAATAACGGATACAAAGTGATCAAATAAGGGCTTAAACGACCTCAAAAGGTACATTTTAAAACCTTATCAAATATCCCTACACTTGGTATTTGCTTGTCCTCAAGCAAATGTGCTTTTAGCCAATTAATTTATAAGTTGGGGTCATGAAGCATTGGTTTAAACAGTCCACAACACATATAAGCCCCCAAAAGTCATAACAAGCACGAAATCACATACTAGCACCTCACATGGGGTGTTTGGATACTCACATCTCTCTCGGTATATATGAAATATAACAATATAGGAAATGGAAGATAAACACTCATTAACCGGTCCTAGTACATAGATTACCATAGGCTTGAGAATAGATCAAACCTCCATCGCTTATGGCGAAGCACCTAGGAAAACAATCAAAGAGGTCTTTAAAGGGTTGTAACGTTAGGCTTACGGTAGGAAACAAAGGGTTTGGTGGGATAGGCTATTTAGTGGTGGCAAGTCAACCCAATTTGAAAAAAATAGAGTGAAAAAAAAAAAAAAAAAACATACGGGCTACCATCCCACATCCATCTTTAAATTTATGTTTATTTATTTCAGCTTATCTAGAGTTTAGAGTGTCGAGTCTTGGCTTAGCAACGCCATTCTTCATATGCGCTAACATAAAGATTTTTACTTGCCACCACTAAATAGCCTATCCCACCAAACCCTTTGTTTCCTACCGTAGTTTCAACATTACAACCCTTTAAAGACCTCTTTGATAGTCTTTCCTAGGTGCTTACGCCAAAGCGATGGAGGTTTGATCTATTCTCAAGCCTATGGTAATCTATGTACTAGGACCGTTAATGAGTGTTTATCTTCCATTTCCTATATTGTTATATTTCATATATACACCGAGAGAGATGTGAGTATCCAAACACCCCATGAGGTGCTAGTATGTATTTCCGTGTTTGTTATGACTTTTGCGGGGCTTATATGTGTTGTGGACCGCTTTGAATTAATGCTTCATGACCCTAACTTATAAATTAATTGGTTAAAAGCACATTTGCTTGAGGATAAGCAAATAACAAGTGTAGGGATATTTGATAAGGTTTTAAAAGGTACCATTTGAGGGTCGTTTAAGTCCTTATTTGATCACTTTGTATCCGTTATTGCTTAATATCGCTCCTTTTCACTTTTTAGGTCTCGTGAAGGCAAAATGCTGGAATGACACTTATTTGGACGAAAAGGCGAATATATGAAGAAATGGCCAAAGTCAAAATCGAGACACTCACAGATCTTGAAAGTAGAAGGCGACGGCATCAAAAGTTATTACGACGCCGTCCCAAAATTATTGTGACGGGCCGAACCCAAAACTCAGATTTTCAAGAGACGACGCCTATTTGTGAAAGAGAGGCCGCCACTCAAACGGCCTAGATGTAATCCAGATGACGCCGGGTCAAGAGGACGGCGCCACGGACATAAGGTGACGCCCGCAAGGTTAACGTGGCAAGACGAAACCCTAATGAGTGGCGACACGATCGGCCACTAAACATAAGGTGACGCCGCAATTGTAATCTTATATATAGAATCCGAATTTTCGGTCTTTGAGGGAGAGTCTTTGGAGTAAAAACAAAAACCGAACCTAAGGTGTCTTGTACAAGATTTTAGGGTTTTAAACCATATCTTACATCAAGATAAGTCTTTACTTCATTAATTCAATTATGTCTTTGATTATTTGTGTATGCTTGCATGTTCTCCATGTCCGCTAATTTATTTGTGTGTTTGCTTAGGAAGTATGAAACTTAATTATTGAATATTGATAGGTTGTTTCTTATCTTAGTTGATTAATGATCTAGTAATGCGATAGGTCATTCGTTGTGTACTTAATGCTTGATTCATCTTGTGAACCTTAGAATATAATTACCGAGTAATTGTAGGCTAAACCATCCAAAGAGCGCCTTAGAGTAGGAGTTTATAATCCCTAGTGGGTTTGTAGACAAGACCCTTTGTAAGTTCAAGAGTTAGGGAGAAACGATACCCTACAACTTTAGACTCACAACGCAACTAGGAATAAGACGTGACACTCAACCATCAATAGGAGATAATTAAGGAGTAATACAAACTAAGTAAACACATCTTTAAACTATCATACGAGCACACATTAATTAGACATAGACCCCACAACCTTAGTTTAGATAATTAGATAATAGTAGAGTAATCGGTAGAAATACCAAACCCCAAATCCAATACCCGAGATTCGTACTTTCTATTTTCATAAAATATAAAAGATAAAAATAATCTTCCTCAACCTTAACCTTAGCGTAGTAACTCCTTACTAGCATTCCTATTCCCCAGAGAATGATATCAATACCCGTGGCTTACCCTAATTACTACACTACAACGATTAGGTTCATCGCTTAGGTGTTATAAAACTTGCTCAAGAAAAGGAAGTTCCTTTGACCCCGAACGACGCGTGTAGCGTTATCAAGTTTTTACGCTACGCCGGGAATAGAATAGCTAGTTAGCAGTCCACCTCGCTTAGGTTCTTTGCTTGATTCCTATCAAGTAAACTTTTTCTCATTTTAGCTTTCTTAGTCTATCCCTCTTCGTAACCTTTGTTCGTAACACCCATCACTCTTCATCATGGAGAATGATAACCAACCACCACTTATTAACCCAACACAAAAAATTCAATGTCACTCAAAACCCAACCTAATAACCAACACAACCGTCAAGCCGATATGTGAGTAGAAACACCGACCTTCGATTTGCAAAAATATTCGATAGTACAATTAGGAAGTCATGAGAAAGTAGTCGCTATAGTTGGCTCTATGATTAGCAAGAATTCAAAATGGCATGATAAACAACAACGTGGATGTGGAAAATAGTGCTTACTTCAATCTTTACCCCACTAAGGAAGAGGTTGCATACCATCAATACATAATGAATAATCCACGATCACCTATCATTAGGATATGCCCAAAGATTAGGAGAGGAACCGAACCTAAAAATCCCTTGTATGATCGGATATAGGAGTGTCGACCACGCTTACATAGATACGGAATCCCATAAATGTAATGTCATCTCATTGCCTACAATGATATTATGAATGAGCGACTCAATATTAGGAGAGACCCTAAGTATCCGGAGGAGTTTGCAACTTTGTGGGAAGAGTCAAAGACGTGCATGTCTTTATAGGAAATTTCACCTACCTAGTTGATTTTATGGTCCTAGAAGATGTAGGATGCGCTATTGACTATAGCTTATCCCAAGTAGTGCTAGGAAAACCGCTTGTTGAAACATCTAGAATGAGCCATAACAAGCATGATGGAACGGTTAGGTTCAAGGAAAGAACCGATGAGATCACCTATAGGATGCCTTGAAAACGATCGAGTATGGCCACTTGTCCATTTATAATCGAGATAACATCAAAGCTTTTGAGGACAAAAGCAAGGAAGATGTTGAAAAAGGTTATAAATTCATGTGGGAAAGAAGGAGGCATTATTATAAGGATTGCTTAACTCTAGGGCCTAGGTATAGAGTCGATGAAGATTTTGTCAACATGATAGAATTCTCATTGAGGATGCGTGAGGCAACGTAGGAGCACGACTATGAGTCTAGCTACAAGACTCTTAAATAAAGAAAAGCGCTTCGTGGGAGGCAACCCATACTTAATTGTTTGCTTGTTAGTGTCATATATCTTTTATTAATTGTTTATCCTCATGTTTAAATTTGTAAAAATGCTTTATTTTATTTTTAACCTCGTCTTAATTGCATATAAAGGTATTTTACATAAGGGATAAGTGTAGGAGGATTACACGTTTTCAAAAGAAACGTAAACATGAGAATAACAATTAACTAAAAGATATTTATGTTTGTTTGTTCGAGTCAAATACGGCTACCATCCTACATCCATCTTTAAATTTATGTTTATTTATTTCAGTTATCTAGAGTTTAGAGTGTCGAGTCTTGGCTTAGAAACGCCATTCTTCATATGCAGTTAACATAAAGATTTTTGACTTGCCACCACTAAATAGCCTATCCCACCAAACCCTTTGTTTCCCTACCGTAAGCCTAACATTACAACCCTTTAAAGACCTCTTTGATAGTCTTTCCTAGGTGCTTACGCATTAATCGTTGTTCGGGGTCGTTCGGGAGGAGCTTTTCACGCTACACTCTAAAAGATCAAACGCGTGTAGCAACGTCCCCGGCAGCGGCGCCAAAAACTTGATAACGCTACACGCCGTCGGGTCAAAGGAACTTCCTTTTCTTCGAGCAAGTTTTATAACACCTAGGCGTTGAACCTAATCGCTGTAGTGTAGTAATTAGGGTAAGCCACGGTATTGATATCGTTCTCAGGGAATAGGAATGCTAGTAAGGAGTTACTACGCTAAGGTTAATGTTGAGGAAGATTATTTTTATCTTTTATATTTTATGAAAATAGAAAGGCACGAATCTCGGTATTGGATTTGGGGTTTGGTATTTCACCGATTACTCTACTATTATCTAATTATCTAAACTAAGGTTGCGGGAGTCATGTCTAATTAATGTGTGCTCGATGATAGTTTAAAGATGTGTTTACTTAGTTTGTATTACTCCTTAATTATCTCCTATCGATGGTTGAGTGTCACGCTTATTCCTAGTTGCGTTGTGTGAGTCTAAAGTTGTAGGCATGCGTTCTCCTAACTCTTCGAACTTACCAAAGGGTCTTGTCTACAAACCCACTAGGGATTATAAACCCTACTCTAAGGTGCTCTTTGATGGTTTAGCCTACAATTACCGTAATTATATTCTAAGGTTCACAAAGATGAATCAAGCATTAAGTACACAACTAATGACCCATCGCATTACTAGATCATTAATCAACTAAGATAAGAAACAACCAATCAATATTCAATAATTAAGTTTCATACTTCCTAAGCAACACACAAATAAATTAGCCGGACATGGAGAACATGCAAGCATACACACAAATAATCAAAGACATAATTGAATTAATGAAGTAAAGACTTATCTTGATGTAAGATAGGTTTAAAACCCTAAAATATCGCATAAGACACCTTAGGTTCGGTTTTAGGTTTTACTCCCAAGACTCTCCACACAAAGACCTAAAAATTCGGATTCTATATATAAGATTACATTGCGACGGCGCCACCTTATGTTTAGTGACGCCGTTGTGTCGCCGCCATTAAGGTTTCGCTCGCCACGTTAACCTTGCGACGGCGTCACCTTATGTCCGTGACGCCGTCCTCTTCAGCCGATGTAAATGCGATTGCATCTAGGTCGTTCGAGTAGCGACGGCTCTACTCTTTTCACAACCAGACGCCGCCTTGAAAATACGAGTTTGGGGTCCGCCCGTCACAATAATTTGGGACGGCGCCGCCATCAGCACCGACGCCGTCTTTACTTTCAAAGAAAGCGGAGTGTCTCGATTTTGACTTTGGCCATTTTCATATATTCGCGCCTTTCGTCCAAATAAGTGTCATTCCAAGATTTTGCCTTCACGAGACCTAAAAGTGAAAAGGAACGATATTAAGAAATAACGGATACAAAAGTGATCAAATAAGGACTTAAACGACCCCTCAAATGGTACCTTTAAAACCTTATCAAATATCCCACACTTGTTATTTGCTTGTCCTCAAGCAAATGCTTTTAGCCAATTAATTTATAAGTTAGGGGTCATGAAGCATTAATTCAAACGGTCCACAACACATATAAGCCCATAAAAGTCATAACAAGCATGGAAATTACATACTAGCACCTCACATGGGGTGTTTGATACTCACATCTCTCGGGTGTATATATGAAATATAACAATATAGGAAATGGAAGATAAACACTCATTAACCGGTCCTAGTACATAGATTACCATAGGCTGAGAATAGATCAAACCTCCATCGCTTTGGCGTAAGCACCTAGGAAAAAATATCAAAGAGGACTTTAAAGGGTTGTAACGTTAGGCTTACGGTAGGAAACAAAGGGTTTGGTGGGATAGGCTATTTAGTGGTGGCAAGTCAACCCGATTTGAAAAAAATAGAGTGAAAAAAAAAAAAAAAAACGGGCTACCATCCTACATCCATCTTTAAATTTATGTTTATTTATTTCAGTTATCTAGAGTTTAGAGTGTCGAGTCTTGGCTTAGCAACGCCATTCTTCATATGCAGTTAACATAAAGATTTTTGACTTGCCACCACTAAATAGCCTATCCCACCAAACCCTTTGTTTCCCTACCGTAAGCCTAACATTACAACCCTTTAAAGACCTCTTTGATAGTCTTTCCTAGGTGCTTACGCCAAAGCGATGGAGGTTTGATCTATTCTCAAGCCTATGGTAATCTATGTACTAGGACCGGTTAATGAGTGTTTATCTTCCATTTCCTATATTTTTATATTTCATATATACACCCGAGAGAGATGTGAGTATCCAAACACCCCATGTGAGGTGCTAGTATGTAAATTCCGTGTTTGTTATGACTTTTATGGGCTTATATGTGTTGTGGACCGCTTTGAATTAATGCTTCATGACCCCTAACTTATAAATTAATTGGCTTAAAGCACATTTGCTTGAGGACAAGCAAATAACAAGTGTAGGGATATTTGATAAGGTTTTAAAAGGTACCATTTTGAGGGTCGTTAAGTCCTTATTTGATCACTTTTGTATCCGTTATTGCTTAATATCTTTCCTTTTCACTTTTAGGTCTCGTGAAGGCAAAATGCTGGAATGACACTTATTTGGACGAAAAGCGCGAATATATGAAGAAATGGCCAAAGTCAAAATCGAGACACTCACAGCTTGCCGAAAGTAGAAGGCGATGGCCAAAAGACATACGCCGTCCCAAAATTATTGTGACGCCGTAACCCAAAACTCAGATTTTCAAGAGACGACGCCTAGTTGTGAAAGAGTAGGCCGCCACTCGCACGCCCAGATGCAATCCGCACGACGCCGTGTCAAGAGGACGGCATCACGGACATAAGGTGACGCGTCGCAAGGTTAACGTGGCCAAGACGAAACCCTAATGAGGCGACACGACCACGGCCACTAAACATAAGGTGACGCCGCAATTGTAATCTTATATATAGAATCCAATTTTTCGCCTTTGTGTGGAGAGTCTTTGGAGTAAAACAAAAACCGAACCTAAGGTGTCTTGTACAGATTTTAGGTTTTAAACCCTATCTTACATCAAGGTAAGTCTTTACTTCATTAATTCAATTATATCTTTGATTATTTGTGCAGTATGCTTGCATGTTCTCCATGTCCCGCTAATTTATTTGTGTGTTTGCTTAGGAAGTATGAAACTTAATTATTGAATATTGATTGGTTGTTTCTTATCTTAGTTGATTAATGATCTAGTAATGCGATAGGTCATTCACTGTGTACTTAATGCTTGATTCATCTTTGTGAACCTTAGAATATAATTACCGAGTAATTGTAGGCTAAACCATCCAAAGAGTGCCTTAGAGTAGGAGTTTATAATCCCTAGTGGGTTTGTAGACAAGACCTTGGTAAGTTTGAAGAGTTAGAGAAACGACACCCTACAACTTTAGACTCACAACGCAACTAGAATAAGACGTGACACTCAACCATCAATAGGAGATAATTAAGGAGTAATACAAACTAAGTAAACACATCTTTAAACTATCATATGAGCACACATTAATTAGACATAGACTCCCACAACCTTAGTTTAGATAATTAGATAATAGTAGAGTAATCGGTAGAAATACCAAACCCCAAATCCAATACCCGAGATTCGTACCTTTCTATTTTCATAAAATATAAAAAGATAAAAATAATCTTCCTCAACCTTAACCTTAGCGTAGTAACTCCTTACTAGCATTCCTATTCCCTAGAGAACGATATCAATACCCGTGGTTTACCCTAATTACTACACTAAAACGACAGGTGCACCTTTAGGTGTTATAAAACTTGTCAAGAAAAGGAAGTTCCTTTGACCCCGAACGACGCGTAGCGTTATCAAGTGTAGGACGTCTGAATTTTAAATTTGGTGCCAGTATTTTATACTGTACAAAGGATTTTAAAGTTGTAGTATTAGACCTCTTTAAAATTTTAGCAACGCCATTCTTCATATGCATTTAACATAGAGATTTTTGACTTGCCACCACTAAATAGCCTATCCCACCAAACCCTTTGTTTCCCTACCGTAAGCCTAACATTACAACCCTTTAAAGACCTCTTTGATAGTCTTTCCTAGGTGCTTACGCCAAAGCGATGGAGGTTTGATCTATTCTCGCCTATGGTAATCTATGTACTAGGACCGTTAATGAGTGTTTATCTTCCATTTCCTATATTGTTATATTTCATATATACACCAGAGAGATGTGAGTATCCAAACACCCCATGTGAGGTGCTAGTATGTACTCGTGCTTGTTATGACTTTATGGGCTTATATGTGTTGTGGACCGCTTTGAATTAATGTCATGACCCTAACTTATAAATTAATTGGCTAAAAGCACATTTGCTTGAGGACAAGCAAATAACAAGTGTAGGGATATTTGATAAGGTTTTAAAAGGTACCATTTTGAGGGTCGTTAAGTCCTTATTTGATCACTTTGTATCCGTTATTGCTTAATATCGCCTTTTCACTTTTAGGTCTTGTGAAGGCAAAATGGAATGACACTTATTTGGACTAAAAGGCGAATATATGAAGAAATGGCCAAAGTCAAAATCGAGACACTCACGCTGCCGAAGTATAGCGCGGCGGGCAAGTTCTATTGAGACGCCGTCCCAAAATTATTGTGACGGCCGTAACCCAAAACTCGATTTTCAAGAGACGGCGCTAGTTGTGAAAGAGGCCGTCGCTACTCGTGACGGCCCAGATGCAATCCGCACGACGCCGGTCGAAGAGGACGGCGTCACGGACATAAGGTGACGCCGTCGCAGGTTAACGGCCAAGACGAAACCTAATGATGGCGATACTACGCGCCACTAAACATAAGGTGACGCCGCAATTGTAATCTTATATATAGAATCCGAATTTTTCCTTTTTGTGGAGAGTCTTTGGAGTAAAACCTAAAACCGAACCTAGGTGTCTTGTACAAGATTTTAGGGTTTTAAACCCTATCTTACATCAAGATAAGTCTTTACTTCATTAATTCAATTATGTCTTTGATTATTTGTGTGTATGCTTGCATGTTCTCCATGTCCCATTAATTTATTTGTGTGTTTGCTTAGAAGTATGAAACTTAATTATTGAATATTGATTGGTTGTTTTTATCTTAGTTGATTAATGATCTAGTAATGCGATAGGTCATTCGTTGTGTACTTAATGCTTGATTCATCTTTGTGAACCTTAGAATATAATTACCGAGTAATTGTAGGCTAAACCATCCAAAGAGCGCCTTAGAGTAGGAGTTTATAATCCCAGTGGGTTTGTAGACAAGACCCTTTGGTAAGTTCAAAGAGTTAGGAGAAACGACACCCTACAACTTTAGACTCACAACGCAACTAGAATAAGACGCGACACTCAACCATCAATAGGAGATAATTAAGGAGTAATACAAACTAAGTAAACACATCTTTAAACTATCATACGAGCACACATTAATTAGATATAGACTCCCACAACCTTAGTTTAGATAATTAGATATCTTGGGTAGTTTTCTTGTTCGTGTGATATTCAAGGTGTTCAAGTGGTTATTTGGTTATTACGTTCTCGACTAGCTCTTTATCGAACGTATACGGTTATTGTGTTTGTGTGTAATACTCATAGAGGTATCTACGTTAGATACTTGGGGTTTCGTTTGGTTTTCTTGTTCGTTACTTTAAGTTCAATTGCCACGAAAGGTTAGTTTTCTATTTTACCTTTTATTCATTAATTGTTTATTAATACGTGTTAACCTAATTGCGATTACTAGATCCATATCTGCTGCGTACTCGTATGCGTTAATTGGTTAACGTAGTTCTAAAATCCTAACAGTGGCATCATGAGTCAACTCATTTTTGCGATTATGGGTTACACGTTTCTTTTTAAGAAACATGTTTAAAATGCTGCATGAAACTAATTTAGTTATTCATTTTATTTTTGTTTTGACAACTATATGCAATACTTGTCAATTATTAATAAAAAATAACAAGTCACACACAAAGTAAATTATATTGATAATTAAAATTAATTTGTTAATTAGAATTACTTGTTAATTAGAATTAAAAGTTAATTAGAATTAATTAATTGTTAACTAGAATTATAATGATAATTAGAATTACATATTGTTTATTAAATATATAAAATAGCGTAATTACTTGTTAATTGAGATTGCCATGCTCTTTTTGTGTTTTCCGGCCACATGACCCACTCAATTGCTTTTAAGTGATGTATGGGGCGATCTAGGTTTCGTACCTAGTGACGGTCTTATGGTTCTCCGTTTGGGGAAGACTAGCAAGAGAACTCGGAACAATATGTGTTTATTTATGTTGATGTTTATGATTATATGTTTGTGATTCCATTATGTGCATTATTGTTACTTGCTTTGTCACCTAATTGTATGCAATATGGAATAATACATATCATAACCATAACATTAATATGAGTCTTTATTTACACGCCTAAATATCATGCTCATTGTGACCTGCTATTTGATTCGTGGAAAATCGTTTTGTAAAATAAAGTGACCTAATATAATGAAACACGTTTTCCACAATTTAAAAACTAGACGCTATGGACACTTGAGATGTACGGCTCACCCACTAGAACAAACTAAAAAGGGGGTTTAAAGAAGTGCGCATAGTCGCACCGAAAGGATGTCTAGGTTATTTCTTCAACGCTTACACCGGTCCTCCGCCTCCCTATGCGTTCGATTGAGCTACCGTGAACCATGATGATCACTACAATGTCATTACCAAAAGTTTTTAAAATTAGTGTTACAAAGTTGTTTTGCATGCTTCTTTGTACATGAATTTTACCACATTTATATGTGCATACCTATTTGTTAATTTTAAGTCTATGTCATCCAACTATGAACACGCGCATTTGGATTGACTTCTCTGGTCAGACCTAAGGGCCTTTCCAACCCATGGTAATTATTTCACTTTGGTCAAACCTTTGGTTATTTTTACACGTTCATACTTGGTCGACTTATTTCGAGTTGGCTTGGTCAGACCTTGAACCCGAGGCATAAGATGAGAACTAAACATGCTTTTGACATTATTACTTGATACTAGTGCCTTAAACAGTCTCATAAAGTCTAAGAGTTGCATTATGCAATTAACGCTCGTCGCTTACCTCTTGTCCCATTTTTTACGCACTGGTCAGACCTCTGGTAATAAAGTGGGAATGCAAGATGGATCTTAGTCTTATTAGTAATTAATTGCGTAGTTAATTCTTTTAAGAATGTAATTATCGAAAATACTAATTATTTGAACTTTTCAAAATTGTAGATGACTACTTCAATCGGAACCAGTTTGGTACTCAGGAGTTTCTTTGAGAAACAAAAACTCACTGGACCTAACTTCATTGATTGGTATCGCCAGCTTCGCATTATACTATCAGCTGAAGATAAGGAAACTTATTTGGAGCATCCTATACCTGCAGCACCTGTTGCTACTCCTGGCCACCATGTCCTTGTTGAGGCCCTTGCAGCTCACACTGCTTGGGTCAAAGGCTCAAAGGATATAGCTGCCTTCATGCTCATGACCATGGAGTTAGAGATCCAACGAAATATAACTCATCTTGGTGCTTATGACATGCTTCAGGAGTTGAAGTCTATGTTCTCCCAACAGGCAGAGCAAGAGCTTCTACAAACTGCACGTGAAGTTCACGCTTGCAAGCAGGAAGAGGGTCAATCGGTTAGCTCATATGTTCTAAAGATGAAGAGCTACATTGAAAACTTGGAACATCTTGGTCACCCAGTTACTCTGAACTATTACATTACGTTTGTGCAGAACTTTAATATGCACAACATGGGGAAGACTGTGAATGAACTACATGCTATGCTTAAGCAACATAAGCAGACGTTCCAAAGAAAGATGTTGCACCGCACTACATTATGTACGTGGGGGTGGTGGTAAGGTCCGAAAAACCACAAAAGAATAAATCGTTTAAGGTCTAAGGGAATCATGGAAATGGAAACATCAAGTTTGGTTATGCTACTGAGTATAAGCCATACAATGCTTCTTCTTCCAAATCCAAACCCAAGATTCCTCCACCACCCAAGAAGGATAATCCAGCGAAAGACACTACCTGTCACCAGTGTGGTGAGACAGGACATTGGAGAAGGAATTGTCCCCAATATCTCGCCGAGTTAACGAAAAATAAGAAACAGTCTCTTGCAGCTAGTTCTTAAGGTATTTTTACTATAGAACTCTACTCTTTCCCTAAATCATCCTTAGTATATGACACTGGTTGTGGTACTCACATTTGTAATACTACTCAGGGTCTCAGGGGAAGTAGGAAGCTGAAACCATGAGCTTTAAGTCTGTACGCGGGCAATGGTCAACGGGAAGGAGTTGAAGCGATTGGAGTTTTTCATTTATGTCTCCCTAGCGGATTATTTATTGTCTTAAATGATTGTCACTATGCTCCCTCTATTACTAGAGGGATTATTTCAGTTTCTCGTTTGTATGATGATGGTTTATTAACTGTTTTGAATCGAATAATGCTATTTCATTTTCTAAGAATAACGTTGTTTATTTTACTGCTATTCCTCGTAATGGTATTTATGAAATTGATATGTCTTGTTCGAATACAAATGAATGTTCTATGTTTGCTGTAAGCAATAAAAGAGCCAAGTCTAACTTGGACTCTGCTCTCTTGTGGCATGGTCGTCTTGGACACATTAGCAAGAAATGCATGGAGAAGTTGCAACACGATGGACTTCTCAACTCATCTGACATTAAGTCACTTGAAAAGTGTGTTGCTTGCATGTCTGGTAAGATGGCAAGAAAACCTTATTCACATCAAGTGGAAAGGGCTAAAGATCTACTTGGACTTATACACTCAGATGTATGTGGCCCATTTAGAATCACATCAAGACAAGGAGCAAATTACTTCGTAACTTTCACTGACGATTAGAGTCGGTATGGTTATGTCTACTTGCTGAAACATAAACATGAAGTGTTTGAAACATTTAAGGTGTTTCAAAAGGAAGTAGAAAATCAACTCAGGAAGACCATAAAATCACTACGTTCTGATCGCGGAGGTGAATATATGAGTCAATAGTTTTTGGATCATCTAAAGGAGCATGGGATTATTTCCCATCTAACTCCTCCTTATACTCTACAACACAATGGTGTATCTGAGAGGAGAAATCGAACCCTGCTTGACATGGTATGTTCTTTGATGAAACAAACTACTCTTCCAAAGTCTTTTTGGGATTATGCCCTTGAGTCTGTTGCACGCATTCTCAATATGGTTCCAACTAAGAAGGTTGAAAAGACACCATACGAAGTATGGCATTGTCAAGCCCCTAAGTTGTCTTACTTAAAATTCTAGGGTTATGAGGATCTTGTTAAGCGCGATACACTTACCAAACCTGACAAACTTGAACCTAGAGCTGTTAAGTGTATCTTTGTAGGATACCCTAAGGAAACTATGGGATATTCTTTCTATCTTCCATATGAGAACAAAGTTATTGTTGCTCGAAATGCTGAGTTCTTTGAGAATGATCTTATGGATCTTGAAGCAAGTGGGAGTTTAGAAGATCTTAAAATAATTCAAGATGAAGATACAAATCCTTCTTTAGACACTAGCATTCATCATGATGAGGAGGATCAAGAAATTGAAGAACCTCAAAGTGATATTGTTCCCATTCGAAGTCCACAAGGACACGCCGTGCTCTCGACCGTATGTGTTTATACATTGACGCTGAGGAACATGAGTTAAGGGATCTTAGTGAACCCAATAACTCTAAAGCTGCATTGCTGGATCCTGAATCCAAGAAATGGCTTGATGCAATGAATGTGGAAATGCAATCCATGAAAGACAATTATGTCTGGGTTTTAGTTGAGCTTCCTCCTAACTGCAAGACAATTGGCAACAAGTGGCTCTTCAAGAAGAAAACTGACATGGATGCTAAGGTATACACCTTTAAAGCTCGTCTCGTAGCAAAGGGCTTCATTCAAACCTACGGGATTGATTATGAAGAAACCTTTTCTCCTGTAGCAGACATTAGAGCTATAAGGATTCTCATAGCCATAGCTGTGTTCTATGACTTTGAGATATGGCAAATGGACGCCAAAACCGCCTTCCTCAATGGACATCTTTACGAAGAGGTCTATATGGAGCAACCTAAGGGTTTTGTTGATCCAAAATATCCTAACCGTGTATGCAAGCTCAAGCGTTCCATTTATGGACTTAAGAAAGCATCGAGGAAATGGAATAAACGTTTTGATGATGAGATTAAGAAATTTGGATTTTCCCATAATCAAGATGAGCCATGTATATATCGTAAAGCTAGTGGGAGTTATGTCACTTTCCTAATTCTATATGTTGATGACATATTGCTTATTGGAAACAACAATCCAATGTTACAAGATGTAAAATCCTATCTTGGAAGATGTTTCACTATGAAAGATTTAGGTGAAGCTGCATATATTCTTGGAATCAAGATCTATCGAGACAGATCTAAACGATTAATTGGTTTATGTCAAAGTGCTTACATTGAGAAAATCTTGAAGAGATTTTGTATGGAGAATTCCAAACGTGGCGCTATCCCAATGCAAGAAGAGCCTAAGTTGAGTAAGTCATAAGGTGCTGAAACACTTGCTCAGAAAGAGCGCATGCAAAGAGTTCCTTACGCTTCTGCTATAGGATCGATTATGTATGCTGTGAGATGTACTTGTCCTGATGTTGCGTTCACACAGAATGTGACAAGTCAATTTCAACAGAATCCAAGTGAACTTCACTGGACTGCTGAAAATATTCTTAAGTATTTACGCAATACTAAGGATATGTTTCTGATTTATGGAGGAAAGGAAGAATAAGAGCTCATGGCTTCTTGCTACACTCATCTTCGGATATCCGATGATCTCGACGACTTAAAATCTCAAATCGGATATGTATTTGTTCTAAATGGAGGTGTTGTTGATTGAAAAGCACAAAGCAAAGTATTTTGCTACTTCATCTACAAAAGTCGAGTATATTGTTGCTTGTGATGCATCAAAAGAGGTCAGTATGGATTCGTAAATTCATTTCGGGTTGAACATTATTCCCACAATTGAAGAACCTATAAATATGTATTCGACAATATCGAGCCATTACTATAGCTAATGAAAGCGTAATCACTAAAGGTGCTAGACATTATCGCGCTAAAGTTCATTATCTTCGAGAGAACATTGAAATGGGTGATGTGAAGATATTAAAAGTTCACACACATGACAATCTAGCTGATCTATTTACGAAAGCTTTGAAGTTCCCTAAGCATTCTAAATTGACTAGAGATATAGGTTTGGTACCTGCTAGTAGTCTCATGTAAACTGTGTGTTAATTAGTATTTGAATAATTTGGAATTGTAAGACAGTTATTATTTTCTGATTAACAAAGATACGAGGTATTTGTTATTATATTCATATAAATCTGTTATTGCATGTTTAATCCATGAAATGATTTATCATTATATTCTAAATATGTCCATTGTCGGTTAACAATATGAGAATATTGTTATTTAAGGCAAATGTGAGTGTTGGTTATAATTCTAAAGAGAATTTGGATTGTTCCCGCCAAACTCATATGTATTCACTAGAGATGCATATTGGATTCCCCAACTTTCAAATATTTACTTTTGGATCCTTGTAATAAGTAAAATATTGAAAATGGTTTGTTATCTTCATCCTTAGACTTGAGATACAAGCAAGTTTCATATGTGTGGATATCATTTTTGTAAGTATACGCAAAACGCTATCCGAATAAGGTAGTTATAAAGGCTATATTTCGGAGTGATGTGAAGCAAGATCCACAACACTTGTAGTCAATAAAGGATTTGTTACTCCACTTGATATGTGCGAAAGATACCATGGCGCCTCTCGTATTTAATCGATAAATGTTAGCTGGACCCAAAGGGTAATGCAAGATGATTCTTGATTACATTTGGTATATCCGAATTAAAATGTATAACGAGATTCTAAATGATTAAACTATATGGAATGATTTAAGATCCATATCCATGGTTTAACGGTATCTATAACAAAGGATGATTAAAGCAAGACATTGAATGACCATGCTCTTGAGAAACTTTTATGAAACTATTCTCTAAGACACTTTTAGTTAAAAAGCGAGTGGGAGCGTTTGCTAGGCGTTCCGTCGTTAGTTTTGTGTGCCATTCGACACACCAACTCCCAAGTGGGAGTCGTTGGTTTGTGGGAATTTAAAACACGACAAAACACTAAAAGTGTGTGAGCCTATCGGGGCACACACGATAAACACGAGTATACGTGTCGAACGTAATATACTTGAATGTATACCCGATATATTATGCATGAAACTTGACCCGTTTTTCATTAAACGACCCATGGGCTATTTCATGGACTTGGGTATGTTTTGTTTAAGCTGCCATGGGCCTAAAAGCTTATGAATGAGCGGGCAAGTGAGATGGAAGGGTTGCTTGGGCTTGTTGCTTGTCGTTCAAGCCAAGACTCAAGCTAGGTTGGTTTGGTTTTGCTATAAAACCAAACACACCCTTCTCGCCATTATCACGCATCATATAGTATCCCTAAAATACCCTAAACCGATTCACAAGTTCCTGCTACCGATTTCTAATCGACTTACACAAGTCGTTTAGGGTTTTGTGTTTGGTTTTAAGTTCGATCCTAAACTTGCAATAGATTCAAGTGTTTAGGGTTTGATTAATTAGTTGATTCTTGTTGGTTCCTGGTTCTCGAACAGCAACAAGAGGAGGGTTTTGTTTCTGGTCGAGTTCTATATCTCGGACATCAAACAGAATTATATCGGTCGCATTGTCCGATATCGGGTAAGAAACAAAAGCTTCTTGATTGGTTTTCGATCTCGGTCGAAGGAGAAAAGTTCTTGGGTGGTTTTCTTGTTCGTGTCATATTCAAGGTGTTCAAAGTGTTGATTGGGTTATTACGTTCTCGACTAGCTCTTTATCGAACATATACAGTTATCGTGTTTGTGTGTGATACTCATAGAGGTATCTACGTTAGATACTTGGGGATTCGTTTGGTTTTCTTGTTCGTTACTTTAAGTTCAATTTCCACCAAAGGTTAGTTTCCTATTTTACCTTTTATTCATTAATTGTTTATTAATACGTGTTAACCTAATTGCGATTACTAGATCAATATCCGTTGCGTGTATCTAATATTGTTTGTTCAAAAGATCGTTAATTGGTTAACGTAGTTCTAAAATTCCAACACATTTCTTTTCATTGAAAACACTTGATTCCCATCCGAACTTAAAACGAAAGAATGGGACTTTAAGAAACTTTTTTAGGTTCTATTCTTTAATATAGCATCAACATGACAATAACATTAGAAAGCGAGATTGGCATTCATCCATCAATCGCCTGACACCTCTATTATTACATCAAACAACAATTGAAAGAAGAAGTTCGGGAAACCGTCAGGCCCACTCAAACTAGCTGCCCTGTAGGCCTGGAAAAAGAGGTAAGGTGGGTAAAGTTAAAATAAAAGACAAATATCCGTAAAAGAATAAAATATATATATATATATATATATATATATATATATATATATATATATATATATTTTTTTTTTAAATTCTCCAAAATTCCAAAAATTCCACAAGATCGGATATGTTGGTCCATAAAACTTTTGTGAAAACATTTTTATAATTTTGAGTTTTGAAACGCTTTTTTTAATGTACAAAAACGAATTTTGATAAGCAAAAATTTTGATGCACAAAATTTTTAACTTGTTTTATTTAGATGCGCAATGTTATTTTGATGAAAAAGTCAAAAGAAGTTGGTGCAAAACTAAATTTTGATGCACAAAAACGATTTAATGTGCAAACGTATTTTTTCATAATTTTTTTGGGAAAAAATCTACTTTTAGAAAAAGTTTTTCACAACTTTTCATGCACCATCATACACGATCTTGTGAAATTTTTTGGGAATTTTTCGAGAACTTTTTGAAAAAAATCTTTTATCTTTTTACTAATATTTGTCTTTTTATTTGATCTTTATATATATATATATATATATATATATATATATATATATATATATATATATATATATATATATATATATATATATATATATATATATGTTGTTAAGGTTACCAATGGGCGGGCATGATTTGTGATTATTCTTTGAGTGTATTACTTTTCTAATAGTAAGAAATATATGTATACTAAGCTATTAGTAGCGTAAGAAGGGTGAAAATAAATGAACATCAAGATTTATAGAACAACTAAAATATACAAAGTTTTTTTAAACACCATATTATATTATTTAAACTCAAATGAACGTTATGATTTATAGAACAATTAAAAATACAAAGTAAATCTACTCATATTACATGGAATTTACTCAATAAATATCTACAACTTTATCTTGTGTCAAACAGTCTTCAATATTAGATCTTCTAACTTCAATCATCTTTTTCACCAAATCGCCTCATTTCAACCATTGCTATCTACACAAATAGGCACCTTGTGAATCTATAGTGTGGATGTAGATGAACCTTCAAGATTAAGGGTAGGTCATAGTAAATGCTGAGATATGGTTATTAAGAAATAAAAACCTAGGTGACAGTGGCATGTAAATATATGGAGTTTGTTTAATTTTTGAGTTATACGTAGGACTTGTAACCTAAAATATATAAAATAACTATAACAAAAACAAAAATCTATTAACCTTCCCTTTTGTCATTGATCTTGTCATACCGAATTCCTTCACTGTATGACATTTTATGAAGCTCGATGAAAGAATAACTTTAAAGCTGCTAAAATTGATGCTGCTTTTGAACGCGATATACATTCTACTATAAAAAAAACAGGTACTTGGTTGCAAATAATATTTTAAATTATATATAGGGTGTGTTTGTTTCGCTTATATTTTAAAATAAATGTTCTCCCACTATAAAAGTTAATATCTATTTTAGTTAAAATGTATTTTATATGAGTTCGCTCTTTTTCGTGGTTATAACACTTTCATGAACTTTTCACGCTCATATTTGGATCCGCTTATCAATATAGGAAGACTCTTTTGTTGAGTATTTAAATTAAGCGAGCTGTGTTCACGCCAAATGGGTTAAAAATTACCCATGTAAGACTCGTGGTCAAACCAATTTTATCTAGTCTATGTTCACGCCAAACGGTTGAAAAGTTACCCACGGAGGACTTATGGTCAAATCATTCTTGTTTACGTTATACGGGTTGAGGTGTGTGGATTTATATTCTAGAGACCGGCTTATTGGGTATAGCTTACCTTGATCCAGAAATTCAACCCATTCAACTAAGAATGGGTCGATTGTGTTTTAAATATCAAACAGATTATACCGATTTAATTTGTTGGTGTGACTTGAAGGTGTGTAACCATCATGACTCACTGAGTCACGAAGATGTACTATAGAATTCATAAAAGAAGACTAATACACATACCTCATTGCTATGATTTGGGTCATTAGTGTCGATCATGTGATTATTATGTCGGTGTAGGCGTGCTTCAACTTCTTCTCAAGGTCCAAGTTATCAAGTCCCTCGTAGACGTTGATAATGCTCAAGATGATCACCGAGTATCCAAGGCCATGGTGGTATATGTTCCAATAAAATTTGTACTTGTTTTCTGGCTTGGCCTCAACATCAAAGCGAAAACCTAGAAAATTTACAACTATTAGATCAGTTCATAACTTTCATTAAATTAAGTTATAAAAGTCAAAATCAGTTTGAATTTATGATTAAATTAAGTTTATGAAAGTCAAAAGTGCTGACTATATTCATTGCTTTGTGTAAATTGTTGACAAAATTTGTTGACTTTATGTGAAGTATAAGCAAAGATAGAAAAAGAAGATTGGTTGTACCTAAAGTGTTCCAAGTGAAAGAGGATGATCGCAATGTTGCGATGACTCGTATGAGTGATTCCACCGATCACTACCTAGCTTTAGTCCAAAGGCCCATCCCGCTACACCCACGCCATAGGTTGATGTTTGGCAAGCAAAGATGGATATAGAACCAGTCGATTAACTACTTTAAACACCTTTAAATATCTTGTTGTCACAGCTCCCAAAGGCATCAATACTCCCCAACTAACAGTACCAATAGAAACTTTGAAGCTCTTTAATCATTAACGGTACAAAAGAGCACAAACGAACAGAGGTCATATGTTGTAAATCATGCTTCTTTCATTTGAAAGTGAACCTGATAAAGTGAACGGATGTCATTGGCACAAAAGTACCCGAGTTATTTATGGTACAAAAGAGAACCTGATAAAAGTCTGCATCAGCTGCTATTCCCGCTACGACAAAGAAGAAAGTTGCTGCTAAGCCAAAGGCTAAGGTTGCGTCTAAGCCTATGGCGAAGACTATTGCAAAGAAAGTGCTCTAAGAAGGGTTGCTAAGCCCAAGGTCGCACTAAAAGCGTAAAGTCGAAGCTAAGACAAAGGTAGATGTGAAAGCCAAGCTCGATGCGAAGGCAAAGACTGCTAAGCTTATGGCTAAGCCAAAGGTCTGCATCTTGGAAATTTAAGGCTAAGCCAAAGACGCCAACAAAGCATGCCAAGGTGGCAAGGACGTCGGCAAGGTCTACACCAGGGAAGAAGGCACCTGTGGCTAAGGCTTTTGCAGCAAAGAAGACACCTGTGAAGAAGGCTTTGATTAACATGTGCATAAAAAACTCTAGATATGAATAAACATATATTTTATAATGTGACGGTGTTGGTTAACGGAAAATTGTTACTCAAGTTTTTTTTTTTTTTTTTTTTTTTTTTTTTTAGTTGTATTTTTGTTTTGATGGTGTTATTGACCAATTTTTTTTGGTTTTTAAACATGAGTTTTTTTATTTATTTTTCTTTTTTAATGATTGAGATACATGTAAATTGTTTTGTCGTTTTTGTTATTTTAAAGTTTTTTGTTTTTTTGTTATTATTAATTTTTTATCACAAGTGTCATATTTTATGTATGATCTGGATGTCAGATATGATTATCACAACAATTATATCATCCTGATCACGAAGCCGTTGATATAGCGAAATCTAAGATTAAAGAGATTGACACATTGTTGTCGATGCAGCTTGATGAGATTGCGTTATTTGATAAGATTGATCCAGATGCTGAGAAAAGAAAAAAGGCTATTGAACGTTAGAAAAATATTCATAAGGCGTTGATATTATTGGATCAAATGCATGAATCATATGATAAGTTGTTGTATGATGCAGAGAAAAGGTTAGAGAAGATTTATGAATCGGTTGGTGCAAGGAGATTGGATTCAGGTGTGGGTGATCAAGGTGGGACTGTTACGGAAGAGGTGAAGGAAGAAGTTGTTGCCATTTTGACATATGCTATGTCTATTGGAGCTAAATCGATTGATTTGTCTGAGAAGAGATTGCCGTTTTTGCCTACGGCGTATGGGAACGTTGATTTATCTTAATATATCAAATAATCAGCTTGAGGTTAGTTTATATTTTGTTCATCTTTACTATGCGTATTTTCAATATTTTGTTCAATTTCATGTTCTTTATATACAATTAGTCAATTATTATTTATGAATCTTAATTTTGGTTTGTAATTAATTGTTTGATTCAATGTCATGGACTAGGTTAGAAACAATGAAAGAAAATTCGGGTGTTTAGGATCTATAATGAAAAACCGCTTATTGCGTATTGATATGTCTATTAAGCTTTTTTTAGAGGCTTTATGATTGCTTATCTAAAGTGTGTATATCATTATAAGCAAATGAAATAAGATGCTAATAGTAAAAGGTGTGAACTTGCTTATTGTAAAAAGTGATAAGCAAACAAGAGGTACATGCTAATAAGCAATTCCAAATGCCCCCGTATGTTAGGTGTGTGTTTAACATAAACTTGTCGTTTTGATTGACATCATTAACATGTAAGAAACAGGTAACAGAAAATAAAGTAAACAATAACAAGAGCCCAACAATAATATAAATGGTTTGGTTAATACATCTTATAACCAGAATCACTACCTGTAATTTGGGACTAATAGACCTCAATTGCCGGTTTGTGATACTCATGTTACTGCTTCCGGTGCACAAAATAATTGTGATCAAGGTTTGTTATCTTTTTGTTTTACATGTACTGATGTTCACAGCTTTTATAATACATCTGCATTTTAATGCGTGTGTTCTTTTGTGTTGTTACTTAGACACGCGATCCTCTCCGGAGATCCATGCCCTCGTAATTTCTAAGTCGCCGCCTTTCAAAACGTGTTTTGATCTTCGATGCTCGCGATTTTACCATCTCTCTGGAGCTCATCATTATGTGGTCGATGCCATTGCCGATTTCACTTCTCATCCAATATGTACGTGCCTATTTCCTATCTATGTTTGTCTCCTCGATATTCAACTTCTTTATTAGGTTTTTATTATATGTTATCACACCATCTTGCTTTTCGCAAAGAATGACACACAAACCTCGATATCCCTCGCTTATATAAATACACCCTCGAACTGAAACATGAAAATTTTGGCTTGTGTGTAGTTTAAAGAAAAATTTGAATTAAAAATGCAGGATATACCCATACGTAGGGGATGATCACGGATGCCCTTAAGGTGTTACATCGGTGGGAACCATGAACACTTCTTTTATGAAAATTGATACAAGTATCCATCAAGATTCACATCTAAGGAAATGCATAGTTAGTGTGATTATTGAATACGAAAATGCTTCCTCATATTGTGATTTCTTTCTTATTTTTGTTAATGGTAATAAATCGCCTATCCGCATAACACACACTAACACACACACAAATTGTGTAATCGAACGCACAAATTGTGTATCGAATGCAATTTCTTCCACATGTGCAGGAGCTATAGGACTACTTTTACCGCCGCCAATGAGTGTGCTTTCACCTGCTTGGCGGAATCTCGTGCACGCCCGGTTTCAACAACACCGGGTTCGAGCTCATGCGTAATAGTTCACGGTCTTTCCAAGTTACAAATAGCTGGGACGGTGTTATATGGGAAGAATTAATTGCACCATCAACCGCTTGGTCGTGGTTCGCGTCATAGGTGATCATGCGGCTCCAATGAAATGGAGTGCTTTGGAAGAAAAAGTACATCATTCGTTACAAACATATCTTCGCTTTAGATGAAGTCACAGGAAATACCTCATACGCTTTAAGCTATCATGCCAACTGGGAGTTTTCATATGGGGACTACAATGAGTTTTGATGATCACAAGGCTCATGGTGGATCGGTGATTGCCAAATTATTGGTTGTCTTCAAGGGTGGTGCTTGAAACCTATTACAACAGATAGTTGGTGGGGGTGATTACACCATCACATTTTGCCCTCCCGGATACATTGTCAATAATCAAATTAGGCGTGAACGAACTCCACCAAGTACCTTATGTGTCCCCGATGGTGATTTCACATTAGGCTTTGGTGCAAATAATAGTTACTTGGGAATTTGGTACTCCTATGATGATCACCCACGGAAGTATGGGTAGCCAATCCAAACAC
This sequence comes from Chrysanthemum lavandulifolium, assembly GCA_022545495.1. NCBI lineage: Eukaryota > Viridiplantae > Streptophyta > Magnoliopsida > Asterales > Asteraceae > Chrysanthemum > Chrysanthemum lavandulifolium. Next base: position 314,933,419 of record CM040238.1, read on the forward strand.
ACCAATTACATCCACCTGTGCACAAGCGGAAACCGGGATATAAAGACAAAATACCCCGCAATGCAAACTTTCAAAATGAAGTTATCTCCGTATTTTATGGAATGGATCAACTTGAAGGACATATATCTCAACTTTTACCGTGAGGAAAGTGAGTACACAAAGAATAAATCCATGGAGGAAGATATTGCACATCACATCCGGTGTTTACCGAAGGTATATATATCCTTAACTTACATGATATACGATCGAGTAATCTGAGTTAATCGGATGTGTCATTTGAACCTATTGATTAATGAATGGGTCGATTTGCTTGTGTTTAAACTTATACACGCTCTGGGTCCAAAGAAATTATATAAACAGTAGGAAACATGTGAATTGAATTGAGCCGCTTGAAATGCATCAAAAGTTTGCATTTAAAATATACGACTTATTTTTATTTTTATTTTTATTTAACGCTTGAAAGAAAACCATGTGGTTGTGCTCTTGCAATTTGACTTTGAGCACTCTATGTTAAGTGGTCTGTTTGGAATGAAATTGCATGTGCAAAAGTGTCATGGGTGTATGGGACTTTTCAAGTGTTGGTCATGGTCTATTTAAAATTAGGTTGAAGAATTGTTCACACCAGTACGTTTTTTAATGTTGTTATTCTGTGTATCAGCTTGAGAATAATCAAGCTCACAGAGTGTCCAAAATTTGAATGGAGCGTGAAAAGGTTCGCATAAAAGCGGTTGCTGATATGTCATAAAACTTAATAGAGGGCGAGAAAGGAGAGACCATAAGTGATGTATCTACTCATGGTGATAGCCATCGACGTTAATTCATTTTTTCTCGAAAACATATATCTATTAGAACTTTATAGGTCGATAAACACCAAGCTATCTATTGAACTTTATAGTCATGTGCTAATATATTCAGATACATGTTTATATAATATGTTTAAGTTAGATAGGATTGGTGGTTTAGCTTCATAATCATGGCTACGTATGTCTTAAACATATCGATGAGTAATAAAAGTGCGACTCATTTCTATAACTTTTCACTATTACATAATTTGCTTAGCTCTTGGTAAAAGTAAGAAAACAAAGTTATGACAAAAGTTACTTTTTCGTGGTTTCATTATGGTGAGACCCTTAAAAGTTGAGAGATCCAAATTATCTAACAAATAAGCTATTGTGCTTGAAGGCAGGAACAAGCCTTTGACTGTTCAACACCGAACTCAAACCTCAGAAGCTTATGTTACGTCTCTGATGTGGTAAACTATAACTTTAACATCATTGTTGCCATATGTGTTTCAAGCATTATAACCATTTCTTGATGGTCTTGGTTTTATGAGCCAGTCTCCAACGATATATTATGGTGTCTTAGTGTCTTACATTCTTTTCATGCTATAAGGTTGATGGTCTTATTCGAGAGTGTTAGTGGCAAAACCCGTCCGATGGACGGGTATGACTTATGGTTTTTATTTTTAGGATTTAGTAAAACAAATATATATTAAAAAGTAATTAAAAGTTAAATGAAACGGTTAAGATCTATAATTGACAAACACGGATTACATTCCTAAACTGGCTTAAATTCATGATTATGTATCACGTTTGTGTTTCTAAAGTCTAAACTCAATCAGTTTCACATGTTAATTTGAGAAGCTTTTATCTTTTCCCTCAACGTATATATAACTATTTAATCACTCAATATATAAATCATCTTCTAAACTACTATGTATTGCATTCTTCCTATCACAATAGTTAATAAGCGGTATATACTTCAAAACTTGTCTAATAATACCTATAGGCGGTTGGGGCGGGTACTCAAGAATCAATTATATAATCCGACAAGATATATATCCAGAATGGGCTATATATATATCTCGTAATGGGCATTTTGTAGTTCGGAAAGAAGTCCAAGAGTAAATCCTTATGTTACGAAGCTCCTTTAAGCTACATTATTGAAGACGTTCGACCAAACGGCGGACTCGAGAAGTTCAAATCTGCTGTCTACTCTAACGTAAGCATCTATAATAACCATCATTTGATATTGCTTACTACCAACACTTACTTGATGTATTATAACCAACTTTATTACTATTTCCTATTTTACAATGTGTGCGAAAGTATAGGCAACCAAGATGAACAATATAATCTTTATTCAGATCTAAGCTGCAAAAGTCAGCTTAGATTAAGTTTACAATAGTATCCAAATGTTACAAGGTTAGATTAATGTCAATGAGACAATAATCATGTAAATGTAAAGACAAGACAAGATCGGTGAAATGATCTCGAAGAAGAGAAGAGAGTGATACAAAAGACGCACACTCGAGTGTGTCTAACCCTAGATAAGGGACTTATTAAATAGGAGATTAAGTTGCACTAAGACCCTCTAACGGCTAGTAGTGACTCATCAGTAAACGAAGAAAGGCTTCAGAGAAATGAGATTCTTGGAACTTTAAATCTTTAATCTTTGTCCAAGTTAAACCCTCGTAATTAATCCCGCAATAAGCCACAACTTGAAAGCCATTAGCAATTGATAGAATGATATGTTTGCCACAGATTACCAACCCAAAATTTAACATTCCCCTTAACTGTGAGCAAACATATCAAACAATATCAATTTTTCACACAAAATTTATGCCGATAGATTGTGGAGGTTCTTTGTGAGTATGTCTCAGCTTGGTTTGAAGAGCCAATCTTTTAGCATTTATAACACCTCTAGCAATTTTTCCTCGATGAAGTGAACATCAATTTCAAAGTGTTTTGATCTTTCATGGAAAATGTGGTTGACAACAAGTTGTAAAGCGATTTGTTATCACAAAAAGATCAACAGAAGATTGATGTCAACTTTTAGGTCTTTTAGGATTTTTGAATCAAATGATTTCACAGCAGCAGAGACATAGATCTATATTTCGCTTCGTGGAAGATTTTGAAAGAGTGTTTTGTTTTTACTTTTCCATGAGATTAAACAATTATTAAAGAAAACACAATACTCGTGATGTATTTTCCGGTTTTCTTGCATTTGGCCCAATCAAGATCACCGTATCCTTCAAGATGATTTTCGAGTTGTCAAATTATACCTTAGACCTTTTCCGGAGCTCCTTTTAGATATCTCGTAACATTGAGGCACATTCCAGATGAGACTTTATAGGAGAATGCATATATTATGCCGCACAATGAACCGAGTATGAGATGTCGTCTAGTATGGGTGAGATAGATAAGTTTCCCAAGTAGCTTCGATAACCGATGATGTTGACAAGCAAGGGTCATCGTAGTGGGAATGTATGGAAGGACCGAGTTGGGTTCCATAGAGTGGACACAGTTTGCACCCAAGGAGACCAAATTTTTGAGGAGTTCAAGACAATATTTTCTTTGGGAGAGACAAATGTCATTCCCGCTTTTAGAACCTCAATGCCAAGAAAGTATTTTAGATTTCCCAATTCTTTAATATGAAACTTTGTTTTAGGAACTCTTTGAATCGGTTTATCTCATCGGTGCAATTTCCAGAAGGACAATATCATCCACATAAACAACAGAGCAATAAACTTGTTATTCTCTTTTGGTGAATGAGAGTGATCATTAATGATTGAACAAAGTTATTTTCTTTTAAAACACCGACAAGTTTTTCATTCCATTTCGTGAGCTTGTTTTAAGCCATATAGGGATTTGACAAGTTTACGACTTTATTCTTATTGTTCTCATTACAGAACCCTTGGGGATGGTCATATAGATATCCTCATCAAGATCTCCATACAAGAAAGCATTATTAACATCAAGTTGAAAAAGAGGCCATTTGTTTTTACGGCTAAGGAAATAAGACATCCGACAAGAGACATTTTACAACAGAGAAAAGGTTTCATCATAGTCTATTCCTTCCTTTGGTTATAGCCTTTAACAACTAGTCTAGCCTTGTATCTATCAACTTCACCATTGGCTTTATATTTGATTTTAAATATCCATTTGTAGCCAATAGGAATTCTATTAGGAGGTAAATCGGTTATATCCCAAGCATGGTTTTCATTTAAGGCCTCAATTTCGTAATTCATAGCATCAACCCAATTACTATCATGGATAGCTTCTTCATAATGTAGGTTCAATACTTTTATTAAGACTAGATGCAGAGAAGTAATTATCTTTGTTAAGGTTGGAGTAGTTAACAACCTTTTCAACACCATATTTGACTTTTCCTTCTATAATAAAGTCATTAAGATTATCGGGCAATTTGGAAACTCGTTGACCTTCTAGCAAAGAATGGTGGCAAGCCTCTTTCTTGATCAAGATAATCGGTGTTGTATCGTTAGATCGTAAGCGCATCGCCAGGATCGAACCGCATCGCCAGGATCGAAACCGCATCGCGTAATGTGAATCATGTGATATGTTGCCCTCGTGGTGTGTATTATCATCTATAGATGTTGCAACCGGGTTCGTCAATCCTAGTAGGATGACTTACCACCGTGCCATCATCATAGGATGTCACTCTCCTTCATCATTGGGACTTATTTGTGAGTCAAAGAAATTTTTGTGATTTAAATCTTTTGGTACAAAGGTTTCAACAAAAGGTTTTGACACGTAATTTTTCATTTTGAAGGAAAACAGTTTCATAAAATTTGACATCTCGGAGTAAAAGATATTTTTGTTTCAAGGCTCAAGAGTTTATAGCCTTTCTTCTCATTTGAGTAACCAATAAAGACACTTTTTCGCACCTACTACCAAATTTATCGAGATGTTGAGAATGGTGGCATAGCATAAGCGCCAAAGACTCTAAGGAGAGAGAGTGAAGGGTCATGCCCATACACAAGGAAGAACGGGACTTGCCAAACAGAATCAAGAGGCAACCTGCTTATGACATAGGCGCAGTTAGAACACATTCGCACTAAAGATTTAGAGGTAATTCCTCAAACATGAGGGATCTAGCTACATTAAGGAGATGTCTATGTTTCCTTTCTCGCAATACCATTTTGTTGTGGTGTATAAACACAAGAGGTTTGATGTAAAATTCCTTTTCATGGAAAAATGTTGAAGTTTATTATTGACAAATTTCGTCCCATTATCACTTCTAAAGATCTTGACATTGTGTTCAAATTGATTTGATAGCATGTGAGTAAAGTTAACAATGGAAACATAAACATCATCCTTCCCTTAAGCATATAAACCCACACCGCCTCGGAATAGTCATCAACAACAGTTAAAAATATTTGTAACCATCTCGCTAGTGACTTTATATGGTCCCCATACATCAAGATGGACAAGTTGACCAATTTTAGTTGATTTATGTTCACTTAGAGGAATGGTTCCCTGGTTTGTTTAGCTTTATTACAAGTATCACGAGATGATCGGTTTGGATGTACTATCAAATTTAAGAGTGGGTTTAAGTATGTGAGGACTTGGTCGAGGATGACCAAGTCTTTGATGCCAAAGATTTTTGAAACATGACAATCGATATGCAATTATTAGAAATAATATTACATGAAGAATCAATATCAAACATATATAACCCATTGTGTTTTTACCAATCCCCACAATCCTTTTTGATGTAAATCAGTATATAGCAATTAGATTCATTAAACCCGACAAACATCTTATTGTCTCTAGCAATTTTATGAACAGACAAACAAACTAACATTGTACTGTGAACAACAAGTACATCAAAAGAGTTAGATCATTATTGATCTTTAAATCACCAATTTTGTAATTAATTCGAGTACATTGGGATGTCCAACAGCTAAGCCAAGATTTGAAATGTTAACAACATTGATTAAAAATTTTCATCCACGGTCATGTGTTGATTTGCACCGTAATCAACAATCCAACCAAGACTAATGTTTCGAGATAATGTCTTAGTGTTGTTGTTAAAAACTTGTTGAAGTTTATATTAAACTTGACACCGCCATTAAAGAAGGTTCTGAAAAATTTTACCCGCTAAGTTGGCATTAGCAGATGACACATTGTTGTCATTGAGAAGACTCATAAGTCTTGAGAGTTGTTCATTAGACAAGGAGACAGGAGAGTTCTTGGCACTATTATCGATGATTAAGATTGGTTTCAGCAGAAACATTGTTATCGTCAAGGTTTACCATTAAAGTTTCTCTTAGCATATCCAAGCAGGATAGCCAATAAGATCATAACATCTATCAATGGTGTGACCAGTTTTTGCAATTGGTACATTTGAGGTTCATGTTTGGTCCTCTGCTATTAGAGTCATTACAAGATAAGACCATAAACTTTGTTGTTAAAACTTCTTTTGTTATCAAAAATTTTCCACCATCGAAGTTTTTGCAAAGAAAGGTCGTAGCATTGGGTTTAGCAGCTATTCCCAGATGATACATTTCGTGAGACTCTTCTCCGAGACAACAGAGAAAGCGCTTTTGACATTAGGTAAAGGGTCTCGATTAAAATATTGCTTCGATGAGAACATAGGAGTCATCAAGACCCATAAGAAATTGCATTAACTTGATTAGTCGATTATGTTTTTCAAAATGTTTTGCACCTCACAAGTGCAAGGAGGCAAGCTAATCATACAATCAAATTGTTTCCATAAAGAGTTAAGATTGTTGTAGTAATCAGCAAGAGAGGACCCACTTTGACTAAGAGAGTTTATATTTTTATGCAAATTGAAAATAGTGAACCATCAACCTTATCATAAGTATCTTTAAGATCATTTCACATTTCATAAGCGGTTTGGCATAGATAGCCCCAAAGAATAATTCGTGGTGAGAGAATTAAGAATCCAAGTAACCACAACAGAGTTACAAGTGTCCCATTGATTAGCAAGATTAGGGTTTGAATCGTTTCTTATGCAAGTACCATCAATAAACCCTAACTTATTATGGTTCCTTAAGGCAAAGGTCATGGCCATATTCCATATTTTATAATTTTCGGCCTGTGAGTTTGATAGAAATAATGGGAGTCCCATTAGTGTTATTAGGGTGTAAGCACAAAGCATCCCCAAAGGATAAGCTTTTCTCGGTGGAACCACCACCACCAAAGAAGTGTCACCAAGAACCATAATAAAGACAAGAAGATGCACAAATAAAACAGATGAGAGATAATAATAAGACCAAATAGATAGATAAATAAGATTTTGAATTTAAGAAACAACAAGCACCAAGCTCGTGGACTAGGGTAAACCAGTAGTGTATTCGCACCACTCAAAAGGTGGCGTATCAAGATGTTAGTCACCCGTTGCACCCACAAAGACTTAAGTATTGTATGTTTGAAGAAGAGACAAGATATAGACTTACAGAGAAATATGCAATGGAAGAACAAATCACAATTACCCTAGATTCACTTAGTCTAGGGCTAATTGTAAGTAGAAGATAACCAAAGGATTACGCCAATAGCAATAACCCCAAACCACCAATAGTTGCGAAGAGAATCAATGAGCCTCAAGCTCGATACCATGTGCGAAAGTATAGGCAACCAAGATGAACAATATAATCTTTATTCGATCTAAGTCGCAAAAGTCACCTTAGATTAAGTTTACAATAGTATCCAAATGTTACAAGGTTAGATTAATGTCAATGAGACAATAATCATGTAAATGTAAAGACAAGACAAGATCAAGAAATGATCCGAAAGAAAGAAGAGAGTGATACAAAAGATCGCACACTCGAGTGTGTCTAACCCTAGATAAGGGACTTATTAAATAGGAGATTGTTGCACTAAGACCCTCTAACGGCTAGTAGTGACTCATCGTAAGAAACGAAGAAAGGCTTCAGCAGAAATGAGATTCTTGGAACTTTAAATCTTTAATCTTTTGTCCAGGTTAAACCCCTGTAATTAATCCTGCAATAAGCCACAACTTGAAAGCCATTAGCAATTGATAGAATGACATGTTTGCCACAGATTACCAACCCAAAATTTAACACAATGCAACCGCATGCCATCCTGATTACATGACACACACTAAGACTTCCACTTGATATATTATAAGTGACCCACTAAGACTTCCACTGGGCACGCAAAGATAAGCAAGTAATATTTCATCAGAAGTTGAAAAAATCCACAAATTTCTACCCTCTTAATTACCGAATCACTATCGGACCAATCATGTGTCTCAATGTAACTACGGGTTGGAACCATGTTATAGCAGAATGCTCTGCGTACTCGTCGGACTATACTAATCCCTAGTGGTTGATCAACAAATGATGCTCCTTAAGCTCACGATAAACTTTTAAAATGGACATATGAGAAGTATTTAATATTGATATACATAATTGCCGAGTAGATAAATTACCTCAAATTTGAATGATCAAATTCACTCTGCAATCATTTTCTTTTTTTAGCTAAATACATACAATTTCAAATACATTAGAGGTTACAATCTCAACCTATTTGTTGTTGAGTGAGGCTAAGAGGGACTATTTGTTTTGTATCCTTTTTTGTTATTCCTGTTTTTGCTTCTTTGGATCAGGTTCAGTGTCCTCTTCTTCGGTATCCTTGAACAACTGCCTTTGGACTGGTTCGCGGGTTCTTGGACTCTTGGCGTCACTTTCTTGTATGAAAATAGTCACTTCCATTGTTGGTGTCAAAGGTTGTGGTGTCAGATTTTTCAATTGAGTCTGTTCCATTAATGTGCTAATGGTTGCTCAAGTTCCTTCTTCGCCAATATTTATTGCAGGCGCTGGTATCAGCAACAGTGTTTCTTTTATCACTTTGTCTAAAATAAAGCTCAGCCATCTTTAAGTGCTCTCTGGGCCAAAATGGAACTGAAAGACATGCCTTGTATTTTGTAATTCTGTAGCTCAACTGGAAAGGTGTATTCAAATATGTTTGGTGCTTCTTTGAGCACCCCATTGATTTTTTTGACAAAGGATTCTGTATCCAGGCTAAAGCAAGTAAGAGTTATGTTTGTTGTTTCATCTATGATGATTGCTTTGAAGCAATAGTTGCCCACAAAGTATACATAAATTTGTATTAGATATCTAATAGGGTAAGGGAACTATGAAGCCGTGTATGTTTTCAAATATGTAAGTGTTTTGCAATACCTGTAGTTCGGGGTTGGTTCAGTGCCATATTCTTAGTGTGGAAACCCTTCTGCAAAAAAATTACACATGTTTGGCATTTGCTATAATACCAAGGTTTTGTTTCATATGCTTGTCATTGACATCAACAGATATGGGAAAATAAATTGACTGAAAAATATGAGAACACATACTTAGCACATTCCATCACATACTACTATCACAGACTAATGAGATGATGAATTCTTAAAGAATACAGTGGCAATATGGGTGGGTTTGGGGTGTTGGCTCTGAAATGCTTTCATTCACAAGTGAAAGTTGTACAATTATGTAAAGATTAGTTTGATGATATGATTCCAATAATCATATTATTGAATTTTACTGACTTATGGACTTTCAACCCAAAATGTTTCCATTTACGCTATTTAAATTTTACCATAAAGATGTCAGATAAATACATGTTTACACACTATCGAAGATGTCGGAAAAGGCTGACATTAAAGGTGAAAAACAGGAGTTCTCATGAAGCGTATACACTTTTAGGTTGACTCGAAAGCAATATGAGCTGGGTAGGCTTGACCAGCAAAAAAAACCAAGTTCTTTTGTTCAGATATATAATTAGACATAATTACAAAACCATTTAGGAAAAATGACCCGATATTTATGAGAATAGAAATTTAAAATGGTCTTGAGTATCCTCGTATGAAATTTGAACATTAATATAGCCCAAATGACCTTTTCTACTGGGTTGAAGTTGCCTCCTATAGCTAACATTTATATATTGACACAAACTAACGTGTTAGACGTTATCAATATTCAGTAGCATTGAGAAATATATAAGATACTCTACTATTAGTTGTAATTTCGATTAACTCCGTTTGTTCATAGTGTTGTACATTTATTATGGAATGAGAAGATCAATAAGCAATGAACAAATGGACAACCAAAAGGATTAAATGTACCTTCCCGCCTAGTAATTCAAAGATCCTCCCGCATCAAATCATATGAATATCTCTTCTTTTCACTATCTAACCTCGTCAAAAGATGAGCATATGTGTAAATAAGGCATAAACATCTATCGCTCCGATAAAAGTTGCACCGACGAAAATGAAACACTCAGAATTACGCATATGTGGTGTCACTTTGAACCATATACTCATAAATCGATCGCTTTGGGTTGGGGTTTTATCAAATGATCACATAAAAAATGGGTTCATTGTGGGGAACATGCTATTCGGGTTTTTCCTTCTTCGAGAGTATAGGTTTAGATGTCTATGAAATAAAAATCCAGTCAAATATTCACCATAAATCACCTATCGTCTATCTCCAAATATGTTTATCTTGTAGGCCAAAACATTTATCAGTTAAGAGGTTTACATTAGGTGACAATTAAGACATGTCGTAGTTACTTGATTAACTATTGTTTCCCTATGATTAAAACAGTTAAAAAAACTTGCATATCTCGTGGAACTTGAGTGACACAACCGACACAAAAAAGCACCCATATTTACCTGTTACCCAAACTCACGCACTTTGAACCTCTAACAGAAGCAGAGAGAAGCATAAAATATATTTTGCTTTCACTGCCATTTTTCCATGATAGTGTCTTGTCTGATTTTTATGGCCAACTGGTGTCACCATTGGCTTTAAAGTCTTTTGTCCAGCCCCCATCAAAATTTCACTAACCCAAGCGCGAATAAGGAAATTGGCGGAGCTCACATTTACATTCTGTTTTATTTATTTGCATCATGAGTGTTTGCTCGTTTGTGCGCTACATTAGCAGATTCATTTAACATACTCTTACAATTATAAAACATATATAGAGCGTAGTGAACCTTTGCGGTATTGAGTGTAATGAGAAAACAAAAAGCAGCAGAACTTTTTCTAATAATTCCAGTGTAAACAACTTATTTAATCTTACTCGATAAACTTTTGGCCAAGATTATAATCGTGTAACTGGTAAAATACATTAAAACAGGAATATCTTGTGTGAAAATCTTTACCGCTCAAGTATATTAATATAGGCCGATTGTCGAGATGATTTATGGGGTGTTTGGATTAACTTTTTCTTCGGGTTATGGGCTTATTTGCAATTGGAAAAACCGAAGAAGCTCACTTTTTTTTGGCTTATGAACTCATCAACTTGATCTTATGGCCTTATATAAGCCATACACTCCAGTTGATAAGCTCATAAGCTGAAAAAAGTAAGCTTATGAGCTTTTCCAAATTCAAATAAGCCCATATGCTCAAATAACAAGCTAAACCAAACACACCCTTAGTAGATTTGTAAGAGATAAAGGTGTCACGAAATACTATGATGGTTAGGCGTAGAGTATGTGAAAGAAATGCATTGAACAACCAACCCTCAAGTGAGGGTTTACATGAGGTATTTATAGGAGGAAAGCTAGGGCAACACTCCTAGTTTCCATCCTTTCCTTATTGGACATGGGCCTAAGCTTATGGGCCTTCTACATAAGCTAGACCTTAAACAAACATAAAGGCCAAAATAAGCTACCTATTACATAAGAATAACAAACACTTGATTTATAGTTTAGAGTGATTCCAACAATCTCCCCTCAAGTGTTGGTGATTAATAACGGTCAAGGCGCTGATGTAATAGTAGCTCGACGCCTTCGACATTCTTCTTTCTTGTGAGAAGAATTGCCTCGATTCGAACAATCTCCCAAGTGTAGAGAAATTGTTTTCTTTAAACGGTTCGCTTTGACGTCATCTTTAACTTTGTTCTAAGATCATTGTTCTTTGTGATGAGAGTGATATTATGTTGTAGTTTGCATCATTTCGCTTCGATCGCCTTCACGCCCAGTGTCTCCACGTCATTCTTCAACATGCTCACACGCCTTTGACGTTGGAATACAGATCTTGATGAAGTTCTTTAAGTCTTTAACTTTGTAGATTCTTTGATTAGACGAAGAATCATTCCGATCGTTGTGTTGCTTTAAAGTAGAACTTCCATTAGTGATGATGTTGGCGTGAGCATGAGAAGAATATGCACGATCATTCCGCCCGAGCTTCCATAAGAAGAAAATATTAAAACGGTTAGTAATAAGCGATTCCGCACTTACAAGTTTGAACTTCGAGAGTCTTAACAAGATAGTGTGAGAACACAACTCTAATTCTCACAAAGGCCGCTCTCGAACCGAGTCCCACAAGTGAGATAACACGATGTACCAAGCACACCTACGGTTCGAGATGAGTCACCGAGGTACACCAAGCATCACCTCATGACTGTCAGACCGCTTGAGACACACTAAGCATAATCCACGGGAGTTACCGGTGACCTACCACCGTGGCTGTTTGATGTTGACCCGGCAGAGTTTCCATTCAATCACCGAGGATCACATATGTGACCCTCTCATAAATATTCTCGACAGATTGCTAAGATCCGTGAAGGACTCGATATGAACCATCGATGATCTTATTGGTGATCAACAAGTGATGAAATGTCAAGTGTCCCTAAGAGATCTTTTGATGAATCTCGTGGCTCTAGACTCAATTGTGCGTTTTGGTTTTCCGAGCGGAGACTAGGAGAGGTCTCTCTTCAATATCGGCAATCTCAAGAGAAAGCCGATAGATTATGTAGGGTTCCAGTGAGAATGAAACAAGCTCGCTGAGAGAAACTTGAGTGGCTAAGAAGGTTTAGTGCATGCGCCATCGGGTCCATGACGACTTTAATCTTCAATACCGGCCATCAAGTGACAACCAAGAGCGTATGAATTGAACCCTGTCCCGCCCTAAGTTGAGTAACTGGAGGGCTATTTCTTTTCACCCTTTACTTTACATTTCTTTTGATTCTTCAACTCCTTCTTTCTCCGATTCTCATTTTCTCCTTTTTACAATCATACCTAAGGACTTCTAAATTCAAACTATTTGTGGTGTCCTTGGGTAGATCCATCCGACTCTGGCGGATCATAGGACGGTTATTCCTAACCTTAGTCACCTTATAACCCATGACTAACCTATGTTGCCATTAAAACCATCATAGAAAAAATCTCTCACGGTGTTTATGAATGAAAACGCTTTGAACCACCGTGAAGATAAGATTTTGAATAAATACTCCTCCACATGTGCTTAAGAGTTTTAACAGTTAAATGCACAAAGTGAGGAAAGAGCGAGCACATTTTGAATTGATCCATCGGAGATAGACAATCCCCGCGAGACACGGTTATGTTGCATAGTTAAAGAGTTACATTGTCGCCTTTTAGGTGACAACTAGCTCTAATAACTACCTTGAAGGTGTAGACAAACCTCGAAAGGTTGTCAAACCCGCCGAGTTCATGTCTATCAAGAGTTTCTAATGGTACATTCTACTCAGACAAGTCCTTTGCGAGACACGTTTACATCACTAGCGAACTAGCTTGAAATTATTACCCGTCTAGGACAAGTCTTTTCGAGTTACTAATAGTTAAAGATTCGTCAATTCGTTGGTTAAGTCTGTTGCACGAAGATTCATGAGCAATTACACAACATATTTCTTATCACAAAATTTTCTCCCCCTAAAAAATGGCATATAAGTATGTTATTTTTGAAACGTTTGAGAATAATTATGTCCATTTCAAGTGTTGCGGGAAGAGTGACACAAAGAACATTTTGGTGAACAAAGTTTTAAATACTCCCCCTCAACAAGTGATATAAACGGTTGAGGTTTTGAAAATCATAAGGGTAAGTACTTGTTCTTTTGAGCAAAACCTTGAGTAATGAAAGGTTTGATAGGTTTTACTCAAAAGTAAGAAGCTTTCGCTCCTTTTATAAGGATTGTGGCAATCAGGCGCACTACGTGGTCCTTTCTTGACAAGAACAGTTGTACAATCGATATGCGCACAAGCCATTTAACTTCCTTTTTGGTTACCAAACAAAGATTTTAAGAAAGAAACTTGACGACACTCCCCCTCGACTTAATAAAATAATGAAAGGTTATTAATTTTATTCCGAGGAGTGTCATTTGAACCAGAAAAATTTACCACCATTGATAAAAGAAACAACCGGGATATGATAACATGCAAGTACACAGATGATTTGAAAAGAGTTAAGTGATTATTTTCTCCCCCTCAACACTTGATCGGAAAAATACTGAATTTTGAAAGATTAAAGTGTTGACGGAAGAAATGTACTTGCCATGTTGAAAGAAAATTAGATTAGAAGAATATTTTTGTTGTTTTATAAGATTTTATATTTTTGTATTTTGTTTTTGAAAAAATTATTTACAAAAGATATTTTAGTGTTTGACGTGTTTTTAAGACTGCTTTTAGGAGGTTATTTAATTCCTCTTGAGTCAACACCTCATACCAATTCGTGGACCAACTCATTAAACCTAGCGGGAGGCAAGGCTTTGGTGAGAAGATCCGCCAATTGGTATTCTGCACCATCAAGTATAATTCAACAAGACTGCTCCACGTGATCCTTGATGAAATGATAGCTAAGATCGATGTGCTTAGATTTCGAAAGTGTCGAATCGAGTTGCACGAGATCGCAATGGCACCGATTGTTGCAAGACATCGATTCTCACAAACACGAGCCATAGTCTTTGAGTTGTGTTCTCATCCGGATGACTTAAGCACAACACGCGAACATTGCTACATATTCTCGCTCGTTGAGGACAACGATGTACAATCCTCGCTTCTTTGATTGCCAAGACACCGGTTTATCACCAAGAAATTGTAGTGCTCAAGTACTTTTTCGTGAATCTAAACATCCCGTGATCAAGATCTCAAAAGCGATTAGTTCAAAACCGTAATCCTTCGGATACCGGATCCCCAAGTTAATGGTTCCCTGATGTATCGGAGGATTCTTTTAGCCCGGAGAGGTGGGTTTCATTGGTCTTGACCGATAACGGGAGCATAGATAAACGGCAAAGACAATATCAGTCTCTAGTCGTTAGGTACATTAGAGACCCAATAATACTACGGTATTTGGTAGGGTCCACTAATTTCCCATTTAAATCAAAGATCTAGCTTCTTGGTATGAGTCATTGGTGTGGCATAAGTGTCACGTGTTTTCATTCCAAATTTGTTTAACAATTCAAGGGCATATTTGGATCGACTCAAGAAAATACCACGGGGTGATTGATGAACTTGCAATCCTAGAAAGAATGTAAGTTCACCCATCATGGACATTTCAAAATTTTTCTTCATTAATTTTGCAAAAGCGATTGAGTACTTTTATGTGTAGACCCAAAATGATGTCATCCACGAATTTGAACAATTAAGATATGTGCCCGTGATATTGTATAAAGAGAGTAGGGTCAACCGAACCTTTGGTGAAATTATTGGCAATGAGGAAAGATGATAGCTTATCGTACCATGCCCGAGGAGCTTGTTTGAGACAATACAGAGCTTTGTTCAGTTTGTATACGTGGTTCGGGAACTCAAGATCAACGGATCCGTCTGGTTGGCTGACATAAACCGTTTCTTTAAGTTGTCCATTGAGAAACGCAGTTTTGACATCCATTTGATAGACCGTCATATTCATATGAGCCGCGAACGCGAGAAATATCCGAACGACCTCAAGACGAGCAACCGGAGCAAAAGATTCTTCAAAGTCTATACCCTCTTCCCGACGATAACCCTTAGCAACGAGTCGTGACTTGTTTCGGATAACATTCCTTCAAGATCCAATTTGTTTTTCCAACCATTTTAGACCGATGACATAAACCCCTGATGGTCTTTCAACCAGTTCCCATACTTCAAGACGTTTGAATTGGTTGAGTTCTTCTTGCATGGATTCTATCCAGGTGTCTTTTGTCATTGCGTCTTTGATGTTTTTAGGCTCAGATTGGCAGACAGTGAGTGCATAAATGCAATGTTCACCGTCTGAGTGAAGACGTTGTCTTGTAACGACGGGTTGTGTAACCATCGGTAAATTTCACCTTTTATTAAACTAATATAATATTCTAATGAAAGAATATTTATCCATTTTTTTATGTCTAAATTTTAAGATTAAACATTTTAAATTTACCTGATCACAACAACTAACTAATGTGAAGTAAATTTTTATAATGTAAATTGACTATTTTGCTCTTTGGCCTTCGACTATTTGAGTTTTACCGTAACGTTAAAAATCAAATACTGAAATAGGTAGTTAACTAGTAATTTTTCAAGTTCACTCTGACAAACGGTTATATTGCTTTTCCTGTGTACCGACACCGCATAATTTATGGTTTAAATTTAATAATTATTAATCAGGGTCGATAATTTCATTTTTTGTATTAATATTGTAAAAAAAACGCTTTCAAAAAGAAATATATTCCTCGCAATTATTAAACAAAAGTATCACGATTACGCTTTAGCTCAACGGGACACGAAATACATGGGTAGACACCTCCTCATCCATTTAAACCGCCTATGTTACTTTATATAAAAAAAAAGAAAAGAAGAAGATTTGTTGGATCGATATACTTTAATCAAACTAAACTAGCTTGTTAAGGTTTAATAACCTCGGATAAATCCTAAGTTATTAACAAAGAAACACCGAGCAATCTTTATTAAGCACGCGGAATTTACTTAACAAAGCTAAAAAGAAACTTTATTAATAAAACTCTAAATCGCTTATTATGCGATACTCTAATACAACTCTAAGATATTCGAACTTTCTCTAAACTCTTAATTCAGAACTCTAAAACTCTTTTTTCCAAATCGCACTCTAATGCCAATCTAGGAGTCCTTTTATAGGCTCAAGGATATCCTAGTCGGTTTACAATTGATAACCTTGTACGACAAGTAATCTAAACATGGAATACAATACTTTCCATAAACGAATAAACAGCTTCTTTTGTTCTAGCAAGATTTTGACTTTATCTTGCAAGATTTTGACTTTGTCTTTAGCAAGACTTTGACTATTTGACTTCTTCCAAGATTTTTTGCTTACAAGATTTCATATCTTCAAGACTTTGATATCTTCAAGACTTTCATATCCCAACAATCCTCCCTAACTTGAATTCTACTTGCTTGACTTCAAGTTCCTTTGTGAATATATCTTTAACAACTTCATCTTTAAAATGGATTGTTCTTTAGTCTTTAGATTATATCTTTGTAGAATCTGTGCTTTTGTCAAAGTATCTCTTAGAATTGTTTTCTTCACAAAGAAGATTCAAGCAATCTCCATCTTTTCAAAGAACACAAAGAACATATGACAATGTGTACAATAATTCAAGTTTAAGTTGCATACTATTCTCATCACATCTAAGTGAATCATTGAAAATTCAATGGATTTAGAACTCTTTACCAAAGCCATTATCTTTGGAGTAGCCAAATGTTTTGGTGTGTAAGACCATGGTACATTGATAACCATATGATTTTTAGCAAACCACCGCCTATCAATGATTTGTTTTGTCTTTACCAAAAGTCGCATTCTTCCGGACTAGTTAGTTCTTTTATCTAATGGTGAACTAATTACCAATAATGGTTTTTCCATCGCCTTTACCACAAGCCATTTCTTGTGGGCTAGCCAACTCTTCACATTATCGATATGGTGAGTTGATAACCATCCAACTTATTAGCAAGTTGTCAACTAAAACGGATTTGATATATCTTTACCGAGCCGCTTGCTCATGGATTAGTCAATCCTTTTGTAACCATGGTGGATTGATAACCTATTGATGTTATCATCACAAAACCATTTATTCAACCTTTATTTCAAAAATAGTTATTATTTAGCAAAAGGTTTCTTCTAAAATTTATTTAATCGGTTTAACTCAAAGAACAAGATTTTGATGAAAGTATCGTCGACTAGCAAGATTTTGAATAAAAGTATCGATATATCAAAAGTATTTATTCAAAAATCATACCGCTTATAGATCATTCTCAAGAATGGTAGTCCAAATCTATAAGCAAATTGATAACCATGCAAGCAATTTCATCACCTCTTCTACTTCCAATCCATGCTCTAGCATTCTTCTCATGAGCTCAACAAGAAGAGGATATCTTCTTTCGCAAACATGTGAATCATTGTTCCATTTTCCAGCTCCAAGACATGAACTCCAGATTCTTCAAAGAATCTCCAAGAAACTATCTCCCGCTTTTCTTGATCCTTCCAAATATCATCAAGATTTTTCATCGCTTCCCACATAGTTATGAGATCCCTTGTAAAACCAATCCAATTCCTTCTAACGGATTATCTTCAAAATAAGTCTTCACAAAGATGATATAAGTAGAATAGATCTACTCTGCCTATGATATGCAAAGAAATCCCATAGCCGCTTAAAAACTTTGAAACTTTTATCTTCTTTGTGAAAACCATGTAATCTCCATTCTTTGATTTCTCAACTTTGAAAGCACCGATCTTTGATCCGCTCATCTTCATGTCATTATCTTCATCTCAGATAATCAAAATCTACCACTCGAGATAATTCTTCAATTCATCACTAGTCTCGCATCTTAATTCAACCTTCTTTCTTTGAAAACCGAACATCCAGAGCTTCAGCTTTTTCTTTTCTCTTTAAGCTTTTCTTCCTTTCACTTCAAATTCAATAAGCTTCTTTCTAAAGTCTTTGATGCCCGCAACATCTTTCTTATACGCTTCTCTCAAAGATCATATAATCTCTTCATATCCACATAATTTAGCTTCGCAATCCTTTAAATCCTCGCTTTTAGATATGCCATCATTGCATTCCTTTCTTTAGCCAAATTAGGTCTTCTTGACATGAATCTAACAGTGTGTTGAGATCAGAAGGTTCAGTAGCTTCAAAGATCCAATTCATCTTGTACCTTTTGAGTCGCTTCTATTTAGAGCTTCTTGAGCTTCTTGTTCTTCTCTATCTTTAGCATCTAACTCTTCTTGAACTTTTCTAGTCGCAGCTTCATTCCTTGCAACTTCAAATGCTCTAAGTTCGCTAAAGTAAGTTTCTTCTTCTTAACTTCAACCAAAATACCTTTTCCTTGTCTTTGGATCAATTGCAGTTGATCGCTCTGGTTGTTCTTCTTCTTGTACATCTCTAATAGTAACACCTCCTCTTGGTTGTGACAAATCAAGAATTGTAGCAACTAATTCATCATCACTTGGTGAATGAATGGGTTTAAATCTAGGTTCCTCCTCTTCCTCTATAACAACCGTAGAAGGACCACTTCTTCTTCAAAATTCAAAACCCTTGAGTTATTACTTGTCCGAAAGTTTCATGAAAAGCAAGATTTCATGTTCAAGACCTTGATCTTCAATAATTAGTTCTTCAAGACTTTGAGGTTCAATCTTTTCTTCGTAACTTTCAATATGAACCAATTCTTCAAGACTTTGAGATCCACTCTCCTTGTTATCATCTTTCTTCTTATCATGTTCTTTCTCCTTATCATGTTCTTTCTCCTTATCATCTTCTTTCAATTTCGCTCTTTTAATTTCCTCCCAAATGGATGTAAGATGATTTAGGAACCTTCTCACGTTGTAATTCCTCACGAAGTGCTTTTCGACGCTTGTTCTCCTCCTTAACCCATAAATTGAAGCCTTGAATATAGGGTTTAACAAAATTTCGCAACCGTAAATAGTTTTTCTTCAATTTTCTAATAGTTCTAGCTTGACGCTCAACAGCTTTGTTCAACCGAGCTATTGCCATTGTCAAAGCATAGTTATCCATAGGTAACCCTTCTCTTGGAATTGTAGGAGCAAGACCTTGAATTGGTGAATGTTCCCGTGAAATGTAACGTGGAGATGGAATAGGTGTTTTCTATTTCTTCTTGAACCTCGTGACCAAGAAACATCACCTTGTAACTAAACAAGACTTTCACGAGAAGCAAGATTGCAGATGCAAGACTTGTGAAGCAAAGACTTTTGAAGCAAGATCGGTTGAAGCAAGATTATGTGAAGCAAGACTTGATCAAGATCAAGACCTTCGCTTTTTCATCCTCCGCAATGCATTACTTAACAACTTGCACAATTTCCATCATTGATGTTGTTAAAGGAATATCTCCACCTCGAAACAAGTTACTTTTAGCCATGAATGTAAAGGTTTTGGCTTGTTGCACAATAAATGTAGTAAAGCAAGAGGTTTGGGAACATCACCAATTGCTTGTTCAAGAAAACTCAGATAAACCTTGGATACATCAACCAAGTAGCCCCGGATGATATATGAGAGAGCATTCCATCCAAAATAAGCCGTGAAAAATTAAATACTCGTCTGCTGCTAAACCAACCATCGCAGATGCAATATTTGAACCAAACCGCTCCCAAGAAGTGCTTTTAGAACTTATGCAGTGGAGCAAGACATGGATCAAAACTTCCATTGAGGATGTAATAAGGCCTTCTTAAAAGTTTGTTCACCAAAGAACCTTCATAACCCGTGATTTCTAAAAGTATCCCAAATCGCTTGCTTGTCAAATCTAATAGCCCCATCTTCATCTTCAAATAATAAATCGCTCGAATAGAGGCTTCAGTAATCTTAATAGTCTTTCCAAAGAATCGAGGATCTAATATAATATTCATCCTCCTCCATATTTTCTCTAGCATTAGCCCAAAATTTCGAATCCATGGTTCAATAACATCCGCTCAACTAAAAGAGCATAGCTAATAGGCGACCCAACTAGATAATCAATAATATCATAGAAAGCCACGTCACTTCGGCCTTGTCCAAATTAGCCACCATATTGTGCTTCAAACAGCTTAAACGATTCACCATTGTTGAAAGAATAAGCACAATAGAAAGATTGTATCGAATATTAAAGAGATGGTAATTGGGAGATAAATATGGAAAAGATGTGAAGTAATAATATGAGAGGAAAATCGAAAGAAGTTATTTATAGGTGAGATTTGAAAATCACACCTAAATAACAAAGTTACCGTTACTACCAATTACCCTTCAATATTACCGTTGGAACAAGATTTTAATACGACAAACAAGATTTTCCACATAAGCAAGATTTCCCAAGCAAGATTTTCCCAAGCAAGACTTTCAGAAATACAAGATTTTGCCAAAATCTTCAAATAATCTAAGTATACACTAACATCCTCCCTCAGCAATACATGTGACTATATCAAACATCTTATAGTCCTCCCTTAAACATAGCTTAGTAGTTAATCATTCCAATGCTCACGACCAAGTGATTGAATCGTGACACATCAAAACCTTTGGTGAGTAGATCACCACATTATCATCTCGTGTGAACTTTAACCACATTAATGAGCCTATGCTCATAACAATCTCGATAAAATGATGCCTAATCAATATGCTTTGTCTTGGAATGATACATGTGATTCTTCACAATACAAATAGTACTCTCATTATCAATGTTGATAGGAGTATTCTTAAAGTTGAACCCATAATCCAAGAGTTGATTTTGCATCCATAAAACTTGACCACAACAACTTGCGCAGCCTACATATTCAGCCTTCAGAGATGATGTTGTCCGCAATTGTCTCGCTTTTTGCATTGCCATGAAACTAACCTTCTTCCAAGATATTGGCATCCACCGCCAGGATCTTCTATCATAGTTATCACCGCATAGTCACTATCCGAAAAAGCTTCTAAGTGAAAAGGTGACTCTTTAGGATACCACAACCCCAACTTAGGTTGTTGTTTCAAATAATGTAATATTCTCTTGACAAAGATTCGTGTGAGAGATCTTTGGTGAGACTTGATATCTTGCACATAAACAAACCGCAAACATGATATCGTGCCTTGATGCAAGAAGATACATAAGAGAGCCAATCATAGATCTCAGATAACTTGACTTCAACAGTCGACCATCTTCATCTTTTCCCAATGAATTGATAGATTTAATCGGTGTAGTAACAAACCTTCATATCATCAAAATTAAACTTCTTAAGTATATCAAGAACATACTTGTCTTGGCTAATAAAAATTCCTTCCTTGACCGCTTAACTCAAGTCCTAAAAGAATGTTAACTCTCCCATTGAACTCATTTGAAATTCCTTCGCATCACCGCTCAAACTCCTTAACCATGGACTGCTTGGTAGCCCCAAAGATAATATCATCAACATACACTTGTACTAACATGATATCCTTCTTGTCTCTCTTGATAAACAAAGTCTTGTCAATGGCCCTCCCGTATCCATGTTGTAATAAGAATGTAGAGCCTCTCATACCAAGCTCTAGGTGCCTCGATGAAGACCATATAAAGCCTTAACCACCTTATAGACTTTGTTAGGATGCTTAGGATCTTCAAAACCCGGAGGTTGTTTCACATACACCTCTTTCGTAATAGTGCCATACGTAAAGGCACTCTTGACATCCATCCGATATACCGAAAACCCATATAAGAAGCAAAAGCAAGAAAGATTCTAATAGCTTCAATCCTTGCCACAGAGCAAATACCTCATCATAATCTACCCTTCTTCTTGTCTATAACCCCGAGCAACTAACCTTGCCTTGTTCTTGATAACATTGCCTCTTTCATCTCTTTTAACTCTAAAGACCCATCTTGTTCCAATAACTTTCTTCCCATCCGAAGATCACATAAAACCCAAACCTCTTGAAGTTTAAATTGAAGAAGTTCTTCCCTGATAGCTTCAACCCAGCTTTCTTTAGTCAAAGCTTGAGCAATGTTCTTGGGTTCTCTTGAGAGATGAAACAAGTAAATAAGGTGTTTGATGGTCCTTATGATTTAGCTGTTTTGTTTATACACAAAGCTAAGTAAAGCATTATGAGGTTTTGTGAAACCCTTAGCTTTGTGTCTTGTCATAACTCCGTATGTAGAAGGACCAATGATTTGATCGTTGGATGATTCTTATGAATTGTAAGATTGAGACGTGGAACTTCATATGTATCATCTAAGTTAGTATAATCAAGACCTTCATTGGAATTTGTGAAAATACCTTCATCTTCAAGCTCATCATCGCTTCTTCTAGCCTGCATGGTAGGATCATCCAAATCATCTAAAGCATCATCATCAGTGCAAAGAAGATTTTGGTTGAAAGTATCGTCCAGCATCGTAAGAGAACTCGCAGCCTTGTTCTTCTTCTTTGCCTCTTCATAAGCTCTCCTTTGTTCATCTGTAAGAATGTGCTAATACATCTTGAAGAAGCATCCGATTAAGTTCCTCTTGAATAGATTGATCCTCGCAGATAATGAGGATTGTGGTGCATCAAGATTTTGTTTTGGAGAATCAAGATTTTGCTTAGGAACATCAAGATTTTGGTTTGGACTCATAGGATCTTTATCGTGAATATCATCGTGTCTAAGATGAATATCATGAACAACATATTGAATATCTTCTTCATTATGCAAAGGTTGATTTTCTTCTCTAATGTGTACATAATTCATTGAAGGAGATAAAATCTCAAGATCAAACATCCAATCAGACCCTTCCCTTTCTCATTGTCTTGATCCTCTAAAACTCAACATGAAGACAATCTTGAATCTTCTTAGTAACTCGTTGTAGACTCTAAATCCTTTATCGTTAGTGCAATATCCCAATAAGTAACCTTCTTCGACTTGCCATCAAACTTCCCTAAATTATCAATGGTGTTCAAAATAGTAAGAGGGCATCCAAAAGGCTTCATAAAACGAATGTTGGGTTTATTGCCCATCAAGAATTCATAGGGTGTCTTCATCTCGTGGTTTTGTGATGTAAACCCTATTGAGTACATAACATGCAAGATTTATGCCTTACGCCCAAAATTGAATAGGAGATGAGAATCACCAACATGGTCCTTGCAGCTTCAATCAAGGTTCTATTTTCCTCTCTCGCAACACCATTTTGTCTGTGGTGTTCTAGCAATACTAAACTCCCTTTTATGCCTTTATTTGCACAAAAATCATCCATAGGCTTGTTCTTGAATTCGGCCCATTATCACATCTAATACCTCTAACCTTGAGTCTTAATTGGTTTTCAAGTGCTATTATAAGAGTTTGAATAGCATCAAAGGTATCATCCTTAAAGCCCAAAAGAAAACCCAATCGAATCTACTACAATCATCAAGAATAACCAAACAAGATTTCTTCTTATTTAAACTTGCCACGAGACAGTCCAAATAAATCCATGTGTAATAGCTCCAATGGTTCTCTAATATTTCTTTCATCAAGCTTCTTGCAGAAGCTTTGTGTTGTTTACCCTTCTTGCATGCCAAACATGATTGATCATTCTCTGTAAGTCTTTGAAGGTAAACCTCTAACTAAATTTCCTTTGACCAATTTGTTGATGTTCTTGAAATTC
Source organism: Chrysanthemum lavandulifolium (assembly GCA_022545495.1). Lineage (NCBI taxonomy): Eukaryota > Viridiplantae > Streptophyta > Magnoliopsida > Asterales > Asteraceae > Chrysanthemum > Chrysanthemum lavandulifolium. Next base: position 314,957,476 of record CM040238.1, read on the forward strand.
ACATGGCCCAATCTTCTATGCCATTGATGTGCCTCTTCAGATGTTGCTTTAGCCACCAAACATGTGGCTCTTCCATAAGAATGTAGACTCTTCATGTCTAAACTATACACATCATTTGTCCTTGGTACCCTAAGTACTACCAAGTCATCATCAATGTGTTTGAAGTCGAAGAAAGGATAAGACATTCGTGTCGTTGAATAACACAGATGCTTTTATCACAAATTTGAGAGATCGACAACAAGTTGAACTTTAGCTCCTTCACATATCCGACATTCTCAAAATCAATTCTCCCGCCTTTAATTGTTCCTTTCCTGTAATCCTTCCTCCATTGGGATCATTCCCAAATGCAACTTTTCCTCCACTAATACTTCTAAAATCGACAGATCTCTTTATCACTGTCATACTTCCGAGCAACCACTATCCACAATAAGATGATCTTTAAGCTCCTCTTCCGGGTTGCCCCGCACACAAAGAAAAGAGTTAGAACTTTTAGGAACCCAAGCCACATCGACTTAGGTTCCCTTGAGAAGTCACAAACTCAAATTCTTTGAGTATGTAATTCTCACTATCTCTCGATTATGATCCAAAATTATCTTTTGATGTTTAGCATGTGGATTTTCAAAACTCTCTCGATTTTTCAACATAAATTTCTTTCACCGATTATTAGCCTTTTCTCTTGACACAAAACATCTCGATTCACTTTTTGTTGAACGATCGTATGTCTCCAGCCAGCTTCTTTCCTTTTAACCCATTCGCTTTAACAGAGGTTCTTGTGATCTAGATCCCTATATGAACTGTGATAACTTCTAGGTTGATAATGAGGTCTCCTAGAATTTCTATCCCAAGTATGGTTTTCAAGACTTTGTCTCGAAAGCAAGACTTTGGAAAGTACCGTGAGATATCAAGTTCTTCTCTCGATGCGGGTATCTATGATCCGTGTGAAGTTTCGTGATTAACCCTATTTGAATTAGTCCACACCGGTTTGTGCTCTCTAGGTCTCGATTGTTAGACTTATTCCTTGAAACTTGCTTAGATATTCGAGTGTCATCACAATCTTTGATTAAATGAGTAGGACTATAACACACAAAACACGCTTTTGACCCATATGACCAAAGTGATTTCTTCTATGTCTATGCCCAAAATTGTTTTGCCTTCTTGAGGACCGATAAAATTTGTTTTGACCAAAATTATCCCAAAAGGTTTAGCAAGACTGCTTTTGAAAAGGTTTTGCGTATATATCGCTTGTTGAGCAAGACTTTGATTTAAAGGTATCTGGATTTTGAACATTGTTTTCAACAGCTTTGGGTTTCTCGATCTAGATTTAGCAATTAGCTTATTCCTAAACTCTAGACTATCTACTCCATAACGAGAAACATCAGCCTAGAGGGTGATGACTAATGGATGAGGAACAAGATGATAACCATTGTCTTTCTTATATTAGAGGTGGTTCACTTCATCGAGCCATCATTACTAGATGAATCTACATAGTTAATGAGCTCATCATCACTAGTGGTTATATCCTCAAAGACACCATCATCCCGATCACTAGGTTGGTTTTCATCTACATCGCTAAAGTCCATTCCAAATCCTAAGCCTGCTCTAATGTAAGCCCTCTCTGCTTTTTCAACATAAGCAACATGGGACAAGCCGACTCTTTCCAAGCAAAGAAACTTAGCTACCAAATCATCTCTTTCCTTAGTTAATTTCTCAATTTCAAAGAATTTTACGCTTTAGTTTCCATTCACTAAGTTTTAACCGATAATCCCGTTGTTCATACTTTTCACCCCAAGCCATTTCATTATTTTCATGTGTTATGATTTTAGCTTCTATAGACTCTAAAGTGATTTGATAACTCGCTACCTCGCACCTAGCCCTAATACAATTATCTCTTTCAATCACATAATCATAAGCAATTTTGATAGAATTCATAACAGTTTGAGCATACCTCGTAGATAGGAGACCGAGTTGGTGAAGTAGCCACCATAGCAAGAAGAACAGATCATCTTCACTTTCTTTGCTCCAATCAAATCCTCCAAAGCCATCATCGATTCCAAAGCAAAGATGTTCAGATTCTTCATCAAAAGCAAGGCTCAAATTCAATGCTTCCACCGTGTCTTCAATCGCATCTTCCATCGCTACCATACAAGAAGTCACCGGTTCATCATCAAACTCTTCACCCACCAACTCGATAAATTCTCTTGAGCAACCAAAGCCTTTGTTTCGCTTATTGGAATTTCCTTGAGCTCAAGTTTAGGCTTCTCGATGTTCTGCTTGCTTGATACTTAGCAAACCCGCACTCCCTTGCAAAGTGACCGCCTTTTGACAATTGAAGCATTCAATTTTAGATTTGTCAAAAGTTATTCCTTGTTTTGGTTTGAAATCAATGTTTTTGCCTGCCTTCTTCATGTACTTTTTGATTCTTGCAAATGATCAAAGCAACTTGCCACCGATATCAATTTCTTCAAGTGCATCTTCTTCAACTGCTAGATCCTCTTCATAAGTGATGTGTAAGCTTGCTTGTTGTGCAAAGAAGGAGCACACAACTTCATCCGAGTTCAAAGTGGTTGATGGTGGGCCTCACGAGTATATGATGGGGATTGTAAACAAAGAAGATTTTGAGAAACAAGATTTTGAGGAGAAGCAAGATTTTGAAGTATCGCTCTTCTTTCGATGATAGAAAAGCAACACCGTGAGATTTAGAATTTGGTTGACCACTCATCTCATGTTCATACACCTTCAATTGATGATAAAGATCATCAAAGTCCATAACCTCCAATCCTTGTTGTCCTCTCGATCATAGTAGCAATCACATGCCATGTAGATGGCAAACCCTTAGAAACTTCAAATTAGCATCCTCAATCGATACTTCGCTTTGTATAACTCCAACATGTTGAGGAGATTCTCAAACCTATCATATGCAAGATCAAGACTCTCTTTCTCCCATCGTGAATGTTTCAAATCATTGCTTCAAAGAAGTTTCAAGCATCTTCTTAGAGGCTTCATTCCTCCAACTGGTCTTGAGAGCAGCCCAGAGTCGCTTAGCATCTTTAGCATCGTGAAATTTAAGAAGATGACCATCCGAATGGCGATGTGAGAATGTTAAGAGCCTCTCTTGATTCCTTAGGGTTGCTTGTGGTAAACCGCTTTGGTGCTAAAGGTTGTCCAGAACTTGAACAGTTCTCGAACAACTTCATTCCCATTGACAATTACATTCCACGAGCATGGTCTCAGAATGGCAATATAACGCCTCATCTTCATGCACCGTAGATCATATTCTCCTTCTTGATAATTGGAATTCGAGTGAGGTGATTGAGGGTGGTGGAACAATTTCAATGACATCTTGAAAATTGTAGGGTTTCTTCCTAGTCGAGTTTCCACACAAGCTCGATACCACTTGTTGGATCGATATACTTTAATCAAACTAAACTAGCTTGTTAAGGTTTAATAACCCCGGATAAATCCTAAGTTATTAACAAAGAAACACCGAGCAATCTTTATTAAGTACGCGGAATTTACTTAACAAAGCTAAAAAGAAACTTTATTAATAAAACTCTAAATCGCTTATTATGCGATACTCTAATACAACTCTAAGATATTCGAACTTTCTCTAAACTCTTAATTCAGAACTCTAAAACTCTTTTTCTCAAATCGCACTCTAATGCCAATCTAGGAGTCCTTTATAGGCTCAAGGATATCCTAGTCGGTTTACAATTGATAACCTTGTACGACAAGTAATCTAAACATGGAATACAATACTTTCCATAAACGAATATAACAGATTGTTTGTTCTAGCAAGATTTTGACTTTATCTTGCAAGATTTTGACTTTGTCTTTAGCAAGATTTTGACTATTTGACTTCTTCCAAGATTTTTTTTGTACCTTACAAGATTTCATATCTTCAAGACTTTGATATCTTCAAGACTTTCATATCCCAAGATAGCTACAAGAGTGTTTGCTCGACTTTGATGTCCGGGCAACAAGCACACCCAAAGGGTGTCTCCCATGTTGAGTTTTGATATAATAACTAAAGGATGTGTATATTTATATTTTTGCTTATGCGATTTAACAAAAACAAGAGTAGTAGCATTGTATATGGGTTGCATTTCCGTGATCGTTAATATATGTTTGTGTCGTGTGTTGAACCCGATTTGGACTAATAACCCTAAGGTTGCGCTCTTTTGCTTACGGGCTTAAGCCTAAGACGCAAGAAACGTTAGTACCGACTTAAATATGGACCAAGCCCACAAATAGTAAATGGGATCTGTAATAGAACTTTTAACATTATGCTTAGCATAATTTTACTAATGGACGAGCGGATTATATATATTTATATATTTGACATTGGACTAAAATTATTGATATTAGACTTGAGATTATTGGACTATATAATCTAACTATACATATAATTAACGAACTCTATTATTTGGACAAATTAGAGTTATATTGGACTTATATTGATATCTTTTAGACAAATGTTGGACTTTACATATTTGAATCATTGGACATAACGGACTTGGACATTGAATATATCGGACACGCATTTAACTATCATTTGACTATAAAACCCGAAATTTTAAATACCTTAAACCTTTATTATCATTTAAATTTATTTAAACAAATTATGTATCATCGAAACGTGTTTTGAATAACAAATCATATCAAGCTTTTATTTATATACTTATTATCGTCAAAAATTTATTTTGATCAAATCTAATAATAAAACGAGAAGTATATTTATATTTGATATAAGACTTCCTCTCTTTACTTTTATATTAAAACTTATGTTTTAATATAAAACATTCATTATTTGAAGATACTTGGTTAATGCTCTAAAGCTAAACATTTGTTTACTTTCTATTGCTATTTGATCCCTACATGTGCATTTCCTGTTATACGTTTTATACTTTGGCGTGCGTTGTCTTGAGTCTATGATCTTATACCACCACACAAACTATTTTACTAAACTCTTTACAAACGTTGATACGAAACTTCCACGAAAACTAAAACAATTATCTTTTGAAAACTTATTCACTTTACGATACGCATTCTGAGATAATCCATATACTATTAGGTTGTGCCAATGACGTACCGTTGTGTCGGTACTCTTGTATTGTTGTACGTTGCTACCTTATTGTGTCACATTTCTCGATGCCAGTCGTGTTAGTTGTGATTCGTATGTTCCTTTGGACTAAGGTGAGTTTCACATCCCCATTTTACTGTTTTACTTGTTTTGGGGTGAAAAGCATGCTATGATTACTTAAAACTAAATTGGTTGTGCATTCATGAAATTATGGATTTACTGAACTGATTCAATTTACTGAGCTATGCTCTACTATATGTGTGTTGGTATGTATGCTTATGTTTGGCGCCTATATATATATATATATGTACGACTGTAAAAGTCCCCAGGTACTACACTACTTATTAACTCCCTCCCACTGTACGGGACGAGCCGTTGATATCTATGGATAGAGCTATTTAGGGGTAGATCCATCCCCTCACTCTATTAACCGGAGTGCATAGTATCAGTTCTCATGCTGGGTTAGAGCATGTTGCACGTAGGGGCAATGTTCAGCTGAATCGGCTTAAGTAGTGGAACCTTTATGCCATGAACGTGCTGCATACATAATGGACCCTTTGAAACTTTAACAACCAATTGATTTTCCAGTTTTGGAAACTACTTGTGTATTAAAAACCTGTGAACTCACCAACCTTTGTGTTGACACTTTTAGCATGTATTTTCAGGATGGCGTTAGCTAAACTTTGGAGGCGCTTGGGCATTGGCATGGCATGGTTATAGAAGTCTCTGATGTAAATTTGGGGACCACTTTAATTCTTTTATGGGCCTACGTTCTATAATATATATTTTGAAAGATGTAAACATAAATCTTTACGAAATACGATTTCTCAAGTTAAACTGTTGTTCTATACATTGTGTTGTGGTACCAATCGAGTAATACCCCCGGTAACACTTACTTCCGCTAAAAACCATTTCTTTGGGGTGTTACAGATTGGTATCAGAGCCTCGGTTATAGAGAACTGGGTATTTTTGAAACCTAGACTATAACTACTTTTATGAAAACTTAACCCTATGACCGATACATGCCTGCCTGCCAAGCTGATGCCTCGATTTTGACTTGTTGAAGTCATACTTGATGAGATATGTATTATATTACTATCCACTTAATCTCACTATGAACTATGATTGCTTTCATATACGTATGTATACGTACCACAGCGCTACGCCTTATCCCTCACATAAATGGAATGCTCGTTTTACTCTTTCGTAACAACTTCTAAAAGTAAATGACTTATTGCTAGTGTAACTGGGCCGAGTATTCCAAAGTTCATGTGAATATAGATTGATCACCTATATTCATCGTGAGAAGGGCATAGATCGATCACCTATGTCCGACCTCGAGGCTTAACTTTGCAATGTTGGGGATGGTTATTTTGGTTTTGGGGAAACGAAATGATTTTGTATGTGTAAATGAGCATGGACATGATAAAGTTTTAACCCTACACACAACACACTGGCATCACAATACTTATTCATAGTGATATTTTTCCACTTTTACGGAACGTCTTTCATCGCCGCTTGGTTATGTTACGACTATGAATTACTTTCGGAATTAATGAAAACGTTTAATCGTGCTTTATGTTGGGTCGAGTTAGACCCGATTGGTCACCATTTGAATTCGAGTTGCGTATCTCGACACGCTTGATATCGTAATAAGTTCATTGAACTTATTGATCGAGTCTTTTGGAATTAATCTTGACTATGTTTGATTTTGGACTATTTGGTATTGAGATTTTGAGTCTCGTTATGGAATTGGAATTGCTACTTTATTTTAGCCTTGCCCCGATCATGGTTTTGTTACGGATCCCAAGCCTTATCTTGGAACAATTGTTGTTTATTTTTCCGAATCAATGCCGTTCACTCGATCTTATTCAATCGACGTTATCCACTCGATGTTAATTGTCTGAATCGATAATGTTCTACTGACGCTATTTCATCAGCAATGCTCGATTAAGGTTATACCTTACATTTTATTGATGCAATGCCTCACACACTATTAGTGTTATACCTTATGCTCCATTGGTGTATTCCTATCGACGCCGTTTTAGCGACGCCGTTTTATTGATGTAGTTTTATCCATATCATCCTACTATGTTGTTTTATCAATGATATCCCGCTGATGTTGTTCTATCGATGTTATCCTATCGATAAGTACTTTACACTCAATCGATGTGTGATCCTCTATCGTACCCATTGGGAACTACTGACGTTTACTCGTATTTGGAGCTTGACTTGATCTCGACCTGTAGTCAGATTTCTTTTGATACTATGACTTTGAACTCGAACGTTGTACCCTTCTTCGTTAAGTACTGAGCCGATCGACTGACTACTAGTAATGCTTAACTCTCTCATCCGGAGTTGTACCTTGAATTTGTTAACCTCTCCCTTCAACATAGATTCTATACCCAACAGAAATACTACTTATGATATATTAAATCACTATTACTGAGTCGTTGCAACACCATGTCATCTCTATCCCGTCGTATTAACATTCTCTCAGACGTTGGGATCGAGGTTGTCTCATCACTCATTGCTGTAATAGTGTCTCTTCTATCCCAAAACTCGTACTTAATTGATGAGTCGGATTATATCCCTTGCCGTTCTAGGAATGACACATCACGACATCTACGAAGGAAAACCCTTGTTGAACATAGATAACGAGCGAACTACTGAACTTTTAACAATCTAGAAACATACCACGAGTTAACTTGTAACTCGAGCCACTATTTATGGGAACATATATCTAATCCTCTACTTATTCCTAGAGAATACCAACAGTTTGCTCAACTACTTCCCTTTATAAAATAATAAACTGTGTCGTTTCCTAACGCACAAACTATAATCAATCATCTTGTCAACCATTTCGTGGTCAATCTACCAAATGTTGTACTACTTCATCACTAAATCAAAATTTTTGACCTTACCGGTATTTTATAAACGATGAGTCTTTCTCAAATATTCCTACAAACTTTTGTACAAATCACTTCACGGACTATTATACTGTAATAGACCGATTCATTATTGAACTTCCATTTCATTAGCCAACAAACACTTTTGCTAACACTTTGTAAATTAAGTTATAATTACCCTACGAGTTTACCACAACCTTATGAACAAGTTTTGTCACTGAATCACAAAATGAACTGCAAATATTCCTACTATTAGGCAACCGATAAATTGTCTTCTTATCTACCCTATGAATTATTTACAAATCATTTCATGATTTATGTTATAACCTGATTTGTTGTCTTACCAAAACATCACAAAATTTAACTACGATTTCACTACTATTCTATAAATAATAAATCGTTTTCTATTATAAAATAAAAAATAAATAAATAAATCACCTTGGCAAGTTGTTGCTTCGATACTAAATCACAAACTACGATTTACCACTAATTTGAAAATAATAAAACATTATCCTTATAACATGTAAATGGTTTCACAAACTGTTTTATAAACTATACTGCAATTACCTTCCAAACTATTTACTCCCTTGAAAAGTCTTAAAGGATAACCGATATCGCTTTTTGTAACTGAACCAAACCTTTGAAGTAAATCAAAACACCTTGTTTCGAAACAATAAATAATAAACATTTAATTGCTAAGGAACAAACAGATTTGTTATCTACAAAAGCTGAGGTGTTGGAATTATCTGAATTTGAGAAGTAACATTTGAACTCATATAGTGGACATGTAAACCTTCAACTTGGAACCAAGACCATGTGCTCCTTTAAAAACCTTAGTTAACAAATTTTCATCACAAAAGCTGAAGTTCGGCAAACTTTCTCTACATTCATTCAAGTTCTTCCCCGAAATTTTTACCGGTCGAAACTCTATTTTTTTTATATATACAGTCCACACCCGAGAGGACGGTGACACCATGCTCGTCATTTTAGGATAAACTATTGACGAGCATAACCTTAACAACTGAACTCTAACCTCAGACGCCTAAAACTTATGGAGTCATACATGCTCAACTACATTTTCTTCTATGACGCTTTCACATCCAAAAACCTTCCTTTAAAGTTTCATTTTTGTCAACGATAAAACTTGTGATGATATTTTCTGAAGGAACATTCTTACGAATCTGAAATTTCTGGCCAAACCTTATTAAACTTTCTTACTCTGAGAAACATCAAAACATCAATTTTTGCGAAACTATCTTATAACATCACGTATGAAAACCTATCTTACTCAAATATAATCCCTTCAAGGTCACGAACATCTAACCTAACTATCCATCTTGGACAAGGATACTTGTATAACTTACAATTCACAATATTGTCAAATCTTAAAAAAAAAAAAAAAGGATATAAATCGTGATATTAATATCTCTGACAACAAGGTCTTAAAATCACCTTCATTTCTTGCCCCTCATTCTGAGGGCAATACTTCTTGAACAATAACTTCTTCAACTTAGTCCGAGCTATCTTATTAGTATTTTCAATACTAATACATTGAGTAACAACATTCATCCTGACCAAACATCATTCAGAAGTATGCTTGCGGCGTATTTGACTTTGCAGCCTTTAGCATAGTTGATGATTAGAAATACCGATTTTGTTCACTCTAACCAACGAGCTAAACCAACCGCTCTTCCCGTGACTTTGGAATTAATGAGCTTGTAGCTTAACTCCTTGTAAGAGCAACCTTTGACCACTGATATAACATTTACGCCTGTGGTGCCTTCAAATGGCCCTACAACATTACTTTAAAGTTTCGAATCCTTCAATTATCTATATTTTATATTATCCCTTAGAATATACCAATTTGAAACTTGATATTAATCAGAACTTTTGCATACTGACAAAACTTTAAAAGAGTTCCTGATTTCCCTTGGGAGCGTGGGATCACAACTGATCATAAACACTCACATTTTTCCCAGACATCTCAACATCAGACTTTTCAAAATCTTCATTCGAATTGGATCGATAGCTTACAAATTCAAGCTACCACCTGAATTTACCAGTGTATACGACGTCATTCGATTATACGATTAGAAGAACCGTTATACGAATGAGGCACTCATTATCTCTCTAAAAAAGATCTAGATTGATGAATGTCTGAACCCCATTGGAGAACCTACTGAGAAATCAAACAACTTAGGCAAGTTACATTTCTGTTGCCAAGGTTCGATGGAAACTCGAGAAGAGTTCCTGAATTCACATAGGAACGTGAAAATTAACTCAAACACACAAATCAGACGACACTCATCGAACTGGACGAAGTTCCATATAAGGGTGAGATCGTAACCATCGGTAAATTTCACCTTTTATTAAATTAATATAATATTCTAATGAAAGAATATTTATCCATTTTTTTATGTCTAAATTTTAAGATTAAACATTTTAAATTTACCTGATCACAACAACTAACTAATGTGAAGTAAATTTTTATAATGTAAATTGACTATTTTGCTCTTTGGCCTTCGACTATTTGAGTTTTACCGTAACGTTAAAATCAAATATTGAAATAGGTAGTTAACTAGTAATTTTCAAGTTCACTCGACAAGCGGTTATATTGCTTTTTCCGTGTATCGACACCGCATAATTTATGGTTTAAATTTAATAATTATTAATCGTATCGATAATTTCATTTTTTGTATTAATATTGTAAAAAAAAAAACGCTTTAAAAAAGAAATATATTCCTCGCAATTATTAAACAAAAGTATCACGATTACGCTTTAGCTCAACGGGACACGAAATACACGGGTAGACACCTCCTCATCCATTTAAACCGCCTATGTTACTTTATATAAAAAAAAGAAGAAGAGGAAGATCAGATTGTTATCTTCCTTCTCTTCTCTCTCACACCTCCTCCACCGCCTCTCCTCTCCTCTCTCTCTAGCATACGACACCACCACCACCATCGGGTACGGCAACCATCATTATCATCATCACCACCAAGACAAAAGGGTACGCAGGTTTTGATAAGGGTCGTGTTTGATTTGCGAATGGATTTATTTGGTTCAAGTTAGCCACCACAGCCACCACGCCGCCTCCCTTCCCTCCTTGCTCCTTAGTTCATTGGTATGGTCAATCTTGACCTTGATTCTTATTACCCTTATATAAAAAAAAAACAAACATAAAACAAATTCTAAAATGATTTGTTATGTTTTCGTGGATGAAAAAGGGATCAAAAACGTTTTCATTGATTCGTGTGGTATAATTGTTGGTAAAGAGGCGTTTGCTTGATTGATTTGGGTCTCAGGTCTGATGTAAACCCGTGTAGGGTTTCTAGTCAGTCGACCCGTTGGGGTTAGGATGACCCGTATGTGTCTTAGTTTGGAACTGATAAGCTTATTTCTCTTTGGTCTTATTTGATTATGGTATGATGTAGCTTATTTGTGTTTATGTGTTTCTGTTCAAAACCAACCCGCAAGGGGTGATTGTTTTATGTCGACTCAAAAAGACAAACCAAAGGGGGTGGTTTGTTTGGCTGGTTCTTGGTTCAAAAGACAGCCCATGAGGGTGTTTGGTTTGCCAAGTAACCACCCAAAGAGGGCGTTTATTTTGCGTATCACCACCCCAACTAGGGGTGTGTCTGGTTTGTTTGTTGTCGCATCCAACACCCAAGAGGGTGTGTTTGATGGCTCGATTCTTGACTGGTTGGAAACTAGCAAAAGGGTTGTTTGTTTTGCTTTTGTCAGCTACAGCCCAAGAGGGCGTTTGTTGCGTACTACAACCCACACAAAAGGGTGTTAGGCTTATTTTAAATTTTGTTCTTGATTTCTTGTTTAATCAAAGATAGCTACGAAAGTGCTTGCCTTACTTTGATGTTCGGGCAACAAGCACACCCAAAGGGTGTCTCCCCATGTTGTGTTTTGATATAATAACTAAAGGATGTGTATATTTATATTTTTGCTTATGCGATTTAACAAAAACAAGAGTAGTAGCGTTGTATATGGGTTGCATTTCCATGACTGTTAATATATGTTTGTGTACGTGTGTTGAACCTGATTTGGACTAATAACCCTAAGGTTGCGTCTGTTTTGCTTACGGGCTTAAGCCCAAGACGCAAGAGTGCGTTAGTACCGACTTAAATATGGGCAAGCCCACAAATAGTAAATGGGACCCGTAATAGAACTTTTAACATTATGCTTAGCATAATTTTACTAATGGATGTAGCGGATTATATATATTTATATATTTGACATTGGACGAAAATTATTGATATTAGACTTGAGATTATTGGACTATATAATCTAACTATACATATAATTAACGAACTCTATTATTTGGACAAATTAGAGTTATATTGGACTTATATTGATATCTTTTAGACAAATGTTAGACTTTACATATTTGAATCATTGGACATAACGGACTTGGACATTGAATATATCGGATACGTACGAACTATCATTTGACTATAAAACCTGAAATTTTTAAATACCTTAAACCTTTATTATCATTTAAATTTATTTAAACAAATTATGTATCATCGAAACGTGTTTTGAATAACAAATCATATCAAGCTTTTATTTATATACTTATTATCGTTAAAAATTTATTTTGATCAAATCTAATAATAAAACGAGAAGTATATTTATATCTGATATAAGACTTCCTCTCTTTACTTTTATATTAAAACTTATGTTTTAATATAAAACATTCACTATTTGGAGATACTTGGTTAATGCTCCAAAGCTAAACATTTGTTTACTTTTTATCGCTATTTATTCCCTACGTGTGCATTTCCTGTTATACGTTTTATACTTTGGCGTGCGTTGTCTTGAGTCTATGATCTTATACCACCACACAAACTATTTTACTAAACTCTTTACAAACGTTGATACGAAACTTCCACGAAAACTAAAAGAATTATATTTTGAAAACTTATTCACTTTACGATACGCATTCTGAGATAATCCATATACTATTAGGTTGTGCCAATGACGTACCGTTGTGTCGGTACTCTTGTATTCTTGTACGTTGCTACCTTATTGTGTCACATTTCTCGATGCTACCGTGTTAGTTGTGATTCGTATGTTTCTTGGACTAAGGTGAGTTTCACACCCATTTTCTTGTTTTACTGTTTTGGGGTGAAAAGCATGCTATGATTACTTAAAACTAAATTGGTTGTGCATTCATGAAATTATGGATTTACTGAACTGATTCAATTTACTGAGCTATGCTCTGCTATACTGTGCAAACTGGTATGTATGCTTATGTTTGGCGCCTATATATATATATATATGTACGACTGTAAAAGTCCCCTGGTACTACACTACTTATTAACTCCCTCCCACTGTACGGGACGAGCCGTTGATATCTATGGATAGCGCTATTTAGGGGTAGAGCCATCCCCTCACTCACTAACCGGAGTGCATAGTATCAGTTCTCATGCTGGGTTAGAGCATGTTGCACGTACGGGCAATGTTCGGCTGAATCGGCTTTAGTAGTGGAACCTTTATGCCATGAACGCGCTGCATACATAATGGACCCTTTGAAACTTTGACAACCAATTGATTTTCCAGTTTTGGAAACTACTTGTGTATTAAAAACCTGTGAACTCACCAACCTTTGTGTTGACACTTTTAGCATGTATTTTCAGGATGGCGTTAGCTAAACTTTGGAGGCTCTTGGGCATTGGCATGACCTAGTTATAGAAGACTCTGATGTAAATTTGGGGACCACTTTAATTCTTTTATGGGCCTACGTTCTATAATATATAATTTGAAAGATGTAAACATAAATCTTTACGAAATATGATTTCTCAAGTTAAACTGTTGTTCTATACATTGTGTTGTGGTACCAATCGAGTAATACCCCTGGTAACACTTACTTCCGCTGAAAACCATTTCTTTAGGGTGTTACAGATTGGTATCAGAGCCTCGGTTATAGAGAACTGGGTATTTTTGAAACCTAGACTATAACTACTTTTATGAAAACTTAACCCTATGACCGATACATGCCTGCCTGCCAAGCTGATGCCTCGATTTTGACTTGTTGAAGTCATACTTGATGAGATATGTTTTATATTACTATCCACTTAATCTCACTATGAACTATGATTGCTTTCATATATGTATGTATACGTACCACAGCGCTACGCCTTATCCCTCACATAAATGGAATGCTCGTTTTACTCTTTCGTAACAACTTCTAAAAGTAAAGGACTTATTGCTAGTGTAACTGGTCCGAGTATTCCAAAGTTCATGTGAATATAGATTGATCACCTATATTCATCGTGAGAAGGCATAGATCGATCACCTATGTCCCAACCACGAGGCTAACTTTGCAATGTTGGGGATGGTTATTTTGGTTTTGGGAAACGAAATGATTTTGTATGTGTAAACGAGCATGGACATGATAAAGTTTTAACCCTACACACAACACTCGGCATCACAATACTTATTCATAGTGATATTTTTCCACTTTTACTTAACGCCTTTCATCGCCGCTTGGTTATGTTACGACTATGAATTACTTTGAATTAATGAAAACGTTTAATCGTGCTTTACGTTGGGTCGAGTTAGACCCGATTGGTCACCATTTGAATTCGAGTTGCGTGATCTCGACATGCTTGATATCGTAATAAGTTCATTGAACTTATTGATCGAGTCTTTGGAATTAATCTTGACTATGTTTGATTTTGGACTATTTGGTATTGAGATTTTGAGTCTCGTTATGGAATTGGAATTGCTACTTTATTTTAGCCTTGCCCCGATCGTGGTTTTGTTACGGATCCCAAGCCTTATCTTGGAACAATTGTTGTTTATTTTTCCGAATCAATGCCGTTCACTCGATCTTATTCAATCGACGTTATCCACTCGATGTTAATTGTCTGAATCGATAATGTTCTACTGACGCTATTTCATCAGCAATGCTCGATTAAGGTTATACCTTACACTTTATTGATGCAATGCCTCACACACTATTAGTGTTATACCTTATGCTCCATTGGTGTATTGCTATCGACGCCGTTTTAGCGACGCCGTTTTATTGATGTAGTTTTATCCATATCATCCTACTATGTTGTTTTATCAATGATATCCCGCTGATGTTGTTCTATCAATGTTATCCTATCGATAAGTACTTTACACTCAATCGATGTGTGATCCTCTATCGTACCCATTGGGAACTACTGACGTTTACTCGTATTTGGAGCTTGACTTGATCTCGACCTGTAGTCAGATTTCTTTTGATACTATGATTTTGAACTCGAACGTTGTACCCTTCTTCGTTAAGTACTGAGCCGATCGACTGACTACTAGTAATGCTTAACTCTCTCATCCGAAGTTGTACCTTGAATTTGTTAACCTCTCCCTTCAACATAGATTCTATACCCAACAGAAATACTACTTATGATATATTAAATCAGTATTATTGAGTCGTTGCAACACCATGTCATCTTTATCCCGTCGCATTAAAATTCTCTCAGACGTTGGGATCGAGGTTGTCTCGTCACTCATTGCTGTAATAGTGTCTCTTCTATCCCAAAATTGCATTTAATTGATGAGTCGGATTATATCCCCTTGCGTTCTAGAATGACACATCACGACATCTACGAAGGAAAACCCTTGTTGAACATAGATAACGAGCGAACTACTGAACTTTTAACAATCTAGAAACATACCACGAGTTAACTTGTAACTCGAGCCACTATTTATGGGAACAAATATCTAATCCTCTACTTATTCCTAGAGAATACCAACAGTTTGCTCAACGACTTCCCTTTATAAAATAATAAATTGTGTCGTTTCCTAACGCACAAACTATAATCAATCATCTTGTCAACCATTTCGTGGTCAATCTACCAAATGTTGTATTACTTCATTACTAAATCAAAATTTTCGACCTTACCTGTATTTTATAAACGATGAGTCTTTCTCAAATATTCCTACAAACTTTTGTACAAATCACTTCACGGACTATTATACTGTAATAGACCGATTCATTATTGAACTTCCATTTCATTAGCCAACAAACACTTTTGCTAACACTTTGTAAATTAAGTTATAATTACCCTACGAGTTTACCACAACCTTATGAACAAGTTTTGTCACTGAATCACAAAATGAACTGCAAATATTCCTACTATTAGACAACCGATAAATTGTCTTCTTATCTACCCTATGAATTATTTACAAATCATTTCATGATTTATGTTATAACCTGATTTGTTGTCTTACCAAAACATCACAAAATTTAACTACGATTTCACTACTATTCTATAAATAATACTCCCTCCGTCCCAAAATTATTGTCCCCGTTTGACTTTTTCGGTCTTTCTCTTACAACTTTGACCTTAAGTATTTTTGTTTGTATTATATAATACTTGATGCAAAATATATGAATGGATTGGGTTTTGAAATGTATTTTCATTGGTATAATTTTTATCAACTATTGTATAACACAAACAAAAATATTTAAGGTCAAAGTTGAAAAAGAAAGACCGAAAAAGTCAAACGGGGACAATAAATTTGGGACGGAGGTAGTAAATCGTTTTCTATTATAAAATAAAAAAATAAAAAAATAAATAAATAAATCCCCTTGGCAAGTTGTTGCTTCGATACTAAATCACAAACTACGATTTACCACTAATTTGAAAATAATAAAACATTATCCTTATAACATGTAAATGGTTTCACAAACTGTTTTATAAACTATACTGCAATTACCTTCCAAACTATTTACTCCCTTGAAAAGTCTTAAAGGATAACCGATATCCCTTTTTGTAACTGAACCAAACCTTCGAAGTAAATCAAAACACCTTGTTTCGAAACAATAAATAATAAACATTTAATTGCTAAGGAACAAACATATTTGTTATCTACAAAAGCTGAGGTGTTGGAATTATCTGAATTTGAGAAGTAACATTTGAACTCATATAGTGGACATATAAACCTTCAACTTGGAACCAAGACCATGTGCTCCTTTAAAAACCTTAGTTAACAAATTTTCATCACAAAAGCTGAAGTTCGGCAAACTTTCTCTACAATCATTCAAGTTCTTCCCCGAAATTTTTACTGGTCAAAACTCTATTTTTTTTTTATATATACAGTCCACATCCGAGAGGACGGTGACACCATGCTAGTCATTTTAGGATAAACTATCGACGAGCATAACCTTAACAACTGAACTCTAACCTCAGACGCCTAAAACTTATGGAGTCATACATGCTCAACTACATTTTCTTCTATGACGCTTTCACATCCAAAAACCTTCCTTTAAAGTTTCATTTTTGTCAACGATAAAACTTGTGATGACATTTTCTGAAGGTACTTGTTCTTACGAATTTGAAATTTCTGGCCAAACCTTATTAAACTTTCTTACTCTGAGAAACATCAAAACATCAATTTTTGCGAAACTATCTTATAACATCACGTATGAAAACCTATCTTACTCAAATATAATCCCTTCGAGGTCACGAACATCTAACCTAACTATCCATCTCGGACAAGGATACTTGTATAACTTACAATTCACAATATTATCAACTCTTAAAAAAAAAAAAAAAAAAAGGATATAAATCGTGATATTAGTATCTCTGACAACAAGGTCTTAAAATCACCTTCATTTCTTGCCCCTCATTCCGAGGGCAATACTTGAACAATAACTTCTTCAACTTAGTCCGAGCTATCTTATTAGTATTTTCAATACTAATACATTGAGTAACAACATTCATCCTGACCAAACATCATTCAGAAGTATGCTTGCGGCGTATTTGACTTTGCAGCCTTTAGCATAGTTGATGATTAGAAATACCGATTTTGTTCACTCTAACCAACGAGCTAAACCAACCGCTCTTCCCGTGACTTTGGAATTAATGAGCTTGTAGCTCTAGAACTCCTTGTAAGAGCAACCTTTGACCACTGATATAACATTTACGCCTGTGGTGCCTTCAAATGGCCCTACAACATTACTTTAAAGTTTCGAATCCTTCAATTATCTATATTTATATTATCCCTTAGAATATACCAATTTGAAACTTGATATTAATCAGAACTTTTGCATACTGACAAAACTTTAAAAGAGTTCCTGATTTCACATGGGAGCGTGAGATCACAATTGATCATAAACACTCACATTTTTCCCAGACATCTCAACATCAGACTATTCAAAATTTTCATTCGAATTGGATCGATAGCTTACAAATTCAAGCTACCACCTGAATTTACCAGTGTATACGACGTCATTCGATTATACGATTAGAAGAACCATTATACGAATGAGGCACTCATTATCTCTCTAGAAAATATCTAGATTGATGAATGTCTGAACCCTATTGGAGAACCTACTGAGAAATCAAACAACTTAGGCAAGTTACATTTCTATTGCCAAGGTTCGATGGAAACTCGAGAAGAGTTCCTGAATTCACATAGGAACGTGAAAATTAACTCAAACACACCGTCAGCAGACGACACTCACTGAACTTCGGGACGAAGTTCCCATAAGGGGGTGAGACTGTAACCATCGGTAAATTTCACCTTTTATTAAATTAATATAATATTCTAATGAAAGAATATTTATCCATTTTTTTATGTCTAAATTTTAAGATTAAACATTTTAAATTTACCTGATCACAACAACTAACTAATGTGAAGTAAATTTTTATAATGTAAATTGACTATTTTGCTCTTTGGCTTTCGACTATTTGAGTTTTACCGTAACGTTAAAAGTCAAATACTTAAATAGGTAGTTAACTAGTAATTTTTCAAGTTCACTCTGACAAGCGGTTATATTGCTTTTCCTGTGTACCGACACCGCATAATTTATGGTTTAAATTTAATAATTGTTAATCAAGGTCGATAATTTCATTTTTTGTATTAATATTGTAAAAAAAAACTCTTTCAAAAAGAAATATATTCCTCACAATTATTAAACAAAAGTATCACGATTACGCTTTAGCTCAACGGGACACGAAATACACGGGTAGACACCTCCTCATCCATTTAAACCGCCTATGTTACTTTATATAAAAAAGAAGAAGAAGATCGATTGTTATCTTCCTTCTCTCTCTCACACCTCCTCCACCGCCTCTCCTCTCTCTCTCTCTAGCATACGACGCCACCACCACCATCGGGCACGGCAACCATCATTATCATCATCACCACCAAGACAAAAGGGTGCGAGGTTTTGATAAGGGTCGTGTTTGATTTGCGAATGGATTTATTTGGTTCAAGTTAGCCACCATGACCACCACGCCGCCTCCCTTCCCTCCTTGCTCCTTAGTTCTTTGGTATGGTCAATCTTGACCTTGATTCTTATTACCCTTATAAAAAAAAAACAAACATAAAACAAATTCTAAAATGATTTGTTATGTTTTCGTGGATGAAAAAGGGATCAAAAACGTTTTCATTGATTCGTGTGGTATAATTGTTGGTAAAGAGGCGTTTGCTTGATTGATTTGGGTCTCAGGTCGGATGTAAACCCGTGTAGGGTTTCGAGTCAGTCGACACGTTGGGGTCAGGATGACCCGTATGGGTCTTAGTTTGGAACTGATAAGCTTATTTCTCTTTGGTCTTATTTGATTATGGTATGATGTAGCTTATTTGTGTTTATGTGTTTCGGTTCAAAACCAACCCGCAAGGGGTGTTTGTTTGATGTCGACTCAAAAAGACAAACCAAAGGGGGTGGTTTGTTTGGCTGGTTCTCGGTTCAAAAGACAGCCCATGAGGGTGTTTGGTTTGCCAAGTAACCACCCAAAGAGGGCGTTTATTTTGCGTATCACCACCCCAACTAGGGGTGTGTCTGGTTTGTTTGCTGTCGCAGCCAACACCTAAGAGGGTGTGTTTGATGGCTCGATTCTTGACGGGTTGGAAACTAGCAAAAGGGTTGTTTGTTTTGCTTGTGTCAGTCACAGCCCAAGAGGGCGTTTGTTGCGTACTACAATCCACACAAAAGGTTGTTTGGCTTATTTAAAATTTTGTTCTTGATTTCTTGTTTAATCAAAGATAGCTACAAGAGTGCTTGCCTGACTTTGATGTCCGGGCAACAAGCACACCCAAAGGGTGTCTCCCCATGTTGAGTTTTGATATAATAACTAAAGGATGTGTATATTTATATTTTTGCTTATGCGATTTAACAAAAACAAGAGTAGTAGCGTTGTATATGGGTTGCATTTCCGTGACTGTTAATATATGTTTGTGTCTGTGTGTTGAACCTGATTTGGACTAATAACCCCTAAGGTTGCGTCTGTTTTGCTTACGGGCTTAAGCCCAAGACGCAAGAGTACGTTAGTACCGACTTAAATATGGGCCGAAGCCCACAAATAGTAAATGGGATCTGTAATAGAACTTTTTAACATTATGCTTAGCATAATTTTACTAATGGACGTAGCGGATTATATATATTTATATATTTGACATTGGACGAAAATTATTGATATTAGACTTGAGATTATTGGACTATATAATCTAACTATACATATAATTAACGAACTCTATTATTTGGACAAATTAGAGTTATATTGGACTTATATTGATATCTTTTAGACAAATGTTGTACTTTACATATTTGAATCATTGGACATAACGGACTTGGACATTGAATATATCGGATACGTACGAACTATCATTTGACTATAAAACCTGAAATTTTTAAATACCTTAAACCTTTATTATCATTTAAATTTATTTAAACAAATTATGTATCATCGAAACGTGTTTTGAATAACAAATCATATCAAGCTTTTATTTATCTACTTATTATCGTCAAAAATTTATTTTGATCAAATCTAATAATAAAACGAGAAGTATATTTATATTTGATATAAGACTTCCTCTCTTTACTTTTATATTAAAACTTATGTTTTAATATAAAACATTCATTATTTGGAGATACTTGGTTAATGCTCTAAAGCTAAACATTTGTTTACTTTCTATTGCTATTTGATCCCTACGTGTGCATTTCCTGTTATACGTTTTATACTTTGGCGTGCGTTGTCTTGAGTATATGATCTTATACCACCACACAAACTATTTTACTAAACTCTTTACAAACGTTGATACGAAACTTCCACGAAAACTAAAACAATTATCTTTTGAAAACTTATTCACTTTACGATACGCATTCTGAGATAATCCATATACTATTAGGTTGTGCCAATGACGTACCGTTGTGTCGGTACTCTTGTATTGTTGTACGTTGCTACCTTATTGTGTCACATTTCTCGATGCCAGTCGTGTTAGTTGTGATTCGTATGTTTCTTCGGACTAAGGTGAGTTTCACAGCCCCATTTTACTGTTTTACTCGTTTTGGGGTGAAAAGCATGCTATGATTACTTAAAACTAAATTGGTTGTGCATTCATGAAATTATGGATTTCTTGAATCGATTCAATTTATCGAGCTATGCTCTGCTATATCTTGTAAACCGGTATGTATGCTTATGTTTGGCGCCTATATATATATATATATGTACGACTGTAAAAGTCCCTTGGTACTACACTACTTATTAACTCCCTCCCACTGTACGGGAGCCGTTGATATCTATGGATAGTGCTATTTAGGGGTAGAGCCATCCCCTCACTCTACTAACCGGAGTGCATAGTATCAGTTCTCATGCTGGGTTAGAGCATGTTGCACGTAGGGGCAATGTTCGGCTGAATCGGCTTAAGTAGTGGAACCTTTATGCCATGAACGCGCTGCATACATAATGGACCCTTTGAAACTTTGACAACCAATTGTGTAGGATATTAGTTTTCACATACACATCAAGCCATAACACAAAGTGGCGTAGAAATGGAATTCTAGAGAGAGAAAGTTAGAGGTTTAGGGAACTTAGTGAGAGAAAGTGAAAGATATTATTATGAGCTCCAACTCTCTACCTTGGAAGGTAGAGAGTATTTATAGTCTTACATAAATCGCCACACATCGGGTAAAGACCCGTCCGTCCTCCACGGTGTTACTTAACTAAAATACTACTTAACTTAAAATAACTACGACTACGAGCTTTCTAACGATTACATATACTTGAGGTGACCGACTCTTTAATACCGGAATTTCTAATTCCTAACAATCTCCCTAAGGAGGTCACCTCAATCATGTACCAAAATTACATTGAATACAAATAGATATTACATTAAAAAATTGTTCTTGCATTCTTGATGTAGTCCTTTGCTCCTAAGCTCGTAGTCATTGATTCTTCACATTGCATGTTTGGTTACTTTAAGTGGAGGTCTTTTCTTGATCCACGTGATAGTAAATTGAGCCGACTATAGAGATCATCGGCAATCAAAGATCTCGTGACATCCATTGTGGTGTTGGTATTATGTGATGTTGTGACATTCGGACCGACATGCTCATATTCGGATCATGATATCTTCTCATCGAGTTGCGGAAGCTTTAGTTGATTCATGATATTGGCGCAGCAGTAGCGTAAGCTTGGAGTGAAAAATATCGAGTCATTGATGCACTAATCATGATTTCATTTGAGTTGAATGTGTTAAGTGAGCATGCGGCTATGGATTGACCGCTTCATTCGATATGTCATAAACGTCAAGCGATTCGCATACAACAGCTTAGCAATAAATCGCACGAAAGTGTCTTTGATCACTTTTGTTGAATTGAGGTACACGCCCACGGTTCCCGTTGATCAAGACAAGTCCGCTGTGATCGGTATAATTCAAGAATTTCCTTGATGTGGTTTCGCGTTGCTCTAGTTGTTCTCAAACCGAACATCTCAAAGAAGATAACACGAGTTGAGTGAACGGTAATTTTAAGTCCACCGATTGATGAAAAGAGATTTGAAAAACAATCGTGTATTGCTCAATGGAAATTGTTTTGCAATACAACGAAGGTTTTATGGAAAATCAATTATCAATCATAAAACACCTTTTGGTTTGAAAAATGAGTACACGGTCGATGTCTTTGAAGAAAAGAGTTGTTAAGCACAAAGACCGATTTTTCAAAGGTATCGTCAATCCATAACTCGAACCGAGATTGATTCAAGAGATTGAATCACCCCATTGTTTCATTCGGTTGTCACATGGTTGATCTATATAATAGATCTCACATGCCACCTACCGGGAGCTTGTTTGATGATGGCTCGAAGGCTTTCCATCTTCATTGTGAATATGATAACACATCACTCGGATGTTCCGCAATACCACAAGGATAATGCGTGGGACTCAAGATATAATCTCTTGCACATTGTGTGAAACAGAGAGTCTTCATTGAAAGTGTCCTAATGAGATTTATTGATGATCTCGTGGCTCTAGACTCAATTTGTGCATATTTGGATGTCGTCTTGGGAGACTAGGGAGAGGGTCTCCTTCTTCAATATCAACAATCTCAAGAGAAAGTCAATAGATAATGTCGGTTCCCGTGAGAATGAAACAAGTCCTTTTAAGAGAAACTTGAGTGGTTTGGAAAGTTGAAGTGCGGTCGTCCTTTGGGTCCATGACGTCTTGTCTTCAATACCGATGTTACCATCGGTAGCATATGAATTGAACCGGTTTCGCCCTAAGGTTGAATAAATGGAGGGCTATTTGTTTTCACCCTTTCTCATTCAATTCTTTTTAATTCTTCAACCCTTGATTGCTTACCGAGACTTCATAACTAGAACCTTGTTGGGTTTATTCCATTACTAGCTCGGTCTCACCGCACTCTTCCCATTCCTCATTTTTCTCCTTTTATCATCATACCTAAGAACTCTACACTAACTAGTGGATAGTCCTCGGTAGATCCCTCCTGCTACGGCGGATCATGGGAACAAAAACCTAACCTTATCATCCTTATATCACCGTACATAAAGTAAAGTTGGTTGGTCTATTTGGTATTGTTCATCTGCCGTTGGAACCAATTGAAAACCATTTGAAAATCAATTCAGATACTTATGATATATTATCAAAGCATTTTGTACCTGACATTGTTTTTGATAATTTTAGAATAAGAACTCCCCCTCAACATGTGCATCAAATGTTTGAAATCGTTTTGCACATGGAGGCAAGAGGAAGAAATTACTTCTTTGATTACCATTTTTCTAAAAGATATCACCATCACTTCCTTGATCAAATCAAGTAGATAAAGCATTTCCAGGAAGGATGAGGTTTCCATAAATTTTCTTCCCCTCAATATGTGCCTCGAGGTTTGAAAAGAGTTTTGCACATACTAGAGGGAACCTGCACATTGAGATAAATGATCATGTTTCAAATCATAGGTTTAAGATAGATGCTCCCCTCAACATGTGCAATTTGAAAAATTGAAATCGTTTGTCACATGTGGGAAGGACAAATGAACATCCTTATAAAACCATTTACCGAATTATCGGTTTAAATCTAATTTAAATCACACATTCTCCCCGATCACAATTATCAAATCATTTGAGATTTGTGATCTCTTATGGATTTAAATTTATTTTGAAGGCTTTAAGGATAATTGCGACTTGATTATGAAAGCGTTTTAAGCGATAAGGATCGGTTTTAAGACTTTAAACTCCATTGAGAAAACATGCATGTATATCTTTTGAAAACAATTTAATGCCAAATAACTTTTAATTAAATTGAAATCATTCTCCCTTCAATCAATGACATAAGTTGTTGATTGAGAGATAGAGATTTTGACAAATAAGTCCCGATGATTATCAAAAATAGAGACCGAGTTATTTTTCAAAGCATTTAGTTTTCAATGAGATAAATGTTTATAGAATCGAGCATGGAATTTTGAAAGCATGATAAAACATGGCTCGTTCTTTCTTTAAAACCGGGTTATTGCACGAAAATGACAATAAACCATTTCTTTCTCTTTCTCCCAAAAATATTTTTGATTTTTTTTTTTTTTTTTTTTATAAAATTCGAACAACATCTAAAGTCCCGTGTCATTCTTTGAATGACAACATCAAGACCGTAGATATTATCGAATCGAGAGAAATAAGACAAAATGACAATATTTTTGAAGATTTTTCAATTTTCAAATTTTATGGATTTTGAAAGTTTTATATTTTTGTATTTTGATTTTCGAATAGATATATACAAGAGATAGATGAAGATAGACCTTTACTCCTCGTCTTCCTCACGAAGACATTTGAGTGTGCCAAGACGTGGAAGAATAAACTCAAAACGTTCTCTTGGAAGAGCTTTGGTGAAGATGTCGCTAAGCGATATTCGAGATCTCACAAAATAGAGTTCCACCACACCTTTTCCACTTGTTCCACGATGAAATGATGTCGAATGTCGATATGCTTTGCTCTTGAGTGTTGAACGTTGTTGCATGAGAGCAATAGCACTTTATTATCACAAGACAGAGGGATTTTGTTGAATTCAAAGCCATAGTCGGATAATTGAGATCTCATCCATAAGATTTGAGCACAACAAGATGACATGGCTATGTATTCACCTCGTAGAGGAAATAAGTACTTATTTGCTTCTTTGAAGACCACTCACAAGCTTATCACCCAAAACCGAGCACCTCGGACATACTTGACGAGTATCTTGACATCCCTGCATGATCAACATCTGCATAGGTTGTTAGTGACATACCGGTGTCCTTGGTACCAAAGTCCCATATTGATGGTTCCTTGAGATACCGAAAGCCCGTTTAACCGCTTCAAGGTGCTTTTTAGTAGGCTTAGCACGGTATCTAGCACACATGCAAACGGCGAACAAGATGTCTCGGTCTACTAGCGTTGAGGTACATCGGGGATCCAATCATACTATGATATTTCGTTTGGTCAATCATGATCCACGAGTGGTCCTCATCTAGTTTGGTTCGATCAATCATGGGAGTGTCAACGGTCACATGAATCAAATCCAAGTTACTTTAAAATCTCATTTGCATATTTAGATTGATTTATGAAGATGCCTCCGGGACTTTGTGAAATTTGTAATCCCAAGAAAATGACATTTGTCCCATCATTGACATTTGAAATTTTGAACCCATTTCATTTGAAAACGATCACATTCATTGGGGTCGGTCGAGGCAAAGATGATATCATCAACATAAATTTGAACATGAATTAAATGTTTGCACGACTTCACGGTGAACAATGTTGGATCAACTGCTCCTTTGCTAAATCCGGTAGATAGAAGAAACTTTGATAGCGTATCACACCATGCCCTTGGAGCTTGCTTTAAACCGTAAAGAGCCTTCATCAAACGATAAACGTGAGTAGGATGCTCTTGATTCACAAATCCTTCAGGTTGGCTGACGTAGACGACTTCTTTAAGATCTCCGTTTAGAAATGCCGTCTTTACATCCATCTGATAGACTACCATGTTCTTACTGATTGCCTCGATTCGAGCAACAGGAGCAAAAGATTCTTCAAAGTCAATACCCTCCTCTTGACGGTATCCTTTAGCAACTAATCGAGCCTTGTTCTTCAACACATCACCATGCTCATCAAGTTTCACTTTGAAGATCCATTTTAAGAGCAATAATCATAGCACAATCTGGAGCAGGTACTAACTCCCATACATCAAGTTGATCAAACTCATGAATTTTTTCTTGCATGGCATTGAACCAGCTATCTTCATTTATGGCGGTTTAACATCTTTTGGTTCGATCTTAGAGTACGGAGTTGAAGAAGCACCATAAGGCATCGGTTGTAAGTTGTTTCCGTGTGGATCTTTGGACGAGAGGATTTCCAATGATGTTGTCTAATGGATGATCGTGAGTCCATTTTCGAGGTGTTCATGTAGTAGTTGTTGAGGGACCAAGTAGCGAGTCGATGTCTCTGAAGAAGATGGTTCGATGAAGATTCAGGAGCAAATATGTTTTCAAATGGAGCATCTTCGAGGAGTAGCAAAGGGATTAACTTCATCATTGATGCGTAAGCAGTTCCATGATGTACATTCAAGATAGATGATTTGTTGATGAGATCGAGTGATCAAGAAGGCGCTTTTTGACTCAACGATATTGAGACTATAGGATTGACTTAATTCTCGGGGATATGCGACCTCTATTGTGGGAATTGACAGTTCAATAGCACTTGGCTCATAGAGTTCATCAAACATAGGATCAAACAATTTCTTTAAATCATCTTGGATGGAGGTACATATGGAGTTCTTGGAGAAGAATTTGGTACAAAGGATGAACCAATGGGATGTTTTGAAAGCGGGTCTGAACTGGATTGTCCAGAGCCATAGGACCCTTGCGATAGAAACTCTCTCGACTATCTTTATCAACCCATATGTAGACAATTTGAAGTGACCATCGATGAAGAAAACACGATATACCAAACTTGGCGAAGAAGAATTCCTGCATTTGCATCTTAAGCTTGCACTAATGTTGGAAGAAGCGATGTCGAGAATTTATGCTTCAAGCAAATCTCTAAGTACTCAATACTCAACCAAAGTATGAGACTTTAACACCTCTTGCGATTATCCACAACGTCATTTTCGTGTCACCGAGTAAAACTACATAACTCTTTAAAGTGATAGTTAACCGATCTTCAATCATCCATCCCGACACCGGTAACTAGATAAACCAAGACTTCAACTTAAAATTCTTAGACCCGAGCAAGTTATCAAATAAGAACACGCCTTTGAAATTTAACTTCAATCCCAAATAAGTGATAATTGATTAACTCAAGTAATCGACTTGTGTCAATGCCCAACACGTGAATAAACGTACAACCGGATGTACGTCGATCCACCGAATGAACCGAAACAAATGATTTCTCGACATTAATGCATTCTTCCTAAAGGTATACATGTAGAGACCGATCCGAAGATTCACCACAAATGTCTTGAGCAAATAAGGTAGTCATTTTCCTTAATGTTCATGTGGTTGATTTATAGCTTGACAATGAGAGGAACAATAATCCGTCATGATTTGGCAAAGGAATACCAAAGAGCGGATCATTATTCAATAGTGCAACTTACAATATCATGATAGTCATTATAAACGCCTTGTGAAATAGCGGAGATAAGGTTTCTTGAGAATTCCAAGTACTTCTTAGATGGTGAACCGGTTGAGTCATTAGAAGCTGGAGCATGAGCTTGTGTCGGATGATCAACATTCGTCGGAGGTTGAAAGTACTCATCAAACATATCTTTGAAAACAATGAATCCCAAACATTGATGCCCATTTATCCTTAGTAAGTGAAGCATTAGTGATGAGTGTGTAAATACTCATCATTTTAGTCAATCTGAACGCAAAACGTCTAAAATGCTCGAAATGCATCAAAATCTGAAAATATTCCAAAATTGTATTTTATATGTTTCGGATGCAAAATGTTCAAAATCGATGAAAAATGAGCAAAGTTTGCATAATTGGCGGTTTAGTCCCCAAGTTTCTAAAATTGTCAAAATAGTCCACGAGTCAAAATTTCAAAAGAAAAATCACCAAAGGTCCTTTTAATATCATAACTTGTCAAAATTAGTCCTTTGGTGAAAAATATAAAAAGTCTTGAGAAATTACAAGTTTGGTCCTCCAAGTTTGAAAATTGGCAAAAATGGCCCCTGGAAATTTGAAAATGGCAAGTTTGGTCCTTGTGCTTTTTGTGATTGTCACTTTTAATCCTTGGAGCAACTTTTCAGAATTGGCAGGAATGGTCCTTGAATTTTCAGAAAATGGCAAAAGAAGTCCTTGTGTAATTAAGACCCTTTACACCCAAATAACCCCTGCCATCCCATTTTGACCCCTGTCCTTTACAAATTTGACCTTCCCCTATTATTAATCCCCCGGTCAATCCAAAAGTCAAACAAACACACCCTACGCGCCTTTTCTGTCTTCCCCAACATCTAGCCTGTAACACCATCCCCCCAGCTCACACCTTTTCCACCTTTACACTACCATGTTCCCCTCTCCTCAACAACATTCCAAGGGCATTTAATGCTCCCTCTACCCAAGCACTCAACCCCAACTGCTAAATCACTTTTTCCCGCCAAAACCAATCAAGGGCCATGATCAACTTCAAGTCATCCAAAGGCCATAAACAGAGGTGGGATTATCTCAGAGATGAGAGAGAAGACAAGCTTGGGTATAAAAAGGAAGGAAGAGAGAAGGAGAAGGAAGTAGTTAGTTTTAAGCTTTTTCCTTTATGTCGTTTTTTCAAATAAATGTTGTAGTTTAAATCCAATGTTGTAATTTCAGCTTTTGTGTATCTCATTTAAGTTAAAAACATCATTGTATGTGCTTTTGAGTTTTCAATTCAAGTCTTTATTTAAATTCCAAGTTCATAGCTTACTGTGGAAATTTTTAGTTTCAAATTTAATGTAAAAGCTTCTCATAAGCTTATACTGAAATCAAAAATAAGCTTATTTAAGCTTACTTTAGCTTTTTGCAAACTTAAAAGTCAGTTTCAAACAATTCTCATTCAAGGTCAACAAAAGTCAACTGTGATGCAAAATTGGGAATGGTGATGGATATTGTTGTTGCAGAGGATTGATATGGGTTGGAATAGATAGGTTAGCTTAAGATTGGGCTTGGTTTTGGCCTGCACATCAGTTGGACAGTTGTAAGTAACTGTTTCACATTTCAGTTTTCAAGCTATTTTGCATTTCATGTTTGTACTTTTATCTGTGGTCATAAATTGCTCAAACCTGTTTAAATAGTTGTCTTTAGTTCAATGTCACTCAGTTTGATGATTGGAACAAGTTGAATTAGAGATTAGCTCATTTAAAATTGCTTATCAGATTTTTAAGTAGTGTTTGGATTTGCTGTTTGATTAGTGGTTTAGGGTAGTTCAGTATATAAGGTTCTTATTGTTTCATGCTTGGTAACCTCATTTGATCCCATATCAGTTAGCAGATTGTGCCTGCAACCCTTAGAAGTCAAATTTGCATCTTAACTATTCTAACTGTTCCACTGTTGGAATTTTTGAAAATTAAAAGTTTGATTTGTGTTCAATTTTCAATAAGATAGCTTAACATAACTTTATTTCATCATAATATATTAACATCAATCCACAAAATCAGCTCAAAGTTGGAAAAAGTCGACTTTCCATGTTTTTATCAAAAGTCAAATTGTGCAAATATCAGTTTTGAGTCCAAATGGGAGGATTTTTCATGCATTCATTTCTGGGTCAATGCCAATGAAACTTTGGGTATTAGAATGTAAGATATAACTTTTCACATACACATCAAACCATAACACAAAGTAGCATATAGATGGAATTCTAGAGAGAAAGTTAGAGGTTTAGGGAACTTAGTGAGAGAAAGTGAAAGATATTATTATGAGCTCCAACTCTACCTTGGAAGGTAGAGTATTTATAGTCTTACATAACTCGCCACACTTTCAATGTGGATCGGGCATACGATGGGTAAAGACCCGTCCGTCCTCCACGGTGTTACTTAACTAAATTACTACTTAACTTAAAAGAACTACGACTACGAGCTTTTAACGATTACATATACTTGAGGTGACCGACTCTTTAATCTGGGAATTTCTAATTCTAACAATCTCCCCAAGGAGGTCACCTCAATCATGTACTAAAATTACATTGACTACTACTAGATATTACATTAACAATTGATCTTGCATTCTTGATGTAGTCCTTTGCTCTTAAGCTCGTAGTCATTGATTCTTCACAATGCATGTTTGGTTATTCCAAGTGGAGGTCTTTCTTGATCCACGTGATTATAAGTTTGAGCCATCTTTGGAGATCATCACTATCAACAATCTCGACACATCCTTTGTGGTGTTGGTATTTTGTGATGTTGTGACTTTGGGACCGACATGCTCACATTACGGATCATGAAATCTTCTCATCGAGTAGCGGAAGCTTTAGTTGATTCATGACATTGGCGTGATAGCGAAGCATGGAGTGAAAATATCAGTCATTGATGCACTAATCATGATTTCTTTTGAGATGAATGTGTTAAGTGAGCATGCGGTCGTGGATTGACCGCTTCATTCGATCATTGCAAATGTAGGGGCGACTGCATACAACAGTTAGCAACAAATCGCACGAAAGTGTCTTTGATCACTTCGTTGAATTGAGGTACACGTCAATCCATAACTCGAACCGTGATTGATTCAAGAGATTGAATCACCCCATTGTTTCTGTTCGGTTGTCACATGGTTGATCTATAAAATAGATCTCACATGCCACCTACCAGAGCTTGTTTGATGTTGGCTCGAAGGCTTTCCATCTTCATTGTGAATATGTAAACACATCACTCGGATGTTACGGCAATACCACAAGGATAATCGTCGGACTCAAGATATAATCTCTTTCCACATTGTATGAAAAGAGAGTCTTCATTGAAAGTGTCCTAATGAGATTTATTGATGATCTCGTGGCTCTAGACTCAATTTGTGCATTTTGGATCCTATAACGGAGACTAGGAGAGGTCTCCTTCTTCAATATTAACCATCTCAAGAGAAAGTCGATAGATAATGGTGGTTCCCGTGAGAATGAAACAAGCCCTTTTAAGAGGAACTTGAGTGGTTAGGAAAGTTGAAGTGCGGTCGCCACTGGGTACATGATGTCTTGTCTTCAATACCGATGTTACCATCAAGAGCATATGAATTGAACCGGTTTACGCCCTAAGGTTGAATAAATGGAGGCTATTTGTTTTCACCCTTTCTCATTCAATTCTTTTTATTCTTCAACCCTTGATTGCTTACTGAGACTTCATAGCTATTACCTTGTTAGGTTTATTCCGAGACTAGCTCGGTCTTAGTCCGCACTCTCCCATTCTCATCTTTTTCTCCTTTTATCATCATACCTAAGGACTTCTACACTAACTAGTGGATTGTCCTCGGTAGATCCCTCCGGTTCGGCGGATCATGGGAACCAATACCTAACCTTATCATCCTTATATCACCGTACATTAAAGTAAAGTTGGTCGGTCTATTTGGTATTGTTCATTTGCCATTGGATCCAATAGAAACCATTTGAAAATCAATTCGGATACTTGTGATGTATTATCAAAGCATTTTGTACCGAATTGTTTTTGATATTTTAGAACGAGAACTCCCCTCAACATGTGCATCAAGTATTTGAAAATGTTTAGCACATGGAGGCAAGAGAAAGAATTAACTTCTTTGATTACCATTTTCTAAAAGATATCAACATCACTTCCCATATCAAATCAAGTAAATATAGCATTTCGGGAAGGATGAGGTTTCCATAAATTCGCTCCCCTCAATATGTGCCTCGAGATTAGAAAAGAGTTTTGCACATACTAGAGGAACACACATTGGGAAACGTAGATCACATTTCGGATCATAGGTTTAAGATAGATGCTCCCCTCAACATGTGCATGGAAAATTTGAAATCGTTTGTCACATGTGGGCGGGGATAGCATGTACATCCTTATAAAACCATTTACCTATTTATCGGTTTAAATCCAGTTTAAATCACACATTCTCCCCGATCACAATTATCAAATCATTTGAGATTTGTGATCTCTTATTGATTTAAATTGATTTTGAAAGCTTTAAGGAGAATTGTGACTTGATTATGAAAGCGTTTGAAGCGATTTGATCGGATTTTAAGACTTTAAACTCCATTGATAAAACATGCATGTATATCTTTTGAAAACAATTTTAATGCCAAATAACTTTTAATTTAATTGAAATCATTCTCCCCTCAATCAATGACATAGGTTGTTGATTGAGAGATAGGAATTTTGACAGATAAGTCCCGATGATTATCAAAATAGAGATTGAGTTATTTTCAAAGCATTTAGTTTTCATCGGATAAATGTTTATAGAATCGAGCATGGAATTTTGAACACATGATAAAACATGGCTCGTTCTTTCTTTAAAACCGGTTATTGCACGAAAATGACAATAAACCATTTTTTCTCTTTCTCCCAAAAATATTTTTTGATTTTTGATTTTTTTTTTTTTAGAATTCGAACAACATCTAAAGTCCCGTGTCATTCTTTGAATGACAGCACAAAGACCGTAGATATAATTGAACCGAGAAAACCATGACAAATTGACAATATTTTTTGAAGATTTTTTGAGTTTTTCAGATTTTTATATGGATTTTGAAAGTTTTATAATTTTGTATTTTGTTTTTCAAATAAATATTTACAAGAGATAGATGAAGATAGACCTTTACTCCTCGTCTTCCTCACGAAGGCGTTTGAGAGTTTCGGTTGAAGGCTTTTCAAACCAAGGCGTGGAAGAATAAACTCAAACGTTCTCTTGGAAGAGCTTTGGTGAAGATGTCCGCTAAGCGATATTCGACCTCACAAAATATAGTTCCACCACACCTTTTCCACTTGTTCCACGATGAAATGATGTCGAATGTCGATATGCTTTGCTCTTGAGTGTTGAACTTTGTTGCATGAGAGAGCAATAGCGCTTTATTATCACGATGAGAGGATTTTGTTGAATACAAAGCCATAGTCGATAATTGAGATCTCATCCATAAGATTTGAGCACAACAAGATGACATGGCTATGTATTCGACCTCTGTAGAGGAAATAGAAGTACTCATTTGCTTCTTTGAATACCGACTCACAAGCTTATCACCCAAAATTGAGCACCTCGCACGTGCTTGACGTGTATCTTGACAACTGCATGATCGGCATCGCATAGGCCGTTAGTGACATACCGGTGTCCTTCGGTACCATAGTCCCATATTGATGGTTCCTTGGAGATACCGAAAGACCCGTTTAAGCGCTTCAAGGTGCTTTTAGTAGGCTTAGCTCGGTATCTAGCACACATGCACAGAGAGAACAAGATGTCCGGTCTACTAGCATGAGATACATCGAGGATCCAATCATGCTCCGATATTTCGTTTGGTCAATCATGATCCACGAGAGGTCCTCATCTAGTTTGGTTCGGTCAATCATGGGGGTGTCAATAGGTCACATGAATCAAATCCAAATTTCTTTAAAATCTCTGTTGCATATTTAGATTGATTTATGAAAATGCCTCCGGGACTTTGTGAAATTTGTAATCCCAAGAAAATGACATTTGTCCCATCATTGACATTTGAAACTTTGAACTCATTTCATTAGAAAAGCGATCACATTCCATTGGGTCGGATCGAGGCAAAATAATATCGTCAACATAAATTTGAACATGAGTTAAATGTTTGCTCGACTTCTCGGTGAACAATGTAGGATCAAGCTGCTCCTTTCTTTGAATCCGGTTGATAGAAGAAACTTTGTGATGTATCATACCATGCCCTTGGAGCTTGCTTTAAACCGTAAGAGCCTTCTTCAAACGATAAGCGTGAGTAGGATGCTCTTGGTTCACAAATCCTTCAGGTTGGGCGGCGTAGACAACTTCCTTAAGATCTCCGTTCGTAAATGCCGTCTTTACATCCATCGATATACCACCATGTTCTTACTAGCAAAGATTAGCGAAGATTACGATTGCCTCGATTCGAACAAGCGGAGCAAACGATTCTTCAAAGTCTATACCTCCTCTTGACGATATCCTTTAGCAACTAATCGAGCCTTGTTCTTCAACACATCACTATGCTCATCAAGTTTTACTTTGAAGATCCATTTTAGAGCTATAATCATAGCACGATCTGGAGCGGTACTAACTCCCATACATCAAGACGATCAAACTCATGAATTTCATCTTGCATAGCATTGAACCAACTATCTTCATTCATAGCGTTTTAACATCTTTTGGTTCGATCTTAGATAGTACGGAGTTGAAGAAGCACC
Source organism: Chrysanthemum lavandulifolium (assembly GCA_022545495.1). Lineage (NCBI taxonomy): Eukaryota > Viridiplantae > Streptophyta > Magnoliopsida > Asterales > Asteraceae > Chrysanthemum > Chrysanthemum lavandulifolium. The sequence goes on from CM040238.1 coordinate 314,992,036, forward strand.
ATAAGGCATCGGTTGCGAGTTGCTTCCGGGTTGATACAGACGAGAGGATTTCCAATGATGTTGTCTAATGGATGATCGTGAGTCCATTTTCCGAGGTGTTCATGTGGCATTTGTTGAGGAACCGAGGTAGGCGAGTCGATGTCTCCGAAGAAGATGGTTCGATGATGATTCGGGAGTAGCAAATATGTTTTCAAATGGAGCATCTTGAGAGTCGCAAAGGGATTAACTTCATCATTGATGCGAAACATTTCCATGATGTACATTTGAAGAATGATGATTTGTTGATGAGATCAAGGATCGACATCGGTGCTTCTTGACTTACGAGATATTGAGGCGATGGATTGACTTCATTCAACGGAATATGAGCATCCTCTGTTGTAGGGATCAAGACCTCATTAGTAGTAGACTCATACAGTTCATCAAACATGGGATCAAACAATTTCTTTACATCATCTTCGATGGAGGAACATATGGAGTTTCTTGAGAGGAGTTTGGAACAAGGGATGAACCAATAGGACTATTTTGAAGTGCGGGTCCTGAAAGTGGAGTGTCCAGGAGCCATTTGACCGGTCACTCATCAAGCGTAACGTGAATTGTTTCCATGATATTTCGGGTTCTTTTGTTGTAGATTCGGTATCCCTTTTTGTTTGGTGCATATCCTACAAATACTCCAATGTCGACTTTAGCCCTAAGTTTGCCCAAGTCTTGACCTCATTAGTTGGATAGCACAAGGCACCAAACACACGAAGGAAAGATAGATTAGGTTTTGTTGTGGACAAGTTCATATGGAGTTTTCCATGAATGGTGTGAATCGGGAGCGATTTTGTGTGTAGCATGCGGTGGCAATTGCTTGACCCGGAGAAACATTGGAACCTTTGAGTAGATCGGCATTGTTCTAGCGGCTTCAACAAGAGTACGATTTCGTCTTTCAACTACACCGTTACATTGAGGGGTTCGTGGAACACTTCTTTAATGGTGATTCCAACGCTTTCATAGAATTCACTAAGTTGTTTGTTGACAAACTCGGTTCCATTATGCATTACGATAATTACGGCGGTTTGTTTAGTCTAACTGCAATTTGTTTGATGAGTTTGATGATGATATCGGGAGTTTCATCCTTTGTCCTTAAGAACTTGACCGGTGAATCTAGAATAATCATCAACCACAACTAACACATATTTCTTCCCAAAGATATTATGCACCCTCATTGGTCCCATAAATCCATATGAATCATATGAAGAACTTCGTGTGAGTTAGTAGGTTTGGGTTTATGGGCATACTTCTTGCTTTTTCCCAATTGACATCTTTGAACAAAGATGATCCTTTTCATACTTTAGTCTAGGTAAACCTACAACTAAGTCCTTTACGGAAAGATCGTTGATGGTGCCAAGTTCAAGCGATTGAGACGACGATGCCATAACCATGACTTTGTTTTGAAGCCTTTGATAACAAGTGATTGGTGAAGCTCTCATCATGTCATCGATAGAGATGGTGTAAAGGTTTGAGCCACGAGTTCCTTCAGCAGTTCCTTACTGTTAAGATCTCTAACAAAGCATGTATGTTTTCGAAGGCTACTTCTAGATCGTAATCACGAATTGACCAACGAGAGCAGTTATGACCTAAACCTTCCACATAATACACTCTCGAGATGACACTATCACCAACTACATAATCTCCATAACCCATTATAGCATCGAAATGATCATTACCAAATCTAACGGTCCGATGAATTTGCTCACGAAGTTCATGAGCGTGACCGGTCTCAGGTCATATGCTTGGAGCGACTGAGTCCGGTACCACGAGCGATTTGAACGATCTGCGGTTGAACACGAGACAAGAATGGATAGGCGGATAATTGGGATCCCCATGCAAGAATGGGTTCCATTTGGTTAGTAACAGCAGTTGGACCACCCACATCGAAATAGAAGCATTCATATCGAGACGGTGAGGTAATGGAATCATTGTGAATAGATGCAATACTAGTATGCGTATTAGCCCTATTCTGGTGTGACCACTTCTTAAGGAACAGTTCTACGGAGGCATCCATTTTCTAGTGGGCATTATCGATTAGTCTTATGACCAATGTATCCAATAAAGCCTATTCTTTGAATGTTCTTCTGTGGGTTTCCATTGTTTTCTAACTCTTTGCACCACACTGTTTAGATGTGTTGGGATCGAACTACATGCGGTGCACTATGGTTCACTTTCTTAACACTAGAGGTGCGAGATTAGTACTCCTAGAAGGCACATTTGAGTTCACTTTCCTAGCATTGCGGATCTAGAATGAACTACTCGATGGTACACTACTCCTCACATTCAAACCATTGGGAATCGAGTGCATATCATGTTTGGCCTTAGGCATTGAGCATGGAATCAAAGGTTAACTCTCTCACCTAATGTCTTTGGGCATATTGTGATCAAACATTCTAAGATTTCTTGAGATCGTTTGGCATATAAGCATGCATGTCCAATTGCATTATCATGAGGTTTCTCTAGCTTATCCTCTTCAACAATCTCACGCAGCATTCTAAGCAATCCTTAAGGGATGAGAAATATGTTTGAATGGCAAGTTTGTTGTTCCTTAGGTGAGGGGACATATGTCACGAGATAAAGCATATTTATTACAGAGTGAACCTTTGATACAACATTTTCCTCATTGATTATTGGCATTTTCCCTTTTACGACTCTTGATTCTCAATTTCCTTTTGCAATGAAGTTATTTGTTCGTTGTTTTGTTACGAGTGACTTTAATTGATTCAAACAACTCATTGAAATGACGTTTAACCTTTTCATTTTCTTCTAGAAAACTTTCGCTTTCCTTTTGTAAAGCATTTACAAGGTTTTGAAGATGAAACGTTTGAGAATTCGAGAATCTAAAGGAGGAGGCATTTGGGAGCCCTGTCATAATGTTCGTTTGACCCTTTAGTTGAGAGATTTGGGCTTTCAACTTTACGATCGTGTTGCAATCGAGCTTGAATCATTCATCACGTTTGTTAATTTGAAAAGCGCATCAAACTCGGAGCATCGAAGATGTCTTGATATTTGAAGTTTTGACATTTTCTTTGAGATGTTGATATTTTAGTTGTAAATTAAAATACTCAACTTCTAGTTTAGAAAAATGTTTAACCAAAGTGTCGTGATCATCCAGTTCAATTTTCTCGTTTAGTTTAGAATTTGTTTTTCAAGCTCAATGACACGATCATGGGAGACTTTCGAGGCCACAGATAATTCATGAAATTTGGAAGCATTAATAGAGCAATTTGTAGCGATGAAAACACATCTTGAGCAACACATTCGATAATAAGATTCTCATTTAATGTATGCGGGTTCTTTCTCTCAATCTCATTATATTTTAGTGGGCGCTCATAGTCACTAACTTCAACTACCATTGCATCAAATTCCTTTTCCATACCCTTAATGTCGGTTTCTACCCCTTTTAAGACTCTCAAAATGATCTTTTAGAAGTTTAAAGAAGGGCATGACCTCGATTAAATAACATTCTTTCATTTGTTCAAAACCTCTTTCTCCTTGAGTTATACCATGGGTGTGATCCTTTTCTTGCAAGTTTTCTCAAAATCAACAAATAGTTGAAATATAACGTATTGGCTAATTAATGTCTTGCTTTTGGTGGCAATTGTTCTAGGAACAAGATGCATTGGTGTATTAGGAGGATACACATCGCTCTAGGCATTTTCAAAAGGGAGGGTTTGTTTCAATAATGTTTTCCGCTTTACGCTTATCTAAATCCTTTTCCGAAGACTTGTTCGGGAGTCAACAAAGTCTCGAGGCTTAAACTTGTTCAAGGAAATCCAGTTTTCCTTCTTGTAATCATGAGGAGAGATGATTATGTTTTCTCTTTGCATTTGGGATCATTTTGTTTCTTATTCATCTTTTCCTAGTGATTTCATTTAATATCTTATCTTCTCGGTGCACTCAACGCAACTAGGTTTACGCCTAGGCTTAAGGACTTCATTACCATCATAAAGCACCTTATGAGCATTTCTAGCCTTTTAATTACCTCTGGATTTGGTTCCTCAACAAGGGAATGCTATGCTTATCGCTTAAGACACGATGTTTCGTGACCATGTGAAGCGATCACGAATGGTGTTTCCTTGTAAGTACAACTTGTTTTCAAGTTTGTTTTCAAAGTTTTGATTAGAAAAATCTCTCAAGAGTTTTGATTCCTTTGCATTAAATTCTTGCTTAAGCATTTTCACATTTTCTTGAAGTTCTTGTTTTGCTTAGTTTGTTTTAGAAAGTTTTTCTTGCAAGGAATTTAATTCTTGTTTCAATACTTCTTCTCTAAACTTACTTTTTCTAATTCTTGTACTCACTTGGACATCCATTTCACCTTTCACGAGTGGTCAACTCAAATTTTGCACGTTGTTCATAAATAGCAACACGTTCCTTATAGGCATTTAGTTCGAAATTATGGAATCATCGGAGCACATGCGGTGTATTCATCAAAGACATAGTCATTGTTGACTGCAGAAGATGCATCACTTGGCATGACCGCTTTCACTTTGTTTCACGTATTGATCGTATGGGACAATATTGATATTACCCATATTTTCAATATTTGATTCAATAGTTTCAGTTGGTTGTACTTTGTCATACATCATTGCACATCAGCATCATCGTATAGCTTTAATACCTCGAGATGAGTTTGTCCTTGGATGGGCCGACTTGTGGTGAAGAAGAGATCTTGGGAGAAACCATTGGAGAGATGCTAGCCATAAAGATTGTGTGTGAGAGGTCCATCATCTACATCAGTCGTATGCATCACGATCGGCGACTTGAAAGGCATTCGATGATTGTGACCTATCTCACGAATAATTTGCTCATCCACATCGCATCATAGGTCTTGGCATTGCCCTCGACAAGAAACAACAATTCCTCTTCATCCAACCTGACACCATTGTCTTGAGCTTGTGCCGGCAACATCTTATCTCGAAGTAATCGGCGATTACGTGGGCGCTTTGGAGATGTGCGGTTCCTTGCAATGTGTCCTTCACCACCACGGTTATAGCATTTGATTGGCTTAGGTTGACCTTGGTTACCATTTCTTCCTCGATTACGGTTTCCAACATAACCTCTCCCAGCTCCACCTCTTCCCCGATCATATTGTCTTTCTGAATCGGTTGCACCACGATCCTTCCATCTTTAACGGTGGCTTGATTATGTGGGTTAGATGCGATTACGAGGTTGTTGTTGGTTTGTGGGAGAATTCATGTTTTGACTAATGAGAAGAGCTAGTTGATTGATGATGTTACCCAGCGTGTGCATCGGCATCGACTTGTTTGAACATGGGATCGGGAATGAGTTTGTGATTACCATTCCCAAGGGTATGACTTGTGATGCTTTGGTTGTGATTCCAATGTTTGAGTAGAAGGTTGTTGAGTCATTAGGCGAGCTTGTCTCTCCACGGTTGGTTTTGAAGCGATTGAGAATCAATTTTTCAAACATGGCATGTCTCTCATTCGAAGGAGGAAGGCATAGAGTTGCTCATAGTTTGTATTCTTCAATCCTTTAGTGAGCTTCACGGTTTGTGACAAACTTGTGCCATTCGGGATTCATGTTGTTCACAAACTTTGAGTTCGGTGAATGTTAGGCATAGTCATTACGATGTTCCTCATGTCATTCACTAACTTATGGAATCTCACATAGTACTCATAGACACTCTCATCCGGTTTCATCTTGAAGTGCTCAAATTCGTCATAGAGTTGGGATTCTCTGTCTTCCATAGTTAATTACGAACCGAGAGAAGCATCTTAACATTATCCCAAAGCGCCTTAGCATCCGTGTTATGATTGATCGACTTGTAGATGTCTTTAGGAAGACCTTGAAGAACAATGTTTGAAGCCACGATATCGCATCGAATCTCTTTTCTCCTTATCATCTAGCTCATCATACATCTTAGGTGCATCCATTCCGTAAAATGTGAGTACCATCTTCATTAGTATCAAGTATGTCTCTAGTCGTTTCAACTCGATATGGTCCTTCATCAATGGATTTGAGAATATTGACACCATTTTCCTTTCCAAGGCAATACAATCGATTCGTTGAGCCCAAGAATCGTAGTCGATTACATCAAGCATGGGTGGGCGAGTATCCGAGCCATTGCTTGAACATCCTCGGCAGCGATGGAGATGGCGGTAGGAAGCGTTGGTAGACATGTTAACAGTTATACGGATTTTATAACTCTATGATTAAGCAGGAAATAGATTCTTTCACGGGTTTTACTAAATCAAGAGAAAACCGTAAACAATCACTTAAGTCGCTAGAAGATAAAGCACTAAGTCGCTGGCGAGATAATGCACCAAGTCGCTAACCCTTAATTCGCTAACCCCTAAGTCGCTAGAGTCCCAAGTCACTGAGCAGGAAAAGCAAGTCGCTAAGTAGTAACTCGCTCTGGACCAAGTCGCTAACCAAATTTTGGCGACAATTAGCTACACAAGTCGCTAGAAACACAAGTCGCTAAAGAGCAACTCGCTCTTGACCAAGTCGCTACCACAAAGTCGCTACCCGTAGTGGAGGTCCACTACTTGTACTTTAACTCGCTAGATCTAACTCGCTAGCTTTAACAGCGTAAGTCGCTACAAAGCGTGAAGCAAGTCGCTACCAAGAAAAATAGTCCGAGAGCTAAGTCGCTGGCTTGAAAAACCAAATAAACTTCACTTTTCAATCCAAAACAACCCAACCAAGATGATTCAAGCTTACCAAATGAAAACCTAAACACTTTTGATGATTCTAAACATAAAAGTACCAACAAAATTCAAACTTTAACACAAGAAATCACCCAAATGATGCAAAAACCACTAAACTTTTCAAACTCAAAACCACCTAAAACCACTATAAATCCAAAGATGTGCAAGATATGATCTAACCATGGCTCTTGATACCAATTGTAAGATATAACTTTTCACATACACATCAAACCATAACACAAAGTAGCATATAGATGGAATTCTAGAGAGAGAAAGTTAGAGGTTTAGGGAACTTAGTGAGAGAAAGTGAAAGATATTATTATGAGCTCCAACTCTCTACCTTGGAAGGTAGAGAGTATTTATGAGCTCCAACTCTCTACCTTGAAAATTAAAAGTTTGATTTGTGTTCAATTTTCAGTAAGATAGCTTAACATAACTTTATTTCATCATAATATATTAACATCAATCCACAAAATCAGCTCAAAGTTGGAAAAAGTCAACTTTCCATGTTTTTATCAAAAGTCAAATTGTGCAAATATCGGTTTGAGTCGAATGAGAGGATTTTCATGCATTCATTTACGGGTCAATGCCAATGAAACTTTGGGTATTAGAACTTCATTTGGTCTTGTTTCTTATTAGCATTTTCGAGATATTTATCAAATTTTTAGAAACTTCATTTTAGCTTGTGATTATGAGACTAAATGCCCTGTGCAGGGCATCAAGTCTGCACAGGTTTTAAGCAGGTTTTACCAGGCTTGGGAAAAGCTCATTTGAGCTTGTATTGGTCTGTAATTTGGTTTATAAGCTCTCAACCAGGTCTAGTCTAGGTTCCATTTGTTGGTTTTCAGTTTCCTGCTTATTCTAGTGCTTATTTTTCTGCTTAAAAGTGGCCCCTCACAACTGTTGTGTGCTTAAACTCAAATAAGCCAAATCATAGCAACTTGATGTTTCAGTGATTAGGGCTTATTGTAATCTGTTGCATTTTGGTTCTTTAAGCTTATTTAAGCTTCTGTTTTAGTTGGGTGCTTATTGGTCTCCAATTGCTTATTCAAAGTGCTTATTTACAAGCACTTGCAAGAAGCGATTTCATTTTCCTCCAAACAAGCCCCTGTTTTCTATTTTCCTAGCTTCCTAATATTATTTTAAGCTTTTCCTTAAATTTTCAGATTTTCTAAGTTGATTTGCTATTTTTCTTAATTTTAATTAGTTTTAAGCATTTTTAAATAGCATTTAATATAAAAATTAAGAAAAGGTTCAAAAATAATTTTCATTTTCTTAAGTTTAGATAAATATAAAAGACAAAAAAATATTTTTCATATTTTTCTTAGTTAAATTTGTATTTTAAGTAATTTAAATAGTTTTAAATAGTTTTAATTCCTAGAAAATAGAAAAATAATCAGAAAAATACAAAATAGTTTTGAAAATTCTATTTTGTCATTTTAGATTTTTCTAAGTCTTAATTTTATTTTCAAGCTTTATTTCAAATTTTCTTTCATTTTAGGTTATTATTTATTAGTTAAAATAGTTTTAATTAATAATAATTAGATAATTAGTTATAAAATAATTTTCTTTTCTATACATTTTCTTTTATCATTAGGTTTGTAAAAATGTCATTTTCATATTTTTAGGACTTTTATTTCTTAGATCTCACTTTTTATTTTATGCGTCACGTAATTTTATTTTAAACGTAAGTTTTAAGTTTTAAGTTTTAAACGTTCATCAATTTTAAAAATAGTGATAGCGTTTATTTAATATTTTTATCTTTTAACTTTCTTTAATTTGCATTTAAGCCTCTCGTAATTTGTTGGTTTTTCCTTAGTTATAATAATTCTCGATCCCTTTATTCGTTCAAATCTCTCGATCACTATATCGTTTGGTGATCCATTGCCTGACTCATTTGGGACATAACGACCGGGAAACACTATACTCCACCGATCTTCATTGAGTTCGTGCTTAAGCGGTTTTAAGGCGATTACGATGCGCCATTCACAAGTGGCGAGCTTGAGTGATTTAGCAATTGTTTGCACGCATCAAATTTAGGGCGCCACGGGAGCTGTCTTGATTATCTTCCGTTTAGCAAATTAGTGATTTGAATATTCACTCCTTGTTCATACCATACGTATGTGTTCATATTTTCTTTTAAAAATCAAAAATCCAAAAGATTTTCATCCTTTGTTTTGCATCATGTTTTTCAAAATACCAAAAATATTCCTCTTTACCCTCTTACCCTTTTGATTCTTTATCTCTTTACCCTCTATCCATTTGATTCTAACTTCTTCTATTCTCATGGAATCTATCGAGGCAGATGCAGGGACGAAGTTGAAAACTTGGACTATATCTCAAATGTCAAGAATTCGTGTTGTTCGTGATGATCCATTCATTCTGCGTGAGGAAATGGAATGAGAAACCGAGGTGACAAAGGACCGGTACCTCCTTACGATAATGGGAGTGCTAAATCGTCCAACCTACGGTTATCAAAGCTCTAAACCCTCAATTGCTCCTCGGCCGTCTAGAATTGATTCTAAACTTTCACGATTTGGTTAAAAGCAAACATGCGAAATTTAGACCGGTGACTAGCAAGAATGACTTGCTTAATCTTCACGTTTCTCAAGAACCGAACCCGAGACCATAACGGAAGTGGTGGAAATTGCTAGCTCTCGAGCACACCACTTGTCCCACCTCTCGATTTTTCAAAATGTTCTTGAGACTTAATAGTCATTCAAGTCACCATGTTGGTTTTGTTGATTCTTTGAATAAAGCGATTCCTTTTCATAACTCTCAAATGCAATCATTTATTCCTTGTGTCGGTTGTGGTGAGCCTCTTTTGGTTCACCACATCGTTGGTGTACTTGTGTACGATGTGGTAATGATATCCATAACGGAGTTGTTTGTTTTGTGGTTCGAGGAATTCATTTGATTATGATCCTAATCCGAACTCATCTAACGACCCTCAAAATTTTCCAATTACCCACCGCATCCCGACTTATCTTCATATAATCAACACTTCTTTGTGAATTTTGTGGAGGTCCTCACCAAGGATTTGAGTGTCAATCCGGAAACACGTTTGTCTATGAGCAGTTTTCCGGTGATACTCGAGAACTTTGGTTGTGACCAATATCCATATGATTCACTGTCCAAACTCGCGATCTTCTTGTTGTGAGTCTGTGGAGGTCCCATTTCACTCGATTGTCAAATAAGGAATCCATTTCCTTGTAACAATCACGACTCTTACATGTTTGAAAATTTCCAACCTCCACAGCACCATACGGTTCAAGCTCCACCTGAGCCGTTGTCTCATGAAATCTCCCAGGATTTTGAAACCGCAATGAAAACACTTGATGATATGATTAGTAACTTAAAGAATCAAGTGAGTGGTGAAAAGACCATGGGAGAATTGCTTGCCGAAGAGCAAAAGGCCCGCCAATCTAGGGAAGAATCATTAGTCCTAGAGCATGCAGCTCTAAGATGTTCCCAATTTCTCAAGGCAGTTCTTTATGATGATGACGAGGAGAGTTTTTATCCTTTTAAAGATAATAGTTCTCAACTCCCTCAGTCAATTGATATTCCAGCAGTTGAGATTCCATCTCAAACAACGCTATCACACCCAAAGCTCCCACTCTCTACGAACATGGGGACGAGCATCTTGACCACTGTTCACAAAAGGAATCGGACGAATTCATAAAGTCTAGTGTTGAGAACCTTGTCCCAATCCCGAGAGAGTCACGGGAACTTTGACCATATGTGTGATTCTCTTTCCCTCTTGAGTGTTCAAATGATCATTTTGAAACTTTCTCCAATTTTAGCGAAGATTGTGCTTCCTATAGAAACATCGGTATGTTGAGGCATCACTTCCACAATCGATCTTGATCATCTTCTTGAGGAGTTCTCCGGTGAACTCACTCACATCAATCCACTCTTTGATTTGAAGCCGATCCGGGAGGCGAAAGTCTCCTTGATAATGATCGTTCACTCACTTCTCACCCTAACAGTCCAATAGAGAATGTTGATCACTTTGTTCCCGAAACATTCAAAGCTACTTTCACCAATCCTCTATTTGAATTCGACTCTGAATTCACTTTAATTTCTGAGAATCCACTCTTTGATACTCAGATTGAGGATAGTGATGAGCCCACAATGGAACAAGAGTTCACAACTTCACTTCATGTGAATGATTCTCTTCATGAAGAGTTCTCCGGTGAACTCTCTCATGACATATCTCCTCCGGAACATGATCATTTCTATTTTGATCTTGAGGATGATATTAGCTCGGAGGAAGGTGTACTCTATCATATGAGTATGCTTATTAATGATACTACCCTCACCCTTCCTCCCGTCGTCTACATTTGAGGATGAAGAATGGATCTTAATTGTTATCAAAACCTTTCTTCCTTTCCTCAAATATCTTGTGATTTCTCTTCATCTTCACTCCTTCGGAATGAAGACACTATCTTTGACCCGGCATTTTCATTTATCATTCTTGAGCGGTTCTATGTATATCTCATCGGTGTGGAACTTTCACGTGCTTCAAATGTTTGTCCAAACATCTTGAATGAAAGTCCGATGGAGATTGTTTCTTCCACTTTGCTTCCCATGAACCAATTAATTAGGAATTCGAGTCAAGCTAGCGACTCGGTAATCAAAACATTAGCTAAACATGGGTTTTCACCGTGTGTACCACCACAGTGTGGGGAGTTACCCGCATATTATACATATATAAGTTTTCTCTAAAAAAAAAATCTTCTTTCTAAATAATGGCCGTAGTATTTCCCTTTTACTTTTCGGTTTCGGCATAAGCTGGTACTTTGAATATTGAGGGCAATATTCATTTCTAAGTGTGGGGAATTCTCACGAATTTTAATATGTATTATCCACCTAATTCCCCGTTTTGGCCAAAATTTTTTTTGGAGTAAGTGTTTTACATCGACTCATCTTATGGTTATTAGTCGCCTTGTCTAATAAACAAAAGGATTGGCTAATCCAGAGCAAGCGGCTCTTGGTAAAGATATATCAAATCCGTTTACGACTTGCAATTTGCCCAAAATTGTATGGTATTCATTTCACCATATCCTTAAAAGTGAAGAGTTTGCTAGCCCGCAAGGTTATGGCTTGTGGTAAAGGCGATGGAAAACCATAATTGGTAATCGGCTCACCAAAGATAATTCGATAATTTATCTAAGAGTTGGCTAGTCCGAAGCAAACGGCTTACGGTAAAGACAAAATCAAAACCGTTGAAAGGCGGTGGTTTGCTCAAAATCACATGGTTATCGATGTACCATGGTTCTTACTTGAGCGAAACATTTGGCTACTCGAGTAATGGCTTTTGGTAAAGAGTTTCAAATCCATTATGTTTTCTCAAAAGATTGCTAGGGACTAGCAATAGTTTAGTGTGGGGATTGATGAGTGTGTAAATACTCATCATTTTTAATCAATCGAATCGAAAACGTCTAAAATGCTCGAAATGCATCAAAATATCGAAAATATTCCAAAATTGCATTTTATATGTTTCGGATGCAAAATGTTCAAAATCGATGAAAAATGAGCAAAGTTTGCATAATTGGCGTTCAGTCCCCAAGTTTCTAAAATTGTCAAAAATAGTCCACGAGTCAAAATTTCAAAGAAAAATCACCAAAGGTCCTTTTAATATCATAACTTGTCAAAATTAGTCCTTTGGTGAAAAATATAAAAGTCTTGAGAAATTACAAGTTTGGTCCTCCAAGTTTGAAAATTGGCAAAAATGGCCCTGAAATTTGAAAATGGCAAGTTTGGTCCTTGTGCTTTTGAGATTGTCACTTTTAATCCTTGGAGCAACTTTTGAATTGGCGAGGAATGGTCCTTGAATTTTCGAGAAAATGGCAAAGAAGTCCTTGTGTAATTAAGACCCTTTACACCCAAATGACCCTGCCATCCCATTTTGACCCCTGTCCTTTACAAATTTGACCCTCCTATTATTAATCCCCGGTCAATCCAAAAGTCAAACAAACACACCCTACGCGCTTTTTCTCGCATCTTCCCGACATCTAGCACTGTAACACCATCCCCCACCACACCTTTTCCACCTTTACACTACCATGTTCCCTCTCCTCAACAACATTCCAAGGGCATTTAATGCTCCTCTACCCAAGCACTCAACCCCAATTGCTAAATCACTTTTCCCGCCAAAACCAATCAAGGGCCATGATCAACTTCAAGTCATCCAAAGGCCATAAACAGAGGTGGGATTATCTCAGAGATGAGAGAGAAGACAAGCTTGGGTATAAAAAGGAAGGAAGAGAGAAGGAGAAGGAAGTAGTTAGTTTTAAGCTTTTTCCTTTATGTCGTTTTTTCAAATAAATGTTGTAGTTTAAATCCAATGTTGTAATTTCAGCTTTTGTGTATCTCATTTAAGTTAAAAACATCATTGTATGTGCTTTTGAGTTTTCAATTCAAGTCTTTATTTAAATTCCAAGTTCATAGCTTACTGTGGAAATTTTTAGTTTCAAATTTAATGTCAAAGCTTCTCATAGCTTATCACGAAATCAAATAAGCTTATTTAAGCTTACTTTAGCTTTTGCAAACTTAAAAGTCAGTTTCAAACAATTCTCATTCAGGGGTCAACAAAAGTCAACTGTGATGCAAAATTGGGAATGGTGATGGATATTGTTGTTGCAAAGGATTGATATGGGTTGGAATAGATAGGTTAGCTTAAGATTGGGCTTGGTTTTGGCCTGCACATCAGTTGGACAGTTGTAAGTAACTGTTTCACATTTCAGTTTTCAAGCTATTTTGCATTTCATGTTTGTACTTGTATCTGTGGTCATAAATTGCTCAAACATGTTTAAATATTTGTCTTTAGGTCAATGTCACTCAGTTTGATGATTGGAACAAGTTGAATTAGAGATTAGCTCATTTAAAATTGCTTATCAGATTTTTAAGTAGTGTTTGGATTTGCTGTTTGATTAGTGGTTTAGGGTAGTTCAGTATAAGGTTCTTATTGTTTCATGCTTGGTAACCTCATTTGATCCCATATCAGTTAGCAGATTGTGCCTGCAACCCTTAGAAGTCAAATTTGCATCTTAAGCATTCTAAGCTGTTCCCATTGTTGGAATTTTGAAAATTAAAAGTTTGATTTGTGTTCAATTTTCGAGTAAGATAGCTTAACATAACTTTATTTCATCATAATATATTAACATCAATCCACAAAATCAGCTCAAAGTTGGAAAAGTCAACTTTCCATGTTTTATCAAAAGTCAATTGTGCGAATATCGGTTTGAGTCCAAATGAGAGGATTTTCATGCATTCATTTCGGGTCAATGCCAATGAAACTTTGGGTATTAGAACTTCAGTTGGTCTTGTTTCTTATTAGCATTTTCCAGATTTTTATCAAATTTTAGAAGCTTCATTCTAGCTTGTGATTATGAGACTAAATGCCTGTGCAGAGCATCAAGTCTCACAGTTTTAAGCGTGTTTTACGGGCTTGGGAAAAGCTCATTTGAGCTTGTCTTGGTGCGTAATTTGGTTTATAAGCTCTCACCCAGGTCTAGTCTAGGTTCCATTTGTTGGTTTCGGTTTCTGCTTATTCTAGTGCTTATTTTTACGCTTAAAGTGGCCCTCACAATTGTTTTGTGCTTAAACTCAAATAAGCCAAATCATAGCAACTTGATGTTTCAGTGATTAGGGCTTGTTGTAATCTGTTGCATTTTGGTTCTTTAAGCTTATTTAAGCTTCTGTTTTAGTTAGGTGCTTATTGGTCTCCAATTGCTTATTCAAAGTGCTTATTTACAAGCACTTGCAAGAGCAGTTTCATTTTCCTCCAAACAAGCCCCTGTTTTTCTATTTTTCCTAGCTTCCTAATATTATTTTAAGCTTTTCCTTAAATTTTCAGATTTTTCTAAGTTGATTTGCTATTTTTCTTAATTTTAATTAGTTTTTAAGCATTTTTAAATAGCATTTAATATAAAAAAATTAAGAAAAGGTTCAAAAAAATAATTTTTTATTTTTCTTAAGTTTAGATAAATATAAAAAGACAAAAAAATATTTTTTCTTATTTTTCTTAGTTAAATTTGTATTTTTAAGTAATTTAAATAGTTTTAAATAGTTTTTAATTCCTAGAAAATAGAAAATAATCGGAAAAATACAAAATAGTTTTGAAAATTCTATTTTGTCATTTTAGATTTTCTAAGTCTTAATTTTATTTTTCAAGCTTTATTTCATATTTTCTTTCATTTTAGGTTATTATTTATTAGTTAAAAATAGTTTTAATTAATAATAATTAGATAAATAGTTATAAAAATAATTTTCTTTTTCTATACATTTTCTTTTATCATTAGGTTTGTAAAAATGTCATTTTCATATTTTTAGGACTTTTATTTCTTAGATCTCACTTTTTATTTTTTACGCGTCACGTAATTTTATTTTAAGCGTAAGTTTTAAGTTTTAAGTTTTAAAGCGTTCATCAATTTTAAAAATAGTGATAGCGTTTATTTAATATTTTTATCTTTTAACTTTCTTTAATTTGTATTTAAGCCCTCGTAATTTGTTGGTTTTTCCTTAGTTATAATAATTCTCAATCCCTTTATTCGTTCAAATCTCTCGATCACTATACGTTTGGTGATCCATTGCATGACTCATTTGGGACATAACGACCGGAAACACTATACTCCCCGATCTTCATTGAGTTCGTGCTTAAGCGGTTTTAAGTCGATTACGGTCCGCCATTCACAAGTGGCGGCTTGAGTGATTTAGCTTATTTGTTTGGCACGCATCAATCAAGCGTTGGAGGAGAGTCATCAAAATTCAAAACAATGAATCCAGTTATCCTTAGTATATTCACTCTTCATCAAAAGAATATACACTCATCATCATCAAAATTAAGTCGTATAACCATTATTCAAAAGAATATATTCACTCTTCTCCCCTCAAAAATTGCATCGAAGTTGCCATTTTGATTTAACAAGTGAATAAGAGTATACACCAATGAGCGTAGATCCACTTGATGGTGAATGAGCGTGGAAAAACATGAAGCTTGTTGATGAAGAATGTAGATGAGTATGGCCATTCATGAGAGAATTTCTCATTAGCTTAAGATAAAGCTTACGTAAGAGCGTACACTTTTCTTTTCTATGAGGAAGGGCACAAGTGTTATCTGCAGACGCCATAATGATGAAGTACGAGGCTCGAACTTTTGAGCAGGCGTCATTGTTAAGAGCCCGATCATATGTTTAGAGCCGCCCGAATCCAAATACCAAGGGACGATTTATACGACACGCTTTGGACAATGACGAAGAGAGAGAATTGGAAACATTGGATCCCACGTCTTGATGGGTTCCTTTTGGTTAGCACAAACAATCTTTGAATCGGCGAAACACTAGATGCAATGGCATTATTCCTAGGAGTCTGAACTAGTAGAAGCATCGGACTTAGTCAAATGACATTTGTGCTTAATGGGATTATTCTACGGTTGGCTTCCAAACCTTAATGAGCACTATTCTAGGCATAGTGGATCTAGGCGAGGGTAAGGTTTGCCATTCGTAAATATTCGACTGTGGGCTTCCTTTGAAATCCTACATTTGTAAACACATTCCCTGTAGGTTTCGTGATTGCTTGTCTGCTTTTGCTCTCCAAACTTTCTTAAGCGGGTTATGAATCTTAGACCTCGGAAATAACACATCACATTTATCATGATTACGGAAAATAAACATTTTTACATGTTTTGCGAGACAACATGAGGCCTCGAATTAATTTCGATAAGCTTAGAGCTAATACTATAACTAACACGAATCTTTTGTTCAAATCAAACTTCTTGTCCCTATGGTGTTCTTTCACTTCCTTATCATTAACACTTTTAGTTTGCGTAATCCTATCCTTCTTTGCATTGCTTCTAGGTTTTGACCCGCAAACTTTAGTGTCAATCTTAACATCTGTAGAAATAACGATGGGAACATTACATGGCTTCACTACTTTACGCATTCACGGTCTAGAAGTCTTTGGGATCGAAATTCTAGGAGGCACATCACGGGTTGCTTGCTTGAATTTAGACATGGAACAAGGCATATCAAGGGTCACATGCTTGGCTTTAGGCATAGAACAAGGCACAACTATTCTATCTCGCCTATTGCTAGATTTCGGACTTGTGACAATTACATACTCTAAGAGTTCACGAGATCGTTTGGCATCCATGCGAGGCATAGGCTATAGTACTATCAAAAGGTTTTCTAATCTTTCATCTTCAACAATCTCACGGAGACTCTTCAAACTTTCCTTAAGGTATGAGAGATATGCTTTATCTGCAAGTTCATTATTCCTAATGGGCGGGGAATATATAACATATCGATAGCATATTTATCACAAGAAGAAACCTTAGGAATAGAGTATTTGCAATTGGGGATTGGCAACTTTCCTTTCACCTCACGCTTGATTCTCAATATCGTTAAGTAAAGAAGTTATCTTTTCAATTTGTTTATCATGATTAACTTTAAATGAATCACATAACTCTTTGTTTTGATCATTAACCTTTGAAATTTCGACTTTAAAACAATCATTTTCCTTTTGCAAGTTATCAATTATGTTTTGAAGTTGGAAATTACGAGAATCTAAATGTGGAGGCATATGGGAACCGGTCGCATCCTTCTTTTCACCTTTCGGTTGTGAAATTTGGGCTTTCAATCTTTTGATCGTGTTATGATGAGCTCGAATTTGTTCATCACGTTTGCTAATTTCAAAATTGCATCAAACTCGGGAGCATCGGAGGATGTCTTGATATTTGAGGTTTTAACATTTTCTTTGAGATGTTGATGTTTTAATTGCAAAGCAAGATGTTCAACTTCTAATTTAGAATAATGTTTGACCAAGTTATCATGATCATCTTGTTCAATTTTCTCATGCAATTTTGAATTTGATGTTTCAAGCTCAATGACACGATCATGGGAGACTTTCGAGCAACAGATAATTCATGAAATTGAGAAGCATTAATGGAACAATTTGTAGCGATTAAAAACATATCTTGAGCAATACATTCGAAATCGATTCTCATTCGATTGTATGCAAGTTCTTCCTTTCAATCTCACTATATTTTAATTCTCTCATAGTCACTAACCTCAACAATCATTGCATCAAATTCCTTTTCCATTTCTTTAATGTACGAATTCATTCCTTTTTAAGACTCTCAAAATGATCTTTTAGTTGTTTAAAGAAAGGCATGACTTGATTAAATAACATTCTTTAGTTTGCTCAAAACCCTTTCTCCTTGACAATACCGGTGGGTGTGATCCTTTTCTTGCAAGTTTTCTCAAAATCAACAAATAGTTGAAAGATAACATATTGACTAATTAAGGTCTTGCTTTTAGTGGCAATTGTTCTAGGAACAAGATGCATTGGTGTATTCGGAGGATACACAGTCGCTCTAGGCATTTTCTAAGGGAGGGTTCGTTACAACAAGATTCTACGCTTTTTGCTTATCTAAATCCTTTTCCGAACACTTGTTCGGGGGTTAATAGAGTCGAGGCTTAAACTTGTTCAAGGAGATCCAATTTTCTTTAGTGTAATTATGGGGTTTGATCGTTATGTTATTCTTTTTACACTCGGGATCTTCTAACTTCTTATTCATTTTCTCCTAGTGACTTCATGATTTCTTATCTTCCTCGATTGCACTCAATGCAACTAGGTTTACGCCTAGGCTTAAGGATTTCATTACCATCATAAAGCACCTTATGAGCATTTCTAGCCTTTTAATTACCTCTGATTTGGTTCCTCAACAAGGGAATGCTATGCTTATCGCTTAAGACTCGATGCTTAGTGATCATGTGAGCGGTTTGAATGGTATTCCTTATGCGTACAACTTATTTTCAAGCTTGTTTTTCAAAGTTTTAGATTGGAAAAATCATTCAAAAGTTTTGATTCCTTAGCCTTGAATTCTTGCTTAAGCATTTTAACATTTTCTTGAAGTTCGTGTTTTGCTTAGCGAGTTTTGGAAAGCTTTTCTTGTAAGGAGTTTAACTCTTGTTTTAATACTTCTTCTCTAAAATTACTTTTCTAATAATTATACGCATTTGGATATCCATCTCCGCTTTCACGAGTGGTAAGTTCAAACTTAGCACGTTGTTAAGTATATGGCAACTTGATCCTTATAGGTATTGAGTTCGGTGGTCAAGGAATCATCGGGCACAAATGCGGTGTACTCATGCAATTCATAATCATCATTTTGAGAAGAAGATGCATACCTAGGTGCTGCAGAAACTTTCATGCAACTTTCCTCTGCATTAAGCGTGCACGGGTTGTGGCGGTGCATCTCTATCTTAGGTACATTCGAAGCTTCCATGGGCGTTCCTTTGCATTAGCTTGCACGGGTTATGGTGGTGCACCTCTCTCTTGTGAACATGAGCATGAAGATTCTATTTTAGCATTGTCCGACTCATCATTATTTGTTTTCTCTAACATTACGCATTCAAGAACACCGATTCTTCCAGACTACATTACCCAACTTATCACAACAATCTCTCACCTGCACGACACTCATTCACTTTTCATCCTTTTGTGCGGTTCCTCAATGTACTTTTCACATTATCCATGAGTTGGATAAATGTCTCAATAATTCTGAATTTCCATTCCGGTATGTTTTTGAAGGAAATTCGGTCAAGTGTTGATCGTGTCATCGAATATTCCCCACCGATGAATGGTGAAATTGTTTGTAGATTACTTGAAGAGCTGCTGGAACCATCCTTTTGAACTTCTTCATTGGTAAGTTGCGACTTTAAATGCTCTAAGTTCACGACAAGCTTCTTGTCAATGTAGGTAAGTCTGGCGGAAAAGAGCACTACATGTTCGATCTGACTATGGATAACAACCGTATGAGGTGCGGATGAAGTAGTTGATAGGGCTCAATCTTGCATTCCATTTGCATGGCATTACATGGCGGTGCAATTCATTCTCATTGTACTTTCGAACATGAAGATCTCACATCCTCTTTGTTTAATTCAAACATCTTTAATCGTTCGATGTAGCATCCATTATCATTATTATCCACGACATCATACAATTTAAGCATACGAAATCACTGGGTCGGTAGAGTAAGACATGATGTGGTAGAATGCACGGATTTTACAAGTCTATGATTTAAACCGAGAAATAGAATCTTTCGGGATTTTACTAAAATCAAGACCAAACCGTTAAGCAATGACCAATGGAATGTGTTAAGGCGATTGATGGATCGACACAATGATAGACAATTGTGTGTTAGGTCTTATGATTGTTTGTGGGATACGAGAGATGTTGTTTGGTTGTGATTTGGGTTGGTTGTTGCACGATTTTTGGAGAAATTTAGGTCTAAAACTTAAAAGCTCAATAACTTCCTTTCGGAGAGGATTTGGGCCTTGAAAATTCGTTTCACGACATCGTGGTGAAACCTCACAATATTCAGTCGTTCGGTCGTTTTGGCGGTATTTATTTGAAAGCAGATTCTGGATCAAAAGTTATGGCCGTTTGAAGTTTTGGCGTAAAAGTCAACTTTGGTCAAACCTCTTCTTCGTAAAATCAACCAAGTCGCTAAGCACCAAGTCGCTAAGTGCTAAGTCGCTAGAGTTCCAAGTCGCTAAACAAAAGACAAGTCGCTAAATAGCAACTCGCTAAGCCTCTAGTCGCTAGCAAAATTTTGGCGACAATTCGCTAAGATACAAGTCGCTAAGGAATCAAGTCGCTAAATAGCAACTCGCTACTCACCAAGTCACTAACACAAGTCGCTACCCGTGGTGGAGAATCCACTACTTGTCTTTGTAAGTCGCTAAGACTAAGTCGC
This sequence comes from Chrysanthemum lavandulifolium, assembly GCA_022545495.1. Taxonomy (NCBI): domain Eukaryota; kingdom Viridiplantae; phylum Streptophyta; class Magnoliopsida; order Asterales; family Asteraceae; genus Chrysanthemum; species Chrysanthemum lavandulifolium. Next base: position 315,012,508 of record CM040238.1, read on the forward strand.
TAGCTTCAAAAGCGCAACTCGCTGTAATTGTAAAGCAAGTCGCTCACGAAGAAACAAATCCGTATGTCAAGTCGCTAGCAAGAAAAACAACATAAACATCACTTTTCAATCCAAAACAACCCAACCAAGATGATTCAAGCTTACCAAATGAAAACCTAAACACTTATGATGATTCTAAACATAAAAGTACAAACAAAATCAAGCTTTAACACAAGAAATCAACCAAATGATGCACAAACCACTAAACTTTTTCAAACTCAAAAACCACCTAAAAACCACTAGAAATCCAAAGATGTGTAAGATATGATCTAACCATGGCTCTTGATACCAATTGTAGGATATTAGTTTTCACATACACATCATACCATAACACAAAGTGGCGTATAAATGGAATTCTAGAGAGAGAAAGTTAGAGGTTTAGGGAACTTAGTGAGAGAAAGTGAAAGATATTATTATGAGCTCCAACTCTCTACCTTGGAAGGTAGAGAGTATTTATAGTCTTACATAAATCGCCACACATCGGGTGTGGATCGGGGCATCTGATGGGTAAAGACCCGTCCGTCCTCCACGGTGTTACTTAACTAAAATACTACTTAACTTAAAATAACTACGACTACGAGCTTTCTAACGATTACATATACTTGAGGTGACCGACTCTTTAATACCTGGCATTTCTAATTCTTAACAAATTGATTTTCCAGTTTTGGAAACTACTTGTGTATTAAAAACCTGTGAACTCACCAACCTTTGTGTTGACACTTTTAGCATGTATTTTCAGGATGGCGTTAGCTAAACTTTGGAGGCGCTTGGGCATTGGCATGGCATGGTTATAGAAGACTCTGATGTAAATTTGGGGACCACTTTAATTCTTTTATGGGCCTACGTTCTATAATATATATTTTGAAAGATGTAAACATAAATGTTTACAATACGATTTCAAGTTAAACTGTTGTTCTATACATTGTGTTGTGGTACCAATCGAGTAATACCCGTAACACTTACTTCGTGAAAACCATTTCTTTGGGGTGTTCTGAGTTGATTCGGGTTGCCAATAATATTTTCCATAGGATGGTCTTTTGTCCATCTATGTGTAGAGGTTGATGTTGGTATACATTGTGCGATTCGAGGATTCAAATGGTTTGTTGAAGATTCGCGACATCCGGTGCAGCGATCTCATTAGCAAACGGGTTAAAGAACGCATTTGGATCAAAATCTGCGGTGGGGTACTTCATTGAGAATATCATCACCGGTTCATCATTGTTGGAGCGGTTTGTTCAAGCTGTTGTGGTGGAGTCAAGCTGGTGGTGCTTCTTCAATGTAGTTGTTGTAGCAGTGTATCGGTATAGGAATATTATCGGGTTGAGCGGTGGAAACGGCGGATACACACGGAGCACGTTCATCAATATCGCCATCGAGCGGAGGAGCAAATAACCGTTCCATTTGTTGACGAGTGGTGGGGCTTTGTTCGGTGATGATGGGGTTGAGGAAGTTTAAGCGGTTGTGACCGGGTTCTAAGTTATTATACTCATAAGCCATAGTCATTGTACCGCATAGAAAAATAGAAGGGGGCAAGAAAGAAGGTGATCAGGCAGCACAACACCTTGTTTCTTTGTTGTCGATTCCTTGATTCTGATAGAAAGGATAGGTTCGGACAACACGTCGTGATTGTCAAGGTCATTGAGCCTCTTGGGAATATCAGGATTAAGCCCAAGTGCTCTCTGGATCAAAAGCTTTGTATATCTGACATAGGGAATCTTTGAGCCAAGCTTCTTGTGAAATGTCATCATGTCATCCCATATCAGTGCTTCGATTTCAATGTCCTTCTTATTGATCAATGACCAGAAGATTTGCAGTTCCATGAGCTTGGGATGCTCATAGCCACTGTGTAACGTGTATTAGATATCGTGATAGAATAGTCAACGGGCTCGTGGATTGGGCTAAGCTAATTGGTTAGAAGTTATGTTAAGACTAGCCTTATATCAATCTATGTCCAATCCAATCCAAACGAGCCCATGCCAAGCCCATTAGGGCATCTTCTACTTGTACTATATAAACCCCTCAAAGTCTCATTTGAGGGGTGTGCTTGAGTGTGTGTGTGTGTGTGTGTGTGTTTTCCTTTGGAGCAATATAACATATTATTGTCTTCATCTTCTCTTCCTTGTCTCTCTAAACGTACGCATAACATCATTCACGTCACCATCTCTCATCTTAATCTTTCTTCTTCTTAGTCATACGCATAACGTATTTGTGTTTGGTTCGTGTGGTACTTGTGATAAAGATAAGGTATACGTGATAAAAGTAAGGTCCTACAATTGGTATCAATCGCCTAACAATGGTTTATGAGTGTTTGTGTTTGTTTTGAAGGGTTACGCGTAAAGGCTCTCGTTTTACATATTTGTCACGCTTAAAGCTTTAATTTTTGCACTTAAAAATTCAAGATTCTTGTGGTTTAAGGTTTATTTGGTGCTAAAGTTTTAGTTTTTGCAAAAGTTCAAGCTTTATGTGTTTTCTTCATTTTGAACTCGTGTTTGGTTCATTGGTCATTTCTACTGTAACTTATCTAAGCACTTTGGGTGAAAAGGTCAACATTTTGGGTTATTCGAGTGTTTTTAAGGCTATCTGTGCAAGAGAAATCGTTTGAATCACTGGAAATTTTTTACGCGTAGGTCAAAACCCTAGTTCTACGCGTAAGAAAGTCAACGCCCTGTTTCTACGCATAAGGTTCTACGCATAACTTTTTGGTGCAGATTCTTCGAGCTTCAACGATTACTCAGTGCTTCCCTCACTTGGATAAGTTTGTGGAACACTTCGACTTTGGATATCCCTTACACTGTGATAGTGTAAAGGATTTTTGGGCATAACCCTAATCTTACACATAAGCTTAGACTTACGCGCAGAATACTTTACGAATAAGCATTTTTCTTACGCCTAAGTTTTTCTTACGCATAAGCTAAATCTTACGCATAACTTTAAACTTACGCATAAGCATTTCCTACGCCTAAGGAATCCTACGCCTAAGCCATCCTACTCGTAACCATATCTTACTCGTAACTTATGTTGTCTACGCCTAACCTCTTTCTACGCATAAAGAGTTTTTTGGCGGGAAAACTTGAGTAAAATTTAAATTTTTCAGGAGACTAAACGTTCAATTTTTAAGCGAAATTCAAATTTTGGTTTAACTGTGAAAATTTTGGTCAAAAATTCAAATTTTGGGCCTAAATTCAAATTTTCGGGTCAAATTTGGCGTCAAAATTGTCATAACTCAAATTTTTCATACGACCTTAGAATTGATTTTTATAGTGAATTTCAAATTTTGGGCAAAAATTTTTAAGAACCAAGGTTCTGAGTACGACTTTCGAAAAACCTCAACCAAGCTTAATCTTAATCAACCACAACTCTTTTATCGTTGAATCGATCCTACATCAACTTTATCATAACATACCTTTATCAATGGCAACTCAACAAGACATTCATGCGGCGGTGCGAAAACCGTCCTCCTATGTTGGCAAAGGTGGTTATCTTCAATGGACAAGTCGATGCTCCGTTACATCAAGACCAAACCGAATGGAAAGCGATGATTCAATCCATTCGAATGGACCCTTCAAGCCTCGACAAGTCCATATCCACGGAGATCCTAACGCAACACCTCCGTCCCACCATCCTCTCGTCTTCAAAATGAATCGAATACATCAAGAGGATCAAGCAAGTCGATGAGATGACATGGCAATTCATATTATCCAACTGGGTTTACCAATAGACATTTTTTTCTTGCAGAGCGGTTGTGAAACTGCTTCGATATGTGGGAGCGTGTTAGACGGCTTTGTCATGGAATGAAATTGGTCAACAAGACATGGAGAACAAGTCGCTAAGCGAATGGGAAAAGTTTACTTCAACTCTGGAGAATCCATTGAATCCCACTATGGAAGGTTTTGCACTTTGATGAATGAGCTTATCGAAACAAGTTGACACCCGAACTATCATTCAAAACATCAAGTTCTCGAACAATCTTCCGTAAGAATGGGGACGATATGTAACTATTGTCAACCAAACAAAAGACCTTCATCGGTGAACTTTGATCAATCGAATGATTTTCGAAACAAAACCAAGTCAAGTCAATGAAGTCGGAAAGAAAGATTGGCAAAGAATCATGATCCATTGGCACTTATTGCAAAGACTCAACCTTGGTGAATACACAACAACAAGCTTCATCATCTTCCAACAACAACTTGCGACAATACATTCAACAACCACAACAACAATTCTATCCACCGAACAACAAGTCATTCAACAACCGTATCCACAATACCAGAACAAGGAATCACCGATCCTCGGTGAACAAGAAGCGACCTTGCAATGTATACTCTTTATTGGGTAAAGCATTGAAGTCGCTATTCCACACCAACTAACAACAACCAAAGGATTTCATCAAACACTCGCAATGAGCAAATTGCACACCGGGGTGAATATGGGTAATCAAGGACAAATGGTTGGAGTTATTGGGAATCGATAGGATATGCTTGGATTTCGTATGGGTAATCAGCGGTTCCATATCGTGTCAGTTGGGTCGAGAATGTTGGAAATCGAGTTAGGCGAATGTTGGGAATAGAGCGATGGGGTAATCGAATGGGATCGTTGCAGCTCCGATCGTTGGGAATTATGGAAATATGAATCGAGGTAATCGGGTTAAGTGTTATAGCTGTCAAGGAGTGGGTCACATGGCAAGGAATTGTCCTACTAAGCCGAAAAGAAGGATCTTGCGATATCTGAGCTATCTTGTTGGTACAAAAGGAAAATGCGGGCCTTGGGTTGAGTGTTGAGGAACATGACTTTATGGCTATTATGGATGATTTGGAAGACCTCGAGGAACTCAATGCAAACCGCATCTTCATGGCAAATCTTGAGGAGACTAAGTACGACAATCGACTCGACGCACCTCCTGCCTATGACGCAAACGCAGATGTCGAGGTACCAATCATTGATCCATGCTATAACAATGTCATATTTGATGTGTTTACTCATGACGAACAACATTCTCATGACGCCAACACCTACTTATGATACATACATGGACAATCCGAGTTGTAGCAATACTAACTCGAAACTCCGATGTGGATCCTAGTGGCGGTTGTGTGGCACAAAATATTGAGACCGATGAGGAAACACGTGCTTATTTTGAATCATTAATCAATAAGCGTGGCATTGAAATTGAGAAAGTGAGTAAGGTCAATCGCGAAGTTAAGGCCGCGAATGTTAAATTGACCACCGAGCTTGAGAGTTACAAAGAACGCCAGAGCCTATGAATTTCATACAAACAAAATATCGAATTAGAAATTGGTTACCGAGATTCTGTTTTAAGAGAAAACAATTGCAAATCAAGTATGATACACTTGATGTGAATCGAACTTGAAAATAAAATCTTTAAACAAGGAAATTTCTCGAACTAAACGCCCAACTTTCTAAACAAAAACACCTTCTCGATCTTGAAAAGAGAAGAAACAGTTGATTCTTGATTTTTCAAAACGAGAAGATTCTCTTTTAATGAAATTTTGGATAAAAATGAAACAATCAAAAAATTGGATAATTTACTTCTTACAACGGGTCATTCCGCTAAGACAAACAAGATGCTTTCTAATCAAGTAAATCCGATTTTTCATACTACTCATAAAATGGCTCTTGGTAACTCACCTCCTGGTTTCCTCAAGAAAGCTCAGAAAGAACGGAATGTGTTAAACAATGGAAAACCTTTGCATGAACCTATAATTTTGCATGATTCTCTTGAAACGTTGGAACTATCTGAGGAGAGTAGATCAAAAATGAAACAAAAGAATCCAGATCTCAAACCAATTGATTATAACAAATGGAACAAAATTAATGGAATTACTTTTGTTAATCAAAAAGAAAAATCAACGTTTTCCACCAAACCATGTGTTTCAAACAAAGTGTCAACACCAGTTTCAAAATCAGTTTCAAAACCAGTTGTAGTTTCCAAATATCTTTCGAAAATCGAACAAATGTCTTCAAACAATCCTTTTAACACAAGTGATGCTAGAAGCATTTTAGATGACGTTAAAACTAGAATTGGGTATCTTCAAGACACTGTTAAAACTAAAACCAACATTACAACAAACATCTGGTTTACTAGTTTTGATAATGAACAGAAAAAGTTTTTTGAAACTCAAATTGAACCTCCGTTAAGCGGCATCGTCGAGGGTAATTCATTTTGAACAAGCGTTTTGAAAGAAGCAGTGACTT